>OY282642.1:117132341-117277341 GCA_958299015.1 Tetanocera ferruginea | reverse complement strand
TTTACAAGCTTAAATAAATAGTTTTAAATTAAATTGCTTAAGTGTTTTTAAAATAAAATATATTATTTTTGTTTCTAGCAATGACTTATTTTTACGCTACAATTTAATCGATATTGTTGTATGTAATCTCTATAAACTTAGGAAATTAAATTAAAATTAAATATAATCTAAGCAAAATTTGCAAGAACTAAACTAATTTTATTTGAAAATTCTCAAACTTTCTATAATTTAATATATTTTTATTTGCACTTCAATTTTTCATTATTTTAATTTTAATGAATAAAAACTAGTTAATTATTAATTTTGTTTTATATATAACTTGCTTTATTCATATTTTTCTTCTTTTATTATGATATATTTTTTTTTGTTATGACTATTAATCGACTATTTTCAATGTAATTTATGAAAGATTTGTATTGTAGTGTAAGTTGTATTGTAATGTATGTATATATGTTTATGTTACTGGGCTGTGAAACAAAATTATTTTTGTAAATAAAACTTATTTTTGTACTTCTCTATTAACTTGAGAGAAAAACACAGACAATTCAATGCTCTTGGGGATATCAACTGCTCCTCATGATATCGACTAAATATTTTTAAAAATAACTCTAAAATTCAGCTCTTGAAATTTCATCGTGAGGATGTCATCGTGTTTGGCTTTTGAAGACCTTTTGTTTGTTTGAAATTCGAATATATTTCCATAGTAAATAATGAAGTTATGACGCAAAATGAAAGTATCACTAATTTGTGGACACAAATTTGAAATAAAAATATGCCAACCTTCAATTTTTATTTTTTATCACATATTCATAATTCTTTTAGTGACATCTCTTTCCTTCTGTTCTTGTTAGAATCTTCAATCAAAATAATATGAGAATCAGGAATTTTGTATTTAATTATTTTTATTGAACTTAAGAAAAAAAAAATTTTAGTAGTCTCGGTTTTAGTTTACCTGTTGTCTCATGATGTAATTAAAATATTTTTTCTACACATCTTAGTAGTAAAATAAAATACACACTTGCTTAATTTAATTCCTGTAGTTCTAATAAAAGTCTCTTTATAGAGATTTCAATTTTAGGGTCACGCCCATTTTTTGTAAATCTGCACTTTGATATAGCATATATACTTGTCAAATTTTATTTTTGTAGCTTTAATAGAACCCTCTATTCAGCGAATTTTATTTTATGGTTGTATGAGAGGTAGGCGTGTCCGCGGGTGGATTTCAAAAATATTCTATAGTGGGTCCATGTCAATATGTGTACTAAGTTTCATGTAATTATCTCAACTCCTTCTTCTTATCCTCTGTTTACGAACATCACACAGACGAACAGACGGACGGGCATGAATAATTTGACTCACGAGGTGACGCTGATCAGGAATATATACTCCTTTGGTCAGTGGCGGCGAAAATATTTTGAATATTATTCTCAAATATGTTATTCTCAAATAAAATGTTGACCTCAGAAATTGAATTGTGTTCATTTTTCGAAAATTTTGACCTTTAAAGTAGGAAAAATGCAGAATTTCTACCCTCTCTATTTCGACGGTTCTAAAAATTCTGACCTCAAATGCTACCAACTGAATAAACAAAATAAATGACATATGTGGAAAATAGTTAATGTTACCATTGACAGTTTAGAAAAGATTGAGCACTTCTACGGAAAACGTAAAAATTCTTCTATGGAAAAAAATAAAATTTTTCTAGAAAAAAAAAAAATTTTCAATATGAAGTTTTATAATTTTTTTATCTTCAATCCTTTTGAAGTCTATCAATTAGAGTGCCAACTCGAAAACATTGAAAAATATGTTTCTTTTTTTGTGATCTATTCTCAGCTAAAAACAGGTAAGTATTCTGTGGGTTCAGGTCAAAATGGAGAAAATTCTTCATCTACAGAGGGCAAAATTTTTCGTTGAGAAAAGAAAACGCTATAAGAAAACAAAACATTATATTTAGAAAAAAAAAATTATTTTTAAGAAACGAACTTTTATTTTTGAAGTACGTTTTTATTTTTCTCCGATGCAGCGCTGGTATCGTGCGCGAAATAATCGGACGATCACAATGAAGAGCACACACACACATTATGTTTTTTATGTGTTTTTACACGTGTAAGCACAGATATAATTAGATCTGTATAAAGTTTACATCATTTCAATTTTGCCCAACACTGGTGTGAACCCATGAATGATATAGGTAAAAAATGATAAATGGCAATACAAACGATTTCACCCAGTGCAGATATTGTGTCGGGCAGTGTGTGTGAAAACGCTCATTATGGCGAAACTTTTACTTCATAGTGTTGCCAGACTGACGATTCTACATACCCTTAAAGTACTTCCCAATAGGCAATTAAACCAGCGCTCTTCATGCGAAGGACAGCATTGACTGCTACTTTTGAAGACTAATCACATCCGTTCCTCGCTGCTCTTATGAGCACTTCTTGAAGGCCTTCCTTTTCTGCACAAAAGGCAGCACAACAAATTTGTTTTCCCTACAAAGACTGACTTTTCATATACTTCAGGGCAAGTTTTTCGTTAAAAGTTAGAATATATATCAGTTTAAAAATATGACTTAATAATGGCCCTTCTTACTATTATATCAAAGTTTATAGATTGAAATTAATCTAACTTAAAAAAACATAGGAGAGAAGATATCCCAGTAGACAATGACATCGCTGCTAGCAGGCCTTCCTGTGGATTTTGTAGTACTGCCGCACTCATATACTAATTACACTTTCTTTTTTATATGAAGTGGGAAAATTTCGCAGGCCTTCCGCTTCGATAGCTTAAAAGAGGCCTGATAGAAGCACTTCTTTAGAATGACTAAAAGTAGAGGTAAACAAAAAGTGTTGAAAAAATATTTTTTTCTTTTACACCTTTTGCTATTTATTTAATTATTTATATATTATATGATTTTACCTTCTTTCCTCTGTTTTTTTGAGTTAGATTAATTTCAATCTATAATCTTTGATATATTAGTAAGAAGGGCCATTATTGCGTCATATTTTTAAACTGATATATATTCTAACTTTTAACGAAAAAGTTGCCCTGAAGTATATGAAAAGTCAGTTTTTGTAGGGAAAACAAATTTGCTGTGTTGCCTTTTGTGCAGAAAAGGAAGGCCTTCAAGAAGTGCTCATAAGAGCAGCGAGGAACGGATGTGTTTAGTCTTCAAAAGTAGCAGTCAATGCAGGCCTTCGAATGAAGAGCGCTGGTTTAATTGCCTATTTGGTTCATATAAAAAAGAAAGTGTAATTGTATATGAGTGCGGCAGTACTACAAAATCCACAGGAAGGCCTGCTAGCAGCGATGTCATTGTCTACTGGGTTCTCACTTCCATCACGCACGTGTTCGAAAATAATAAAATTCATTATCATCTGCTTAGCTTTATTCGTGAGGTGTTTGGGGTCAGCTACCTTAGCCAGGATGATAGGCGAAACGATTTTGTGAGGGCCCCTCAGGCGCGAGGTCGTCAGCGGTGGCTGAAGTCGCCGACCTCGCGCCGGCACTGCCTTTGGTTCTAGGTGTTATAAATGTTTGCACAAAGTTAATATACCCTGACTTTACAGGTTTATGGTATAAAAAGTAGTTTTTTTTTTTAAAAGATACACTACCCAAAAGACGCAGCGGTTGAGGTTTTTATCTGTTCAAACTGCATTAATTCATAACCAAAAATAGTATGTTTTTCCCATGATCATATCGTATATGTCAGAATATTCAACATGATCGTATTAAACATAATATTTGCATTCTTAGTTGCCATAAACCTGGTCACAGTAAACATAATCAGCCCAATCATGAAACATTTTCTCCCGGGAGTTGTAAATGGGAGTTTCCGGTTTTAAGATAGCAGATAAAAATATCTTATTTTTTTATTCTACACTCATGAATATTGGCGGTTGATGAACAAATTTGCATTAAAAATTTCCAAAATGTATTTTAATTTTATCTTAAAAACGGAAACTCCCATTTACAACTCCCGTTAGAAAATATTTCATGATCGGGCTGAATATATTTATCCCAACAAATTATCAGGTGGTAGTGAACATAATCAGCCCAATCATGAAACATTTTCTCCCGGAAGTTGTAAATGGGATTTTCCGTTTTTAAACTAAAGTTCAAATACCTTTTGGAAATTTTTAATGCAATTTTGTTCATCAACCGCCAATATTCATGAGCGTAAAATAAAAAAATTAGATATTTTTATCTGCTATCTTAAAACTGGAAACTCCCATTTACAACTCCCGGGAGAAAATGTTTCATGATTGGGCTGAATATATTAATGTTTACAAAGTAACTTGCTTACGCAAACTTTTTATAGTTACCTTAAAATTGGAACATGTTTCTAGTAAAACTAAACTTGTTTGCTTTCAATAAGTTTTCAAAAATAAAAGTTTCCTCTCCCATTATGTTTGTGGTGAATATATTTTTTTTTCTGCTGGCCCTTAACTGATATTTAATGAGATACACATAAAAACAAAATTAAAGTTTTCAACAATGAAATACGGGTTTATTTTAAATAAATAAAAATAGAAAAAATAAATTTTGAAAAATAATTATTAATATTTCTTACAAGGAAAGGTCCCCAGGTGATACTGTGCGATTTCGATGAGAGGACAAAATTTGGATATGTGATAGAGGACAAAATTTCAAGGTTGACGTATTTTTTTATATCTGCTGAATTCAAGGTTAAGGCTTCCAAAATGACGGTCAAACATTTGCAAAAAATAAGTTTTTTCGCAATAACTTTAATACCACGTATTGAAACATACACAAATTCGGCACCAAATGAAAAGTTTTAAAATTTCACGTCGTATACATTTGGTATACATTTTGTTGTTGGTATTTTGTTGTTGTTGATTTTAACAAATGATTGATCATATTGTATTGATTACGTTACCGCTTCTTAACCAAACTTGTGAATGTGAATCCTCATATAATTTAGTTAGTTAGTTTTTAGTTAGTTTTTTTTTTTTTTTTTGTAATTTTAAGTTTTTTAATTATAATGCAAAATGCAAAATAATTTTTAAAAAATGCACAATTGTATTATTATCCGAATCTCATTCAAATCGGAGAGTGACACCTGGGGACCTTTCCTTGTTCTGGGGACCTTTCCTTGCTAGTTGAAGACTATGCTATTTAAAACAAAATTTAATTTTTTAATTTTTGTTAATTTTTTTAAACAGAATTAGCTTCTCACGTTTTATTGAATGCTTGCTCTCTGGATTTGCGAATTAACATCATGTCATCAACATTACAATTGTTTTCAGCCCAAATGATAATTTTGTTAAAAGGTGCCAAATTGTCAGAACCACCACTTGATTTCATCTTTGCTTTCTACGCAATACACCCCTAAGGTTGGACAGATAAATCAGCTGCAGACTAAGTCGGATTTAACGGACTAAGTCGGACTCTTAAAAACTATTTCTGCATAATTTTTTTTGGATCGGAGAAATCCCCATGGAGCGGTTTAAGTTCTCCTGAACAACTTTGTTGGTCAAAAATTAAGTTTTTTGCTAATAACTTTTTTTTCTCTTCAGAATGCATACTCAAGATAAGCAAAAAAGTGAAGATTGTGATAGTACACAAATATTGGCTTAAAAAACATATTGAAATTTGTTGTTCTTACAAACTTTTGAACCCCAAAAAGTCGATTTTTCATCATTTTCAAAATTTTTTTTTATCAATAGTTGTGAACTATCACAATCTTTACTTTTTTGCTTATCTTGTGTATTTATTCTGAAGAAAAAAAAGTTATAGGCAAAAAACTTGATTTTTTGGCCAAAAAAAGGGTTGGTTCAAGAAACCAAATCCGCTCCATGGGGATTTCTCCGATCAAAAAAGAAAAATTATGCAGAAATAGTTTTTAAGAGTCTCTCTAACTTTTGAGTGGGTGTCCGTGGAATTACTTTTTTTTCTCCATACAAAATCGTTTCGGCTTACTGCAGACGCTTCAGTGTCCTTTTTGTATGAGTTTTTAAATATGCTTATTGGAATGTCATTCTCAAGATATTTGACCAGCATTTCTTTATAATTTTAAAATTGAACTTATCCCAAGCTAGACGCAAGTTGATTACAACATCTTAGATGATAGTTTTTTCATCAGCGGATCATCACTATTTGATGATAATTGTATCTTGAAGATAACGCATTATCGTACATTAACAATATTTACCACAAGGCTTTTTGTTTCAGTTTTTATTGAGTTAAGTCGATTAATGAATGTATTGAACATTTTTTTGTTTTTTATTTGAAAACATTGTATTTTTTATTTTTAAAACTAAAAACTTAATATGTGTATTTTATATAATTAAGAATACATTTTTTTTTGTGTTTTTGTATGTGTTCTGATTATAAGAAATAGCAATATTTATATGTGTTTTTTTTTGTTTGTTTGTTTTCTAAATACAATTGATCTCGCTAATTGACTTAAATTAAATCATAATTTTAATTTAAATTTAAAATTAGTTAAAGTAAAACTTAAAATATAAAAATATAATTATTAAATATTTAATTTTAATTTTATGTTTTCATTTTGTTTTTTTGTTTTTTGTTGTTTTTTTTTTGTAATTTGACTGAAATATTTGACTTATGTTTTTAATTATAGATAAAATTGATGAGTGAATATTTATATGTTTGTTGTTGCTGATTTTATTTAAATACATATATTTATATATATATATATATATATATATATATATATATGTGTGTTTATGTATGTTTTTGTATATATAATATATTTTATAACTAGGTACTTGTTGAATTGCTATATGTTGTGAGTTGCCTTGCCGTGTGCCATTTATTTATTAACCATTGCTTGCCTTTAGTCAATTTTCTAAACCACTACTTTGCTAAACCTTTGCTTTTTGTAAGAGTTTTCGGTGCTTTTCCTATGATTTTTTATGAGTTTTTTTTGTTTAGTATAGTTCGCTAGTTTTTAATATGACACATATTTTGTGAATTTTAATATAGTTTTATATTCATATGAACATTTACATAAAATTCTTTGCTAAGTGTTTAGTTATTTTTTCTTTTTCTTATATAGTTGAAATTTTGATTTTATTTGAATTAACAAAAACTCTCTTTCAGTCTGTTTTGTATTGGTTGCTGTTGTGTTTTAGTTTTTTTTTTTTAATTAATGGCTGTTGCATATTTTTAGGCTGAGTTTATTGCATACACTCAAAATTTTATTATTTTTTTTTTTTGTATGGAAATATTTTTTGGTACTGTACAAAACTGTTGCTAAATTAAGTCTCAAATATTATTGTTTCAAGTTTTATTGAGTTGCATTGTTTTTGCATGTTAATTAATCAAAGTATATTTTAAGAAAAAAAAAGTTTTAAGAAAAATATGTTTTGAATAACTGACAGCTACACTGCAAAATAATGCAGTTTAGAGTTAAGAGTTTTTCTAATAAATTTGCTTTTTTTTTTAATTGATCAGCGATTGGTTTGGTTTTTCTTTTCAAAATTTATAATTTTTTTCTTTTTCAGTTAAATACATTGATATGTTGTATATTTAATTATTTCGAATTTAGTAAACAAATCCAATAATATATCATTAAACCACAACGGGTCTTTATGTAAGCTTATTTTCTTTTTAATTCATTTTCATTCAAGTAAAAGCTTTTCAATTTTTCTTTTTGTATTTTGTTTTTTTAACTTTTTGAACTTTTAACTTATTTTTGAAACGTTTTTAAGTTTAAACAGCATGTTAAGTTGGACTCAAAAGCTTTAACAAATATTCAAAGCTTCTTTGAGCAGCTTTTTATATTCAGTTTTACTTGCAATTCCAAACATCTACATCATTTAATATGACTCGAACACTGTTTTGATATAATTATGTTTTTTTCATATTATCTTAAAATTGTAACAAAAATCATATATATTGTATGTAGTTTTGTTTTTATATATAAACTCTACTGTTTGTCAATAGTTTAAAAAACAAAAGATAAAACATCAAACAAAGAATTCCAAAATAGTCTACCTCAGTTGTTAGTTGGTTGTAAACATTCAACATTCAGTCATTTTAGCTTAGGAGCTTTTAAAACATTTCAGCTCTCTATAAGTCGTCTGCTTAATTTATGTATATGTTTTAATAATTCTTTGAAAGCTTTAAAAGTTTTCAAACAAAGTTTATTCGTTGCCCAACAAAAAAAAAAAAAAAAAACAATCTACAATTAACCATTATAAGTTCTACCATATTTTTAGTTGATTTTGTTTTGATTTTGTTTTTGGTTTTGGTTCATCAATAGTAAAGAGCTCAAAAATGTCTGCGTAAATAAATGCATTTGGACTTTAATGGTTGTTGTTGTTGTTGTTTTTGCTGATACTGTTTTATGTAGCCACATTTTTTTTAAGTAAAAAAATTATCTCGTTGTTGAAATATCGGCAGTGTTGCAGCGGGTGACTCGGAACGACGTTCAACGTCCTCCTCCTCATAATCTTCTGCATAATCGTTTTCATCCTGCTCCTCCTGCTCGTCATCCTCATAATCTGCATTTGCTGCATTGTTTTTCATTTTATTGACCTTGGACATGGCTTTTTCTGCATTGGATTTATAGAAGTAAACAAAAGTTAAAGAGTTAAAGTTTTTTATTAAATAAAATTATTTTTATTCCTAAAAAGTAGCAGTTATGTTTCACTTTCTCAAACTGAAAAAATGTAGTAGTTTTGGTACTTAAGTATTTGTCTTCAAATATTTTTGTTTATTGCTGTCTAGCTTTTACCTCTTTTCTTGCAGTGTAGTTTGTTTATGAGACTGTTTTTGCATTATGTTATATATATATATTTAAAGAGCAAAAGAGAGAAAGAGCTAAGTTCAAGCTCAAGCTTGTGCTCAGTGCACGCTTTAAGGCAGCCAAAGCAGGTCATTAGGCGAATGCAAACTTTAGTTAAGGGTGGTGTGCCTCTTAATTTTTGCTTTTATGCTATAAACAATCATTATATAACTCAAAACTAATTGCAAAAATTTTTTAATAACTACAAAAAAGTGTTGTGAAATTAAAATTTACAAAATATTCAAAATATCAGAATTCTTTACTAGCACCAAAAGAGCTGAAATGCGCTCAAATTGAAGTGGTGCTCACATAGTTTTAGTTTTTTTTTTTAATTTGTGCCTTGCTTGGTGCGTCTGTGCATTTAACTATTGCTTTTTTGTGCTTTTTGAGCAAAAAATGCAGATATGCAGAAAAATATGTACGTGCTGTTTTGAGGCTGAAAATTTATCACTCATGAATTGCTTTAGTTTTGATGAAAATAGCATTTTATAGATAAAATTAAACATAAATTTAAAAAAAAAAATTAAGTCTACTTTTAGGCACACTTCACTGTAGAGCGAACTGCAAGGCTTTAAACACTCAATAAAACTGTTAAGCAAAAATTGCAATGCTTCAAGAGAAAGTTTGCAAGCGAAAGCTCAAAAAAGCTTTGGCATATAAAATTAAAATATATAAAATTACTATTTAAAAAATACAAAAAATGCTGTTAGTATTTATTCATATATACTTAATTTATAATAAATAATAATTAACATGTTTACAAACCTTTGATTCAAACATATTGTTGTTGTTTTTAATTTAATTGTTGTTGTTGTTGTTATTGTTGTTGTGGTTGTACTTGTTTTATTTTTACGATATGATATGCTTTGATATATATAGGTATTCTTTAAATGTATGCATGAGCAAATATTGACAGTTATTTTAAACAGTTTCTATTGATTGCATGCTCAACATTCAACGTCGTGTGTCAAGTTGTTGTTGTTGTTTTTGTTGTTCTAGTAGTGTATTTTTTGTTGTTGTTGTTGTTAATGTTGTTACTCTTGTACTTGTTCAAAGCTCATTTTCATGTGTTTGTTGTAGGTGTACGAATATGTTTTATACTGTATATTTATGTAAACGCTAAAAAATCTTAGCATAGCTCTAAGCGCAGCGGCAAATATGAAGTTGTTGATTTTTGAGAATTTATATGCATAAGTATAAAAATTAAAATAACAATAAACAAAAAAAAAAACCAACAACAACAAAACATAAAAAAATAAATCAACAACAAGTTAAAGAATAAACAACGCGTACTTCCAACTACTTGTGATTAGATGAGCTAGGATTACCTAAAAGTATGCATACAAAAATAAAATAAATAAAAAGGTTATCAAAATAAAAAAGAAACAATGCAATAATTTTAAAATAATTTATCAAACGAGCAATGTTAATATATCATGAAGTTGAAAACATTATTTTTTGGCATTACAAAAAAAAAAACAACTTTTCATTTAAGTATAAGAAATTAACATATATTTTAAAATTTTACTGCCGCAAAGTAAGCAGTTGCTTGTGTAATTAATTTAAATTAGCTGCAAAAATGATGTAAAAGCGTGAAACTAACTCAATTCAATAGATGTGAAGTTCTTCCTATGAGTGCATTTTAAATAAAAGGTGAATACGACAGGGTTGTCTTTGAAAAATCTAGAAAGTGTCATCATTCCCAAAAAAAAGTGCCTAAAAATATGTTCGAAAATTTTGTAACCATAAATTATGATCGCGCTCCATATTCATATTCATATTATATTCATATTCATATTCATATTCATATTCATATTCATATTCAAATTCATATTCATATTCATATTCATATTCATATTCATATTCATATTCATATTCATATTCATATTCATATTCATATTCATATTCATATTCATATTCATCTTCATATTCATATTCATATTCATATTCATATTCATATTCATATTCATATTCATATTCATATTCATATTCATATTCATATTCATATTCATATTCATATTCATATTCATATTCATATTCATATTCATATTCATATTCATATTCATATTCATATTCATATTCATATTCATATTCATATTCATATTCATATTCATATTCATATTCATATTCATATTCATATTCATATTCATATTCATATTCATATTCATATTCATATTCATATTCATATTCATATTCATATTCATATTCATATTCATATTCATATTCATATTCATATTCATATTCATATTCATATTCATATTCATATTCATATTCATATTCATATTCATATTCATATTCATATTCATATTCATATTCATATTCATATTCATATTCATATTCATATTCAAATTCATATTCATATTCATATTCATATTCAAATTCATATTCATATTCATATTCATATTCATATTCATATTCATATTCATATTCATATTCATATTCATATTCATATTCATATTCATATTCATATTCATATTCATATTCATATTCAAATTCATATTCATATTCATATTCATATTCATATTCATATTCATATTCATATTCATATTCATATTCATATTCATATTCATATTCATATTCAAATTCATATTCATATTCATATTCATATTCAAATTCATATTCATATTCATATTCATATTCATATTCATATTCATATTCATATTCATATTCATATTCATATTCATATTCACATTCATATTCATATTCATATTCATATTCATATTCATATTCATATTCATATTCATATTCATATTCATATTCATATTCATATTCATATTCATATTCATATTCATATTCATATTCATATTCATATTCATATTCATATTCATATTCATATTCATATTCATATTCATATTCATATTCATATTCATATTCATATTCATATTCATATTCATATTCATATTCATATTCATATTCATATTCATATTCATATTCATATTCATATTCATATTCATATTCATATTCATATTCATATTCATATTCATATTCATATTCATATTCATATTCATATTCATATTCATATTCATATTCATATTCATATCCACATTCATATTCATATTCATATTCATATTCATATTCATATTCATATTTAAATTCATATTAATTTTTGTGGACTTTTGGCAAAACAACTTAGGTTAGGTTAATCCTGCTGCCCTAAGACTTAGAATTTAAAAATTTAAGAATTTGAAAAGAATTTGTTTCAGCGGATTTGCTCCGATTTGAAAGAAAAGTATGTAAGAATCATTTTAATGAGTTCCTCTAACTTTTGATACCCCGACCGGCGGAATCTAAATTTCGATAGTGTGCAACACAAAAGCAGTTTTTTTCGCTCTCCTGCTAAATTAGATAGTTAGAGATAAGCTGTCTTGTCAAATGTCTACAGAAGTGGATATTTTATTTAGCCAAGATGTTGGATAAGGATGTTCGTTGGCAACTAAACTGAACTGAATTTCAAAAACTCAGTGACCCGGATGACATTCTTAAGCCCAGCAGAATATTATTGATATCCTGCGTTATACTCTTCTGCCAATTAAAATGCAATTAAAAACAGCTGTAAATATTTGTATATGAACTTCGCTTTAAAGCCCTGCATATTTCGATTCAAAATGGTTTAAAAATTAAATGCTTTTTTTAAAAATAAATGTTCAAAAATAGAAAATCTGCGAAGTTATAAAAAGCTGACGCAATGTTTGAAATAAGATATGCTATTTAAAATGTTCTTTTTTAAATTGTCTCAACCTTAAATGTTTTGCAATGAAAAATCATATGAAAATTTACTCGAAAGCCTCTCATTTTTTATTTTTTTTTTTTATTTTTGCAAAGAAAACAAGGCATGCCTACACGGAGAGTTAAATTCATTAACCGTAATGTTTAAGCGGTTTCCCTTTCAGGGTAACGTAAGTAGTATCGAGAGCGGTTAAAAAAAATATCGGAAACATAGTAGTTTAAAAGTTTCTTTTTTAAATGACTTAAATCAGTTTTGAACTGACAATTCAAGCATTTCTCTCTGTGTAGACACGTGATTAACAAAAATAAAGTTTGAAAAAGAAAATTTTGAAAATAAAATAAAAAGGATGAAATTTCAAGAAGTCATTTCACTAAAGAACACATTAAAGTAAATACTGAGAAAGAAATTTTTAAATAGCTATGAAATAAGAACATTTTTAAGATACTCCATATTTTGAATTATCAAGTTTTATTTATAATGATTGCTTGTGGTGGGTAAATGAGTGACTTGTGGAGTATTCATTGGGTACATGAGTGTTGTCAAGAGTGTGTAAGAGTTTTGTGCTCATGATATAATTAATTTATTTTTTATTTAATTTTTTTTCTTTTTTTGCAAAGGAAGCAAGGCATGATGTTAGGCATGATGTAGGGCATGATGATTTTTAGCTTGTGCCTGATGCGTAAGCAATGAATTGATGGCGGAACATTTACGACGGGGTCATGTTGGTGCGATGATTTTTATGATGACATGATTCATGTTTTCAATATTCTATTCATAAAGTGTTTATTTTTTTTACATACGTAAAAACTAAACAATATTTTTTTTTTTGTATTTTTTTATATATTTCTTTACTTAAACATAGATACATATTATTTTTTTTATCAATCATCTAGAAAATTAGAAGTAAAAGGAAAAGTTAAGATTAGAATAGCATAGAAGAGATAGTTGTAGATAAAAAAAAACAATTGAAATAAGGAAAATCAGAAGACAGAGCATGTTATCATAAGAAACGCAACGGTAAATTTTACAAATGTGGCGCATTTAACACAAACATAAAATTGCTGTAAGTCAACATAAACATTGAAAATTACACGTGAATAAATTTACTCAGATTTTAAAGATTTCAACCAGAATTAGTAACGCAGTAAAAAAACATGGAAACAATTCAAAACAGAAAAAAAAAAAAAAAATACACAGAAAAAAAAACTATAAAAAGAGTAACAAACACATCAAAAATTGCAGCGTATTAATTTTAAGTGCTCAAATTTTTGGTGTAACATAAACTTTTGAGTTAAAAATAATATAAAAAATAATGTTGAAAACTTTGCATATGAGCTATGAAAAACAAATGGCAACAAGTATGAGCCACTTACTTACCGGCTACAATTTTGCTCATCTGCATGACTTGTTGTGCTAGTATCTGATTGAGTTGTAGCAGGTGTTCGCGTTGCTTTTTCTCGGCATTTATTTTGCTAGGCGGCAGGCTGGCGGTGTCCTGTTGGATTTGGATTTGGAAGGAATGAAGTGTGTGTTTTTGTGTGTACTAAGTGTGGCAACACTTACGTTTGCAGTGCTAATCGGTGTTTCTGCCAACATTTTCTTAATGGATTCGACCTTTTCTTGTCTGCGCTTCTTTTCCTCCGGTGACAACTCGGGCGCCTGAAAATATATAACAATTTTATAAAGCCATTTTGGAGGCTAATGCATGTCGAAAGTTTACCTTCTCGGGTATGTAGCGCTCTGGTATGACAATTTTATTTGGTGCCAGCAGCAGGTTATCTATTGTATTTTCAGAGATCTTCTCACCATGTCCCAGTGCTGAGCGTACCACATCGGGCGCATTCATGCGTGGACGCAGTGCTACCTCCATGTCCAGATCATCACGTGCGCGCCAATTGGTGTTCTGTAGATGTTAACAATGAGTTTAAAAAGTGCTTTGTTTTATGAAAAAAATATAGTGGCAATACTGAATGACTATGAAGTTGCATTCGCTGACTTTTGACAAGGATCGTAATCTATGAGTAGATACAAATTCAGACCTGCTGCACTATAATTTTGTGCAGCTAAAATGTTCTGTTTGACGAGCTCTTAATGTTAAAAAAAAAAAACAAAAAAATGCACGTGTATAGCCGTTTCAAAATTTACATCTGACAAATATTTAATAAAGATTTTAAATAAATACTTAATTTAGAAAATAACTAAAATGAAGTGTAAAAATCTCTAAAACCTCAGACATTTGTGTTATAAGAAACATTTTCTACAAATTTAATAATTTTTAAACCCTCTTGCGCTCTTCTTTATGCATATTTTTTAACCTTTTCAAAATAAGGTTAAAAAACAACCTAAAAAAGGGTTATAGACGATTTGCATATTCTACAAAATATTTTTTGTAAAATTTTACTACAAATCATTTTAGACAAAATTTATCTACAGTTAACTTTAAAGTTGAAAAATAGTAGAGTTTAAAATAACTGACTGTAAAAAGTTCATCATCTAAAGAGAAATTATTCCTTAAAGAAGGCAGTGAAAATTTTTTAAAATTAATAACTTTTATAGACCGCTGTATTTCTCCATAGAAGTAAGTGAATATAAAACTCGTCCAAAACAGGATGTGGAAATACGTTTGTTCTCACAACTAATCACCACTTATAATTTTTCGGCTTCCAATTTGTCATGAGAGAAAAATGATGCCTTCATCAAAAGCATTTTCCTTCTCTCACAAACAAAAGCAATGTTACTAAATATCACGAACGAAAACACTTCGCTGCAATCGTCGTGTGTTTGCTCACTTATGATCGTTCGTTGGTTACTAAATGAATAACTCATATTGTGAAGATTGAATTTTTAATCGATTGTGAGCGTAGTTTTTAATGGTTTTTACCTGCTCGCTACCTGTGAACTTAAAAAAATACGCTTACGAGCGATTAAAAATTCAATCTTCACAATATGAGCTATTCAGACGACAATTGCAGCGAACTATTTTCGTGCGTGTTTATTTAAGAACTTTGCTTTTATTTGTGAGAGAAGGAAAATGCTTTTGATGACGGCGTAATTTGTTCTCATGAGAAATTTTGCTATTGTTTTTTATGATGATAAATAATTTAGAGAGAGTTAAAATGTAGTAGTTTTATGAATAGAAATTTCTCATGAGCGCGTTTGCCAAAGCAATCGTTCGTGGGTATAGCGCTGTAGCAAACCATCATGTCATTTAGTTATCATGAGAGAACACGATGGCAATTTGTTCGTAAACTTTCGATTTCTCAAGTATTTATCATGACAAAATACAAACACATAATGATATATCATGAGAAGATTGAATTTTGAATCGTTCATAAACGAGTTTTTCCGCACCCTGATCTAAAGTGATCTGTTTTTATATGTTACAAAAGAACATTGAAATTTTATTAATTTATAATTTTTTATTAATTATTATTTTTATTTTTTATTCATTTTTTATTAATTTTATTAATTTATATTTAATATTTGCAATTTTGGTTAAGTGTTTTTCATGTTTGTAAAAGTGACATGTGCCAACATTATTTTATTAATCAACGACATATTATTTGACAAATGAAACATGATCTTATGAATCGATATCATTTCTGTAATATTTTCATTGAAATATAAGAGCAAAAACGGGTCCATTCGAAATGTCTGCAATGTGACAACATTGCACTCACATCATTAACCACCCCAACTTACGTTTCTGTTCATATCATTCTCCGCCTGCACGTTCTCCATCGCCTTGACGTTGACATTATTTGGCGCCGTATAATGGCGCCGTTTCTCGCGTGGCACCGCTCGACGATGCTTGTACTGTGCCGGCACCTTCTCAACTACCTTCTCCGTGTCTTCGGAGGCACTGCCTGCCGATAGTTCATTGATGATTTGACGCGCAGCTTCACTTTGGAACACTGTACCTGCACTAAGATCGGTGAGGCTCTTGTTTAGGCTAAGCTGCGAGTCGGTGCGTAGACGTAGTGCAGCTTGTGAAGAGTTGCGAGATTGTGAGTGTGATTGCGACTGATGGGCATGATGCTTGGCAAAGTAGGCATTGGCTAGTGGATTCAGGTGCTCCTTGGCTGCTGAACCATTTGTCAGTGCCTGCTGATGATTGTGACCGTTGCTGCCGGTTTGCGCCGCATAGTTGCTGTTTTTGTCTGCATGGTTTGCATAGTAATCGGCGTATTTGGGTTGAATCGGCAGCGTTTGATTTGTATTGCTGTTAGTCGTGCTCTTATGCTGACCATTGTAGCTGCCACTTTGATGACGATGTCGATGATGACGTGATTTCGGTGGCTCCGCGTAAGAGGGACGCGGTAAGGATTTCGAGCGATTTCCATCGCTAACCGGTTGGAAGCTTTCCGCATAACCATTTGTCACAGGCTGCAATCCACCGCTGGCTTGCAGCATTGCCAGTTGCTGCTCTTCTTCAAGCACTTGATCCAAATTGAGCGTTGAGCTACTCAAACCGCTGCGTTCACGATCGCGTTGACGTCGTTCAGATTCACGCTTAACAATGCGCACCGTTTTGATTTCCTGCTTCTCCTGGCTTGTAAGCGCAGCGAAGGGATTTGTTTCCAAAAAGCCATCGCTATCGACTCCACTTGTTTCAAGGTTGTCGCTAGAGTCGTTGTAGCGATACTGACCACGCTCTCGTCTGCTGTTATTACCATTACCATGTGACTCATTAATTATGTTCTCGCCGCCACCAACACCACCACTCGTATTGTATTCGTTATATTTGCTTGAGTTGGTGCTATTCATCAGATTGCCGCTCGTCACATTTGCCGAATTCGTGTCTACGTAAAGCGGTGTCGACAAATTCAGTGTTGAATCGCTTAGCGTGCGATCAACGCTAAGCATGGAGTCGAGATCGGTTTCGACCCAGCACATTGAGTTGGAGCGCTTTTTGATATGACCACCTGTACCCGTAGGCGTGCCTCCATTGCTACTGCTTGCTCCTCCCTGTTTGTTGCCAATCTCCTGATACAGACGTGTTGAGTTTTCTGTTAATTGTCGCACGGCGGCGCTTAACTCTTGACGTTGTCGCTGCATGTCGCCAACCAGCGTCTGCACTCGTTTCAACTCGGATTCAAGCATGACTGTTGTGTTATTGGTATACGTGTCACTAATAAATAGTCCTTGCGAGTCGCGTGTATTACGTGATACTTGTAGCTTTTGTCGCAACACCAATAGCTCCTGTTCCAGACGTGCATTGCCAGCTACCGTTTGCTCCAGTTTCTAAATGAATTTGAATGAATGAAAATGCGTGTTAATGAAATGTTGTGAAGTGAGTGAATGTTAGACAGGCCAGGGTATGCTTGGGATAAATAAACGTAATGATGTTGATGATGTGCTTTGGTAAAAATTTAAACGTCTGCGGTTTTGTTTTTTTTTGCCATGTGCTTCAATTATTTAAAAAAATTTGATATCAGAAAATCACAGTCAAAAATGCTTAAGACACATAATTATTTAAATAATGAGAACATATTGTTGAGAACATACACTTTAGCCGTTCGGAGTCGGCTGTAGGTCAAGTTCTCAGTCAATTGTGTGCAAACATGCAATAACACACACAACAAAATTGATCATAAGAAGCTCAGTCAAAGTGCTTTTAAGAACTGAAATGGCCAATTTGATTTTTATTTTTAAGTTGGAGAGGAAATGTTCTTCACAATAGCTTTTTGGAAGCTGAATTGTTAGTTGGAATGGTACTTATGAAAGTTTTTGAAAATATTGTTTTATATAATACAAGAGGGACATCTTTTAAGTTCATAGATTTGTTTTTTTTATGAAATAGGGTTGATCTTCGTCATTGGGTTAGGACCTCAATTAGTATGTAGGCATCAGTTAATATGTTTTTAATTATTTAAAATTATTTGGGTCTCTTAGGAATGAGATCGTAGGATTTAACATAAATGTTAGTGAATTTAATATAACTCAGAACACAACACTTAGTACTGAAAAGAAGTAAAGGTTCCCAACTGATTAAAAAAATTTGACTGTGAGTCAAAACGGTCCCTTTGAAAGTATAGATATATGCTATACAATTCTATTGCTTTAACTTTTTTTTTTAAATTCTTGCAGTAGAGCAGAGAAAATCTTTGTTAGTTGTAGACTAATTGCATTCTATGAAAAAATATTGAGAATCTAAAAATTTTGGCGTAGCCTATTCAACTTAATATTCTGACTTGTTTAAAAAAATAAATTTCGGAGCTGCACCAAGTATAGTGTAGAAACTAGTTTTCTTGGCTAATTGAACAATATTTCTAGAGTTCAAGCAAAAATATAAAAGCACCTTAATTTTTAATTCCTTAAGCGGCGTGCATAGTAAACGCCGATTAAGACAAACAGACAGGCAGAGTGTGTGAAAAATCGAGATGGAGAGCTATTTGTATCTCGTTTGCTGTCTGTCTGAATCAGTGTTTACTATAGGCGTTTTCGTTTTTATGTTGAGAGAAGAGCAGATCACAGAGCTAGAGCGCATTGAGTACATTCCACAAATACTCTACTCTGAGTTATTTCAGAGAACTCTGAATTAATAAAAAATCAAACAGTGCATCAAATGTCTTAGCTGTCATTTAAGAGTATTTTTTGTTAAATTATGATTTGCAATCATACATTTTTTGCACAATTTTATATTTTGGATGTAATATTTATTGTTTTCCTTTATTTCTGTTAAAGATTATTTGTTTTCTTTAATTTCATATAAGTGTGGCAGATAAAACTCTAATATATGCTCTACGTGCTCGAACGTTTGATATAGAGCACATAGAGTCGCATCGAGAGCACTCTCGATGTGCTCTGAGTGAAAACAAAAACTCGATCAATACGCTCTTATCACTCTGAGCAAAATAAAAATCACGAACAAGTTTTTGACAGTCTCTGCTCTGCTCTAAACAAATAAACGAAAACGCCTTATGCACGCAGCCTTAGACAGATATGAAGCGATAAAGTTTTTTATGTTTTGAATAAGAAATGCTTACAAACATAACATAGAAATAATTTGTTGAGAAGAATTTGCTGTTCAAGAACTCTTGAAAATAGTATCTGATTTATAGCAAGACATACCACAGAGAGACAATTATAGAGTAGTAAATATAAAGTGATTGTTTTTTTAGTAGGTAATATATAAGAGATAGATATAAGAGATAATAACAAAATCTCTTATTTTGCTAGAAAATAGATGGCATGCATTTTAGAGCAAATGTTAAATATTTCTCACTTTTTAAATAACTTTTTAAAAATCATCAAAAGCACTTTTGACTGTGTTAGTAGAAAATATATGCAGCTTATATAAGAGTTAATCACAAATAAGTAAGTAGTTGCCACAACAAACGCTTATGAGGCGGTTTTAATGCATTTTAATTTCGCGTCCGACTTCCACAATATAAAGCCACACACTTAGAAGCAATCAAGACAAAACAAACAGACGAAAAACTTCTACTAGGCACCTGGACTACCTTGGAATTTTCAGCAAGCAACTGATGAACGCGTGACAACTCACGCTCTAACATATGTTGCTGTTTTTTGGCAGCCTCCACTGCCAAAGGTTGACTGCTAGTATCCTGTATGCGTGCTCGTATGCCACCCAAAGCACGTTCCAAATCTTCCTTATCACGTTGCAGATTTTGCAGTGTGCCTGATTCCTCCTGCAGCAGCTGATCGAGATAGTACAGTTGTTGCACCTTAGACTGCATAGAAATGTTTAATATTGAAACAAAAAATAAATAATTTAAGAAAAACAGCCTTACCTGCAGCTCCGTCTGATCGGGGCTTAGACGATCCCATTGTTTTTGCTCCTCCTGCAGCATGCGTTGTTCCTGTATGTGTTGATTGAACTCCAGCCTGTCGAGCGTCATGGCTTCAGGTAGTTGTTGTTGAGGTTGCCGTTGACCATTGACATCGTTGGTGCGATAGAGGGAGCCAAGTTTTACCATGTTATCCACAAGATTGACCAAAGGCTTGCTCTTCTCATACTGGCGCTCCAGATCAAGTAGATGTTGCTTCAGATAGTCAAGGCGTTGAATACTCTCGGCACGTGTGAGACCCTCGGCAGTGCGAAGGCGATTCTGTGGGAAGGAGATTGAAGCAGAGGAGATGATAAGTTTTAGAGTGCTTTAGAAAAAGGATGTTTAGGATTAACAGAAAAAACGCCAACACCAGATGGGAGGAAAGACAATTTTATTAAAATATGTGATAAGTTTGGTTTATATCTTTGACAATAAAAAATACGTGTTCGCAGGGTAGGAAAAAACTAAGGAGGACGTTTTCTTCGTTTTTACTACTGTTCATGTTCTTAAGAAGCTTTGCTTGGCAATGTTTACTCTCTGAGCGTTGCTATTAACTGCAGAGTGGTGACGGCCGATCACAAAATTAATTTCTATTGAACAAATTTTCTGCCAGATGTTAGGATTGGACTTGGGCTATGCCGGATCGTTGGCTCGCACGGCACATGCTTAGCAAGTACGACAAAGGCCGCCACTCGAACTCTAACACTTACTCAAAATCTAAATTTAACTCAAACTCAAATTCAAACTCAAATTCAAACTCAATTCAAACTCAATTTAATTCAAACTCTAATTCTAATTTTTACTCTTCAGACTCTAACTTTAACTCTTAATCTAACTCTTACTCAAACTCTTACACTAACCCTAAATCTTAATCTAACTCAAACTCATAATCAAACTCAAACACTAACTCTAGTTCTAACTTTTACTCCAACTCTAATTCTAAATCTAGTTCTAACTCTTACTCTAACTCTAACTCTAACTCTAACTCTAACTCTAACTCTAACTCTAACTCTAACTCTAACTCTAACTCTAACTCTAACTCTAACTCTAACTCTAACTCTAACTCTATCTCTAACTCTAACTCTAACTCTAACTCTAACTCTAACTCTAACTCTAACTCTAACTCTAACTCTTACTCTAACTCTAACTCTAACTCTAACTCTAACTCTAACTCTAACTCTAACTCTAACTCTAACTCTAACTCTAACTCTAACTCTTACTCTAACTCTAACTCTAACTCTAACTCTAACTCTAACTCTAACTCTAACTCTAACTCTAACTCTAACTCTAACTCTAACTCTAACTCTAACTCTAACTCTAACTCTAACTCTAACTCTAACTCTAACTCTAACTCTAACTCTAACTCTAACTCTAACTCTAACTCTAACTCTAACTCTAACTCTAACTCTAACTCTAACTCTAACTCTAACTCTAACTCTAACTCTAACTCTAACTCTAACTCTAACTCTAACTCTAACTCTAACTCTAACTCTAACTCTAACTCTAACTCTAACTCTAACTCTAACTCTAACTCTAACTCTAACTCTAACTCTAACTCTAACTCTAACTCTAACTCTAACTCTAACTCTAACTCTAACTCTAACTCTAACTCTAACTCTAACTCTAACTCTTGGGCTATGCCGGATCGTTGGCTCGCACGGCACATGCTTAGCAAGTACGACAAAGGCCGCCACTCGAACTCTAACACTTACTCAAAATCTAAATTTAACTCAAACTCAAATTCAAACTCAAATTCAAACTCAATTCAAACTCAATTTAATTCAAACTCTAATTCTAATTTTTACTCTTCAGACTCTAACTTTAACTCTTAATCTAACTCTTACTCAAACTCTTACACTAACCCTAAATCTTAATCTAACTCAAACTCATAATCAAACTCAAACACTAACTCTAGTTCTAACTTTTACTCCAACTCTAATTCTAAATCTAGTTCTAACTCTTACTCTAACTCTAACTCTAACTCTAACTCTAACTCTAACTCTAACTCTAACTCTAACTCTAACTCTAACTCTAACTCTAACTCTAACTCTAACTCTAACTCTAACTCTAACTCTAACTCTTACTCTAACTCTAACTCTAACTCTAACTCTAACTCTAACTCTAACTCTAACTCTAACTCTAACTCTAACTCTAACTCTAACTCTAACTCTAACTCTAACTCTTACTCTAACTCTAACTCTAACTCTAACTCTAACTCTAACTCTAACTCTAACTCTAACTCTAACTCTAACTCTAACTCTAACTCTAACTCTAACTCTAACTCTAACTCTAACTCTAACTCTAACTCTAACTCTAACTCTAACTCTAACTCTAACTCTAACTCTAACTCTAACTCTAACTCTAACTCTAACTCTAACTCTAACTCTAACTCTAACTCTAACTCTAACTCTAACTCTAACTCTAACTCTAACTCTAACTCTAACTCTAACTCTAACTCTAACTCTAACTCTAACTCTAACTCTAACTCTAACTCTAACTCTAACTCTAACTCTAACTCTAACTCTAACTCTAACTCTAACTCTAACTCTAACTCTAACTCTAACTCTAACTCTAACTCTAACTCTAACTCTAACTCTAACTCTAACTCTAACTCTAACTCTAACTCTAACTCTAACTCTAACTCTAACTCTAACTCTAACTCTAACTCTAACTCTAACTCTAACTCTAACTCTAACTCTAACTCTAACTCTAACTCTAACTCTAACTCTAACTCTAACTCTAACTCTAACTCTAACTCTAACTCTAACTCTAACTCTAACTCTAACTCTAACTCTAACTCTAACTCTAACTCTAACTCTAACTCTAACTCTAACTCTAACTCTAACTCTAACTCTAACTCTAACTCTAACTCTAACTCTAACTCTAACTCTAACTCTAACTCTAACTCCAACTCTTACTCTAACTCTAACTCTAACTCTAACTCTAACTCTAACTCTAACTCTAACTCTAACTCTAACTCTAACTCTAACTCTAACTCTAACTCTAACTCTAACTCTAACTCTAACTCTAACTCTAACTCTAACTCTAACTCTAACTCTTACTCAACTCTATCTCTAACTCTGGCTGTACCTCTAAAGTGGTTGAAAAGTTGAAATATGATACATTTTATAGTTATAATAAACGTTATTGTGTACACCCAGCACCAAATATTGACATAAACATTGAGAAATTAAAAAGAAACTCCACCTGAACATCATGAATATCGGTGCAACATTGTTCAATTGCACGCGCCGTATTACTATTTTGACGACGCAGTTGAATTAACAACAGCACCAGCTCCTCATGGGTGCGACTTAGTAAATCACCAGCCGAAACATCCAGGTTCTATTTTGTTGGTGTAACCAAAAAATGTGTTACAAAAAGAAATAAAATTAAAATTAAAAATAATAAGTAAAACAAAAGCATTAACAAAATTATAATAATAAATAATAATCAAAAAAAAAAAATAAATAATAATAACAACATAAACTGAACAGCTCAGACCAAGCGTAACATTTGTTCATTAACGCCGTCTATCGCCTCACAATACCCCCTTCCAAAACTCACCCTCATTTGTGTGCTTGTCTCACGTTCCAACATATCGATTTCGGCACGACTGCCAGCGCGTCGCATGGGATAGACCTGTGTCTGATAGCCTGCTCCCTGGTGAATATCATAAATACTGCCATTCAAACCGCCAGCCAAACCAACCCCAGCACTCGGTGTTCCGCCACTCATGCCGTAATAATCAATGCCACCATTACTGTTCATGATGTTGCTGCCACTGCTGGGATGTAGTGGCGTTGATGAGGCCAACATTACGCCATTGTTGCCAAAATAAGCTCCATCTCCACTTTTATCTGTCAGTGTTGTTGTCTTGGCGTATTTCATATCGTGCGCTGTGCCATAGTAAGAGTTTGTGAGCTTGTTCATCTGATCGTAGTTCTCCAAGGTTTGTTGTGGATATGGATCAGCTGGATCTGGCTTCACTGTCAAGTTACTCTTCGGCAGATTTCGCACATTACGCACCGATATAGAAGCTGAAAGTGCATGGAAAACGATTGAAATGTACATGTTAATTATATACAGTTAACATATAGGCAAACAATTTTCTTAAGCTAATAACATATCTAAAAATAATTTGTTAGAATAAATCTAATTTTGGAAAAGGACCAGGTTTGAAGTAATTATAATGTTCGATTAGGCCAGAAGTCTTAACTATAAGTTAAAGCATAAAAAAAGAAAAATGTAAAGCAGTCATGGCTTAAAACGTTAAAAAAAAAAACAATAAAAAATGTTTTATGTTTTATAAAAATGTTTAAACAAAGCAACCTAAAGGACATATAAACATGCTAGGAATCTAAAGTGAAACTATAAAAAAATCTAACTCAAGTACTTAAATATATAAATTGAAGGTTTAAAGAGACGTCAATATTGCAGATTGTATAAGAGGTAGGTATGTATGTCCTTTTTTAAAATCTTGCTAGTAAGCTATTCGCAGAATTCTTTTTTGAGATTATGTTAGAAGTAAAGCTTACGCTAACCAAACTCGCTTCAAACTGTCAGAGCTATCAATGAAGTCGTCATCGTCTAAATAAAAGGATTTCGAGCTAATTCGAGGCGACCCACAAGAACTTTCTGTCTCTCTCAGATATTTAAATTTTTAAATGAAGCTCAGAAAAATATTTGAATATAAAAATTGAAAGATATAGAAATACGAAGCTATTCGCAGAATTCTTTTTTGAGGTTATGTTAGAAGTAAAACTTACGCTAACCAAACTCGCTTCAAACTGTCAGAGCTATCAATGAAGTCGTCATCGTCTAAATAAAAGGATTTCGAGCTAATTCGAGGCGACCCATAAAAAGTTTAGGTGTCTCTCAGATATTTAAATTTTTGAATGAAGCTAAGAAAAATATTTGAATATAAAAATTGAAAGATATAGAAATACGAATCTATAGTTCCCTGCAACAAAAGCAAACAATTCCTGTAGCAATTCTAAAGTGCTTAATACGTGGCAGTAGAAGCAAAAAAAAACATTATTTTCCGAGGTTTTTAACTTTTTATTTCGGTTTCAGGTTTCAATTCCCGTTTCAATTTACTCAAAAATATCTTTTAACATCAACACGATAAATCTTGCGATCAATGAAAGAAGCCTCAAGGTAAGCTTTTGCTTCGACCACATCATATAAGAACAAGATTAAGGTTTGTAGGCAAACACATGCATTGGACAACGGAATGGAACAATATTATATTTTCTGATAGGAAGGTATTCAATTTGGATGACTGTCACAATCTACGTCACAGAGATGTTCATAAGTTTAAACTAAACATTAGAGGCGGAATTGGCATGGTCTGGTAAGCGTTTTCTGCAGAAAGAAAAGCTGAAATATGTATGTTTTTTTCCAACAAAAATTAACTTAGACATGTACAATTAAATGTTACAAGAAATATCTATATAATTAATAGGCTAAGGTTTTTTTTGTGACTTCAACTCCTCCCAGACCAATGGACCGATTTTATCGATTCAGATGTCATTAAATCAGGTTTAGGCTGTAGATGTGCAAACCACTTTTAAAAATTGTGATTTCGCTTCAGGGGGTTCCCAACCTTTTAAAACAGAAATAAAATTTTTGTACAAAAGTCCGCAATTTAATCAATTTGAAATTTAATTTGAGAAGAGCTTATGAATTGGTCGAATTTGAATTTTTTTCAAAACTAAAAATTTTTAACCAAAATTATCTTTTATGCATTCCTCAAATGTCAATTGGCCGAAAAATGCAGTTCCAAAATCAAAAGTTCCACTTTCCGAGCAAACAACTCAGTCAAATTTTAACGGTTTTCAAAACTTTTTTTTGTTTTTTTTAAATGTTTGTTTAATTTTCTTTGAAATATGTTGGCAATTACGGTAATTATCTTGCCAAATGTATTTTTAATGAATTTTCTTAAAATTGTCTTTAGTTGTTTAACGTGTATTTTTATCAAACACCAAGGCAGAGAAAAAAACTGTCTGAAATTTAAAGTTCTATATTTGGAAGCGAATATCTCTGCCACTTTTTAAAAAATTTCATTTATTTCTTTTTTGTATTTAATTGCAATAAATTGACTTTAAAATAATCACAAAGTTTTTACCGTTACTTTATTATTTTTATTTTAATCGTTGCCTTTAAAAAGAGTCCAATGAAATGAATGTTTCCTCAAAAAATGTATTAAAAATTGTTTTTGTTGTAAAAATAAAAAAATTTAAAATTTGCATTTTTGATTTTCTTTCATTGTATATAGTTTATTTAAGACGAATTTGTTTTTGTTTGACAGAAAAATTAATAAATACTATGTGTCATCGAAAAAACAAGGCTACCCCCTATGGTTTTTTGCTCGAAAATTTTTTTTTTTTAAATGTTGTTCTTATATTTTTTAAATCTTCAACAAGCTTCAAAAACAATAAATTTGAAAAAAATTTCATTATAGCTACAACCAATTAAAAGTTATAGCCACGAATCTGTTTTAATCATCCTGCTTATCTATATAATTAATAGGCTAAGGTTTTTTTTGTGACTTCAACTCCTCCCAGACCAATGGACCGATTTTATCGATTCAGATGTCATTAAATCAGGTTTAGGCTGTAGATGTGCAAACCACTTTTAAAAATTGTGATTTCGCTTCAGGGGGTTCCCAACCTTTTAAAACAGAAATAAAATTTTTGTACAAAAGTCCGCAATTTAATCAATTTGAAATTTAATTTGAGAAGAGCTTATGAATTGGTCGAATTTGAATTTTTTTCAGAACTAAAAATTTTTAACCAAAATTATCTTTTATGCATTCCTCAAATGTCAATTGGCCGAAAAATGCAGTTCCGAAATCAAAAGTTCCACTTTCCGGGTTTTTTTGGGTTTTTTGGCGTTTTTTCATCTAAATGTGTTATAAATTGATGTTGTTGGTGTTCTGTGAGTATTTTTTATTAATTTTTGAAATATCTTAGTATTATAATCTTAGTATTATGTCTTAAATCTTTTTTTACTGCGTTTTTTTTTTTTTATAGTTATGTTTTATAGCTGGAAGAGTTAAGCTGCGATGTTTTTGAATAGTAATAATGTTTGTCTCAGTAGTAATATTAGTGTAAGTCCGTCTTCGTATTTTGACAGTTACATTAAAAAATTTAGTGTCAGATCATACGTTTCAAGTCAAACCATTCAGATAATGATCTTATATATCATTATTGAGACTGAATATATCGTTATTGTGTATAATAGCGTCTTGAATAAAATATCATATATTAAAGGTCTATCATGTTTCTAACAAAACAAAAAAAAAAAAAAAACAAATTGGCCATTTCAGCCCTTGAAAGGACTTTGACCGAGCTTCTTATGATCAATTGTGTTGTGTGTGTTATTAAATGTTTGCACACAATTCACCGAGAACTGAGCCTACATGTTTTATGCCGACTCCGAACGGCTAAAGTTCATGTTCTCAAGAAGCTTTACATGGCATTATTTACTCTCTAAGGTTTGCCATTGTCTACAGAGAGGTGGTGACCGATCAGAAAAATGTTTTAATGTGTGCATGCCACGGTCACCACAAGCCTCGTATGTAGCCAAGTTAAAATGAATGCTTCCTGTGTTGCCATACTTTGTTTCATTTCTTAACTCCAATTTTACCTCAACTCATCGAAATTCCTTTGGTTTTATGAAAAATAAAATGGCGTTCGTTAGTATTAAAAAGGAAACAATAAGACTGACTGACCCAGCGAGAGAGAGATGAGATGAGTTTTTAGGCCACATTTTTTTTTTTATGTATAGAACAAACAAACTCACTACGTTATCAGTTGTTTAAATATAAAAACAATATAAATATAAATATAAAAGAAGTACAATTTAAAGAAA
Organism: Tetanocera ferruginea; assembly: GCA_958299015.1. Taxonomy (NCBI): domain Eukaryota; kingdom Metazoa; phylum Arthropoda; class Insecta; order Diptera; family Sciomyzidae; genus Tetanocera; species Tetanocera ferruginea. Next base: position 117,249,164 of record OY282642.1, on the reverse strand, counting down.
AAAATAACTAGATAAATAATATAAAAAGTGAAAAATATTTTTTATTCTTACCATTGAAAGTTACAGTAACAAACAACGACAACAACAACAAAAACAATAATAATTATAAACAACACAAACAAAGCAAACAAACAAACAAACAAAATGGCAAACTCCGTGCGTGTATGTATGGATGTGTTTAGATGTGCGCACAAATTTGTATCTATGTGTGTTTTTAGTTAGTCAGCAGTGAACAGTACTGAGTGCGAGTACGAGCTACAAGCTTCAAGCTTACTAAAAACAATATTAACAACAACAACAATAATACATAACATCAACAACGAGAACATCATCAAAATAAACAAAAAAAAAAAAAAAAAAACAAAAATGGAAAAGTGCTAGAAAGTTTACAGACACACGTACACATACACACGTACAGCCAAATGAAATGCACACATGAAAGTAGCAGCATTTAGGCAGCTGTAGAGCTATTTTTATTGTTATCAAAAGTTTCTGGAGCATCCAACAAAGAATCGCCGCTAGGGTTGCCATTGGCGTCATTGCAACTTGCATTCAGCTGTTGTATAATACTTTTGACGCTGCTAGGTTGAGTTGTTTGGGCTGTAGGCAGTGGCTGTTCTAGCTCATTAATACCCGCATGCGAAGCATTCTTCATTAGCCCACTTGACATGGAATCCCACTGACGCAGTGTCTCGCGATCCATATCACCGGAAAATTTTCGGCTATCCTCACGCAATACTTCATAGACATCGGAACTGACATCATTATCCGTATCCATCTGCAAAGTTTCGCTGAGCTGTACATAGACATCATGCTCGTTTGTCGCATCCGCAACGGCGTTGCTTACGCACGTTAAATCAGAGTGCTGAGGCTCACTTAAGCGTGGTCGAATGCTGGCACGCAAGTGTTGCGAAATGTTGTCATTGACATAGGTGACATCACGTGTCAGTCTGGACTTAGTTTGGGGCGCTAAGTCGGCGGGCTTAACACTGATCAACACAGGACTAGCAGCAATGCGTTCTAGATCGTCCAATGAGCGAGCATGTCGCTGTGAAACTCTGCGTAGACTTTCGCGCCAAAGCGTGTCTTCTTCCCAGAGCAGTTCACCGGCTCCGATGGCAGCACCACCGCCGCGCGTGCTGTTTGCTGAAAGTTTATTTGTATTACTTGCCAACTTTCTAGAGTGGGAGCACGTAGATGCTGTTGCCTTTGCCACTGGTTCACCAACAACTTCTTCTGCTTCAACATAACCTGTTTCACTAACAGCCACCAACTCATTTCCACCACCCGCAATTGCTCTAACATCATAACTACCCACATTTCCGGTGCTTAACAAATTTTCTGCCTGCGAGTTTGATGTTTTGGCCAATATGTTGAGCTCTGCTCTGGGAGATATCATAGTTTGTGTTCTTTGTTGTTGTAGATTTGTGTGAAAGTTGGTGAATTTAGCGAGGGGACTTTGTAGTTGCTGCAGATGAAAAGAGGCGGATGATAGGCTGGCGGCTTGATTGAATGAATCGCCCGTTTTGAGATTTTTTGCAGAACTATAGCTGAGCTTCTCGAAATTCGTCTTCATTTTATAGAGATTCTTGCTGTCGATTGTTTGATCTTTCTCCGTCAACATATCCATGGTAGCCGGATTAATGGTCACGCCATGTAGCTTGATGGGATTGTTGATGTGAGCAATATTAGAGCCACTCTGTGCATGAACATCACGTTGATTGTTGAGCGGTGTTGCACTTGCTACATCGCGGTTGGAGCTGGGCAGCTCGGAGTAATAGTAAGGTGCAGACTGCTCAGATAAGTTGCTGTTATTGCGACTGTGTATGGGTGTTGTCGTTTGGGTCAACAGATCAAAGCAAGTGCCTATTGTGGAGTCATCTGCTCTACGCTCACGTTCATCCTTTAGCCGTTCGTTGCCCATCTTCTGCAAGGAGTCTGTCGACGAAACGAAGTGTATGTTGCCATAGAAGTGCTCACAGTCATCTTTATTGCGAAATATTTCCGGCGGCTTAATGAGATTCGTCAGTATATCTGCACCTGCCATGGCGGCTGCTTCATTGAGCAGCTCATTACCAGCAACGGAGGAGCTATTTTGATAGGGATGCAAATCGCTCTGCTGCAGCTGATTGAGATAGCTATCGAGATCAGTTGAAGTAAGGGTGTCCTCAAAGCGTTCGTTCATTAGCTCAATTTCGGAAATTGACTCCTCAGAAAGTGGACGCCGTGAACGTTGACGTTCCAACTCGGAGTCAGAGCCTTGACGTTGTCGAAACTCCACCGAGTCTGTTTCGCTGCTGTCCCCAGTGCCTGGTCCACTGATTGATGTACCAGCCATAGGTGTGGCATACTTTTGCGGCAACGAGCTGTTCGACTGACAACGCAATGGACTGGCTATGAAGGAGGGTGAATTCTGCTTTAGCTTATTGTACAGATCAAAGTCCGATGAGGTATTGGAGCTGTTGTCTGTTTGAAAACTGTAGTTCGAGTCGGATAAAGTGCGTTCATGGTTCTTCAGCAATGTTGAGGTGGGCGTTGTTCTTAAGTTGACAGAACCACGTAGCTTGGTCAGCTGATCGGGCAACGAAAGGCGGCTGCTTTTGAGTGCTGCTTCCACATTAGGCTTAGCCGCCATATTGAGTGAGCTGTTGCTGGCATGTATTTTGGATAACTGCTCGTAGGAGAGATTACATTTGCTGCCGCTATTGCTGCTATCACGTCGTTTTACAGTATCGTAAATTTCCGATGAAAATATTTCCTCTGTATTAAGCTCTTCCATGGGCGGTGGTGATGAGGGTATGGGTGGCGGGGAGACAATTTCACTGTCGGAACTCTCAGCGCAATTTGCTAGTGGTGTGGTGGCACCCAAATAATATGAGGCCGGTCTAAATGTGTCCGAGAGACTGAAGCGCGAGCGTGAACGCATTTTCTTAGCATCTATGTGCTTCGAGGACTCATCATCAGCATCCGAGCTATCCGAGCTGATAGCTAAAGAGCTCTGCGATGGCTTCAGTATGTCTGGCAGATCTTTACGCTTACTTTGCAAACGCTCCGTGGAGGTTTTCTTCGATTTCTTTTTGAGCGTATCACTGGTTTTTTTAAGTGTATGTTTCTTTGTGTGGCTTGTGGTTCTGCCAGTGGGACTGTTTGGTTTTTCAATCAATGGCTCTTGATCCACAGGTGACGTGTTGAACTTCTTGTTTGCAATTTCTATAGGTTTGCCCTGTGTCAGCTCCATGTAAACGGGTTCTGCTTGTATTTGTAGCTGCTTTGGCGTGCTGGCTACGGTTGGCTGCAAGATTGAGGCTGCTCCTATGCATACGGTCTCATAGTTGGACTTGGATTCATCATCATGTAGACCCTTGGACATCTCCACGTACGGATTCTCCTCTTCTGTATTGCTATCGTTTAGATTGACTAGCGTTAGTATGCCACCGGATATGTTTTCGATTTTCTTCGGTGTCATTGGAAGATAGTGGCTCTCATTGTGCGGTGCACTAGGTTCACCATGCAGCTCATTTTCATAGATTTGTGCATTCTCGTCGATTTTTGGCGAATAGCTTGAGGCAGTCTTCGGTGAGTTTTGCTGCTTAGCTTTTGATACTTTGGCTGCTGTTTCTTCTGCTACTTCTTTCACTTCCTCCACTTCCTCCACTTCCTCCTCTGCTAAAGCCTCATCAAGAGCCTCATCTAGATCATCGTCAGTATATTCCTCACATGCGGTATCTGTATCAGTAGCTGCTTCATCTATATGCCCGACATCAACAATTATCTCCTCCGTTTTCTCTTCACTATTGTCTTCAGTGATGACGGATTTACTGACATCAGTTGGCTGTTCTTCTTGCTGTGTAGTGTCTGCGGCTTCCACTTCTTTATATTCGCTGAGTTTCTTTGTAGCCTCTTGTGTAGCCTTATAGGCCTGTAAACTCATTAGCATGGGTGTCTCTTCCGTGGATATTGCTAGAGTCTCTGACTGAGTCACGTTTTCCATTTGACATTCTTCCTCTTTTGTCTGTTCAAGTTTAACTGTAGCTTCTATTGCCATTAGTTGTTGGCCTGCTTCAAAGTCCTTTGTTGCTTTCGGCTCAATCGCCGATAACTTCTTTATTGTATAGACCGGCGTGTAGTTTGTGATCAGTGGTGAGCGTGGTGCTGTTTTTTTTGGTAAAATTGCCACTTCCTGAGCTAGATCGAGGCTGGTGACCGACTCAGTAAAGTTGTCATCTTCATTCGGGGGAAAATTTGTTGCTCTCTCTGGCGTTTCCCTAACTGCTGTCATATCCAGTTGTAAGTCAGTTGAAGGTCTTAGAATAGCGCCAGGATTTTTGCCACCTGGCAAACGAGTAACGCTATTCTCCGCTTTGTCATAAGTTGTTTTTGTTGCATCACTGCCGGACAACTCCTCTGTCATGTTTTCCCGCGGGTCAGGTATTTTTAATATTGGCTTTACTACGATTTGTTTTGTTTTTGTTATGGGTGTTGTTATGAGTTTTTGTAATTGAATTGGTTTTGATAATGTTGTTGCTATTTCACTTGTTGTTGTTGTTGTTGGCACTGCTGCCATCACATTAACATGTGTTAAATTTAAATTGCTTATGTTTGGAATGTTTTGCTTTTGCTTGTTTTTGTGTGTGTCAACAATGGCAGTTTTTGCTGTTGTTGTTGTTGTTGTTGTTGCTGTTGCTGTTATTGTGTCTGTACTGCCACCACTACTAGCAGCAAATTTACTGCTAGAACTAGTACTAATAGTAGAACTATTGTAACTAGTTGTCGCAGCGGTGGCACGTTTTTTCATGTTGTGCCTAGTTGTCATGGTGCTTGTTTTAGTAGTAGTTGTTGTTGTTGTTGTTGTTGTTGACCTTCCTGCCGGCGGTTGCAGCTCAGTGCCTTCTGGTAAATTTGCGGATTTTTTTACAGTTTTTGTTTGTGTTAAATGTGCGTAAAAAATTTGTACACAATTTTGAGGTAAATATATATAAAAAAAGAAAAAACAATAATGAATTTTTGTTTTTTTTTTTCTGTTATAAATAAAGGTTGATGAAATTTGTATGATTTAGTGAGTTGTTTGAAATAAAGTTGAAAAAAGTTAGCTACACTAGGAAGTACCATAAGAACCCAAGTAAGACAAAACAACAAAAAAAAAAAAAAACACGACACCTAAGTAGGAGTTTTGCTCTAAATACCGCTAATCAAACTACACGCTAGGGAGTGGGATATGTTGGCAAAAATTGCTTTGGTTTTTCTACGGCTAATTTTAGTCTTATAAGCTATACAAAAAAAAAAAATACATAAACCCGTACCAGAAAATCATAGTAAACAGAACATAATTTTTGCTGTTTTTTTTTAATGGCTTAACAAACTTCAACTGCTTTGCTACAAACGAACTAATAAGCAGAACATGTTATAGCTGTTTGTATATGTGTATGTCTGCATATGTGTATGTGTGTGTGTGTGTGTGTGTGTGTGTGTGTGTGTGTGTGTGGTATGAGTGAAATTGTTAAATTCTTTGACCCAAATCGAGTTATGTAATCCGCAAACCCTTAAACCAACCCACACCTCCAAATATTCAGGCTAGCAAAAAAGAGCAGAAAATTTCATTTCCGGCGTAGAAAATTTGTCTGTACGAACAACCCTTTTACAGTGGTAGTTAGCTAGTGCTTATGTGTATGTTGTTGGCTTGTAAGTATGTTTGTCTATAGAAAGCAGCAGCGTGTGTTGCTTGCTTGCTGGCTTGCCTTCATTCACTTCATTGAAGTATGTTTGAACATGCAATTTTTGCGTAAATGTTCGTTTGCATGCGTGTTTGTTTACTCGTCTGCTTCCGTTGTTGTTGTTCTCCTTTTTCCTTTAAAATTATTATTAAAAAAAAAATAACTCAAAATAACACGTGTTTTGCAATTATGTTGCACACATATATCTACTTTACTGCAAACTGTTTCATCAGCTGCTCATTTAGTCTAAAAACTTCTAAACACCCACAATTTACACAAATTTAGCGTAAAATTTTGTTCATTTTGTGATAATTTATTTAATTTTTAATTTTTTTTTTTTTTTTTAATTAGTTATTACGTGTTTATTGTTGATAGAGTTTCCGTGTTGTTCACGCTCGGCAGGAAGGTTTGGTATTGTAGCTTTTCATGGATTGCATAAATATTTTTTTTTTACTTTATATAAAAATTAAAATAAAAATTAAAATAAAAATTAAAATAAAAAGATAAAATAAAGCAATAATAGAAATATATAAAAAGTTTTAATAAATCAAACAAACACAACATTTATCTTCTATATGAACTACTTTCTAAACAAACTACTTTAGACAATATTAGTAAATATAGTGGAGATAAATTATTAAGATTTGAGAAGCTTTTAGGCGCTGATATAAAAATATTCCAAATATGATGCTTGTTCGTAGTATCCAAAACTACTTCTCTTCTAAAGAAATTTAAATATAACAAGTAAAGAAAGTCTAAAGTCGGTCTAGACCGACTATGAATTACCCTAAACCTACTTTTCCAAAAAAAAATATAATATTATTGAAAATGGGTGTGTCCATGGGCGGATGAAGCCTATATTTTATATTCATTTAAATTTTGATGAAAAATTTACACATACCAAATTGTATTCCTGTAGCTCACAGTTAATGCTTTTATTGTGTTTTCCCTATGGCAGGTGGGCGTGTTTACGGACGGATAACTCCAAATTTCATTTTACCAAACTCCAAAACACACCTTAGTTTTGGAATAACATACATACATGCCAAATTTCATCTCTCTATGACAAACATAACCCTAATTATTAAGTTTTAAACTTTTTGGGTTGTATGGGAGGTAGGCGTGTCCGTGAGCGGATGACGTCCATTTTTCAAAACCATATTTAGTTTTATCTCTATTGGTTAAACATAGGCTTATTTATACCGTTTTCAATGTTTGGGTTGTATGGGAGGTGGGCGTGTCCGTGAGCGGATGACACCCATTTTTCGAAAACATCTTTGTGTCAATATAAAACCCATACCCACCAAATTTTATTGTTGTAGGTTGATTATTAGCTTATATATCCAGTTTTCAATTTTTGCGTTGTATGGGAGGTAGGCGTATCTGTTGGCGGATGATCTCCATTTTTCAAAATCATTTTTGTTTTGTTATAAAAAACATATTGCTAAATTTTATCTCTGTGAGTTAAGCAGACGCTTATTAATTGTGTATTCAATTTTTTGGTTGTATGGGAGGTGGGCGTGTCCGTGAGCGGATGATGTCTATTTTTCGAAAACATATTTTTGTTAATACAAAACACATACATACCAAATTATGTTGTTGTAGGCTAGTTATGAGCTGGGTTATGAAGTTTTCAATTTTTGCGTTGTGTGGGAGGTAGGCGTCTCCGTGGGCGGATTCCAAAAATATTCAATAATTTGTACTAAGTTTCATCCAATTATATCAACTCCTTCTTTTTATCCTGTGTTTACGGACAACACACAGACGGACGGACGGACGGACGGACGGACGGACGGACGGACATGAATAGCTCGACTCACGAGGTGACGCTGATCAAGAATATATATACTTTTCTATACCGGACTCGCTTCGTTTTATGCGTTACAAACGTTTGCACAAAGTTAATATACCCTCACCTTTCAGGTTTAGGGTATAATTATATGCTTGTTTTAGGGTTTCTTAGGTTGCTGAAACTGAAAATGACGGGCAACGGTTTTGCTTACCTCAGGGCCATTTCAAACGTCTTAAAGAACCTAACAAACAATGCTGTAATAAATTCATACGATATTTATTTTTTTACCCCGCAGTAAATACATAAATTACCCATGTATTATACATACAGTGGCTCACAGCTTATTTCGTGTAGACGAAACTTCTAACTTCGATATGCTTTAACTTAGTAACTAGTGCTCGTAATGCAAAAATTTAAACGACACTTGTATGCTAGTAATAATATATTAATAAAAAACTTTCATTTCTTTATATAAAAGCCTACTAAAAGGATAATAAACAAAAAAATGAAAATGAAGCAAAATTCAACGTCACAACTTATTTCGTGCACTGCACTGAATCTTAAGAAAATGTTATATGTTAGTATTTTTTAATATTTTGTGCGGCCACCACTTTGTTTAATTACATTTTTAAGCATCTTCTTCATCTTTTTTGTAATCTCTGGGGGTATTTGTGGCCATTCCTCCATTAAGGCATTTTTAAATCATTTTTATTGGAAATATTCCGCTTGCGAATGCCACTGTCCAAAATTGCTCATAAATTTTCTTTTACATTTAAGTCGGCTGACTGTGCCGACGGATTCATAAGATGCGAGGAATTCCAAATCAACCATGACTGGAAGATTCCTGATTTATGTTTTGGGTCGTTGTCCTGGTAGAACCGAAATGACTCTCTTACGCCCAAGGTGTCGGCACTTTGAAGCAAATTTTCTTTTAAAATATCAAGGTACATTACCTTGCCCAGAATGCCTTCAATTAAAACTAATTTTCCAACGCCCCTACAGCTATATAGGCCCAAACCATTACGCTGCCGCCACCATGTTTTACTGTAGGCTTGAGATGTTTATTGTTCAGCTCGGTATTAGCCTTACGCCACACATATTGCATTCCGTCGGAGCCAAAAAATATTGAACTTAGACTCCCTCGAGAAAATAAATGTCCATTCCAGAATGTCCTAGGATATAAAACGTGTTGTTAAGCGAAGTTCAGTAGACATAGCTGATTTTTTTTATTAATATAAGGTTTCTTGCGTGCTACTCGACCATTAAACTCGTTTTCCCGCAGCAGACGACGAATTGTTTCGGCACAGCATTTCTTGCCCAACTCCTTCACAACCTCCTCAAGCCAATTAAGGAGCCGAAAGCCTCGGATTTTCTTTGATTTTTCGCAGAAAAGTCATTCGTCCGCTTCTGTAAATATTTTATTTGGAGCGTTTTTGCTCTTATAAGCAATATGATTTTCGTGCAAAAGCGCTGGATGATGTACTACACTGTAGAGAGTCTCAAATTTAGCTATTTGCCGTTGGCTTTTTTTTTTTTTTAAGTGAATTAAAACTAATTCGCGCAGTTCTTTTGTTGTGCGATGGCCCATTTTTAAAACAAACTAATTTGTGCACTTACTGTTTTAAATTCACACTAAAAATAACTGCTAACTGCGATCAGAAGAATCACGATATAGTAAAGAAAAAAAACAGCGAAAGAAAACAATAAACTAACGGCATCACGTTCAAGAGCTTACATTTAAAAACAGTGTACACGAAATAAGCTGTGGCGTTGAATTTTGCTGTATTTTCAGTTTTTTGTTAATTATCTTTTTAGTAGACTTTTATATACAGAAATGAAAATTTCTTTAAAAATATATAATTACTAGGATACAAATGTCGTTTAAATTTTTTCATTACCAGTACTAGTTACCAAGTTATAGCATTTCAAAATATAACACATCGTCTGCACGAAATAAGCTGTGAGCCACTGTATATAGTGCGGGATGCTTAATTATTTTTTACTGTGCAACCTAAAAAGCCCTAAAACAAGTAATTATATTATAATATGGGAACACTGAGGTGAAACCACGGATGATGGGGCAATTCTGACCCTAAATTCGTTGATGGTATCGATGTTGTCATCGATAGCTAAATATCGATTTTCAATGTTTACGCTTTTTCTTCAAAAATCATCCTTTTTTCGTCATAACTTAAATTGTTAAATACCTACCCAAATCTATGTTGCAAATTAATGGTCTTCAAGTCCCCAAAGGTGTTAATTTCAAGTTTGGGGCTTCGGAGACCTTTAATTTGGACCAAAATTTTTGGTAGGTATTTCGCCTTGATAAGAATTTACGGCTAAAATATTGACAATTTTTGACGAAAATATTGATTTTGTCAAATCAAAAAGACTAGCATAAGTCAAACTGATTTCAAAATACTTATAGAATCAATAACTTCTCGAATTCAGCTTCTACAATGAGTATTAAAAAACTTTTCTCCCGCCTGAATCAAACCAGCTACCTTAATGAAAGGGGCCTCGGTAGTCGAGTGGTAAGCGTGCTTCACTACCAACCCAGAGGTTCTGGGTTCGAATCCCGGTCTAACCATGGTCCTACGCTTTTACCTTTCTTTAAATCTTTCCTCTTTTCAAATCAACTGAAATTCAAAATTCATCAATGTATACGACCTTAAAAGTTGTAGTTGGTGGTAGTTTGATGTTTGTGAAATGAGATTGCTTGATAACTCGAATTGACTGAGGTAAAGGCATAACACTTGCCTCAGATTCAAATTCGCATGTTGATATAGCGCTCCGCCACACATACAACATTCTACACTTGTTTCTCTTGATTTCACTTTCTCTCCTTCTTATCTATCTTGAACCTGAAATCCTTGGTTCAAAGCTAAAAAAAAAAAAAAAAAAACTGAATTTTGAGAAAATTTTAATATTAAGTGAAATACAACGATTTTTGTATTGAATGAAAGTGAATAATATCGATTTTTTGTCTATTAAAATCAATGACTATCGAGAGTCGATTATCATCGAACATCCCTAATACGCACCAACGATAAAATTATAACTTGAATTTTGTTAAATTTTCTTTTGGAATTTTTTGCGTCAACTTTTATATAAAAACGTATAAAAACGTAAGATCGTTTTTAGGTTCAATCGAATGCGAGGATATGATTTCAAGTATCAGATTTGCTCTAACTGTGCACGTTTTTAAACAATAAGTTTTTGAAAAGTATTGTTCAAGAAAAAATTCACAAAATTTAGGGTATGATAGGACAAAATGCATCCCCATCTCCCTTTTTTCTTTTTTTTAACTAGTTTTCATGCCCGAAACAAAAATCGTCCTGGCAACATCGGTTTTTTTAATATTGTATATAATATATGTGGTGGCCGTGGCATGCAGGTTAAGTGTGTGGTCTGGCATGCTCGGAGCCCGGGTTCGATCCCCAGCCGCGGCGAAAAGTTTTTTTCAATAAAAAATTTTTCTGATCGGTCACCACCTCTCTGCAGACAATGGCAAACCTCAGAGAGTAAACAATGCCATGTAAAGTTTCTTGAGAACATAAACTTTAGCCGTTCGGAGTCGGCATAAAACATGTAGGTCCAGTTCTCGGTCAATTGTGTGCAAACATTTAATAACACACACAACACAATTGATCATAAGAAGCTCGGTCAAAGTCCTTTCAAGGGCTGAAATGGCCAATTTGTTTTTTTTTGTTTTTTTTTTTTTTTTTTTATATAAAACTACGCAACGTTTTTTGCTTGAATTCCATGCTTTTTCAAATAATGTAACATCTTACTAAAGAAGCGGGATATTAAATATTAAAAAAATATGATTATTTTAATTTAAAATTTTTAAAAAATCATAAAAAATATTGGCAAACTTGAAAATGTGCATTTGAATTAGTTCTATTTTGAATAAGTTCAAAATAGTTGTGCAAAATTAACAATTAATGTCATGGATGTTTGTTTAGCATTAATTAACGTGAATAGCATACAATAAGGTATTTTTTTTATATCATATTAAAGTGGTTTTGACTCGACAATATTATTGCAATCAGCCCTTCAGTTGTGTTAATATGTAGAAATAATTATTGTCAATTGATTATTATATATTTAAATCAGTGGCGTAGATATGGGGGTAGTTCACGGGTGCGGACCCTCCCCCCATTGCCATTAACCAAATATGAAAGTTGTTGTCAATTGATTCTATTAATTTTATGATTAGAAATTATTTAAGATATGTTCTTATGATTGTGTGGTGATCGTGGCATGCAATTTAAGTGTGTGGATTAGCATGCTCCGAGCTCGGGTTCGATCCCCAGCCGCGGCGAAAAGTTTTTTCAATAAAAAATTTTTCAGATCGGTCACCACCTCTCTGCAGGCAAGGGCAAGCCTCAGAGAAAAAATAATGCCATGTAAAGCTTCTTGAGAACATGCATTTTAGCCGTTTGAAGTCGGCATAAAACATGTAGGTCCAGTTCTCGGTCAATTGTGTGCAAACATTTAATAGCACACACAACACAATTGATCATAAGAAGCTCGGTCAAAGTCCTTTCAAGAGCTGAAATGGCCAATTTTTGTGTGTGTGTTCTTATGATAACTTTGTCAAAAAAAAATTACTGATGTTTTTTAAAATTTTCAATGGAATCATCGTAACATATATGAGTTTTCAAATTCTCTTAATAGTTTACGAACATTCTTCGGAGATTTTGATGAAACTGGACAGTGCTTTAAATATACGCGAAAACATTTGACCTACAAATATTTTTCATGAACTGAGCTAATCTGAAATTAAAAGTACACTGAGAAGAAAAACGCATTAAACAAAAAATTTTAAAATAGAAATTAAATGCACATGCTTTTCTACAAAATAAAAGTTAAAACAACCGTGTTTCATTTTCAACAACAACAAAAAAAAAATCGCTGTCTGAGATTGAATTGAAAATTTCTGTGCAGACCAGATCAAGTTTTTTTTTGCAGATCTTATTTTTAGCACACATTCTCTAGGAAAGTTCGCGGCTAGTAAAAAAATGTCACTTTTGAAAATTTCATACACTTAATGGGTACTCTAACAAGTATGAATTTACTTAAATTAGCAGGTCATTACTTTTTTGCGGACTCCTCCCAGAAGCGAAAGCTATCTACGCCACTGATTTGAATTATAACACATTTTAAATATTACAAAAGTACTCGGGCGGGAATAATAATAACGCACTTTATTCCTTCTACTTTGGCCGCTGACTAGTTTGGATAAAATATCTTAATATATAAAAGAGAAGCGTCCTGCTCCGTGCTCTATATCGTAAAACATGTTCAGTCTGGACCAGAACCTGTTGTAAAATTATCCATTTGAAATGTTTGTACGTACTATGTTTTAAAACCTGTTCAGCCAGTACCAGAACCTGTTGTAAAAATATCCATTAGAAATATTTGTACTTACTTAACCTTTTAAAACCTGTTCAGTCTGGACCAGAACCTGTTCTTAAATTATGTATTGAAAATCTTTGTTCTTGAAGACTATCGTCATTTTCCTCAACTACTATACATCAAACATCATGTCTTGCTATTGCAGTGCTTCTTAATTAACAGAACCGCAACCTATTCGGTCTGCATAAACTGAACAGCAATTATTACTTTCAGTGACGTTGGTATCAATTTTAATTGCTAGAATTAAATCACAATGTTCGGTCTTCTGATCCAAGTTTTAGCGATTGGCTACTCAAGTTAGGAAATGGAGATAAAGATATCATAGAAATTCCAGATTATTTTGTTTGTAAAGGTTCGCTTATTAACTCTTTCAATGGCTTGCCTAGAATAATCGTGGACAATTTTTTTGAGCTTATATTCCCATCATTTAAGCAATAAAAAGATTAAAAAACATCCCTCTGATTTTTACATGAGCTGCTTTGCTTTTGGCAGGCTGTCTAATAAAATGGATAAAACCATGATAACGTTGTATTATAATATTTTAGTTCAACCAAAACAATCGGAGACAAATGCAAATGCGTTATTTATGGAAATGTTATTATAAAAAAAACTATATTTTGCACACCAATCACAATAATCACTTCTTTTTTGCAAAATTTATTAACACGCGATATAAAAAAATTGAATCTAACTAAGTTAAACGTTATATATCTCCTTTAAATTATTTTTATCATGTTGCCACAACTTCATTTCATAGTACCAACCTATTTTATTTTAGAAAAGACGTTGGAAAATAAAAAAAAAATTTTTTCCGAAGTGTGCAATATAATGGACAAATTCATTGAAAGGGTTAAATAGATTTTTGGCGATACTTTGAGTCCGAATAACATCAACCGCTATTCCAAAATTGCTATCCTGTGCCCACAAAATTCCGATGTGAACGAAGTCAACGAGAAAGTTCTAAATATTTTAGTTGGTGACACAATGAGAGATCTGAGCATGGATTAAATTGAAGACAGTGATAAACAAAACAAAATAACGATAAACAAAATTACCCTGCCGAGTTTTTGAATGAATTTTATTCTTCAGGAATGCAACTGCATAAGTTAAACCTCGAAATTGGAAGTATTATAATACTTCTTCGAAATTTCAATACCAAAGAGATATCTGTAATGGAAGGTGGTTAGTTTTGAAAAACCTAACAATTAATCATCGCACAGGTATTGACAGGCGAACATGAAATAGTTTTCATCCCTACAATTGATTTGGCCCCGACAAACATAGATTTGCCTTTCACTCTCCGGAGGCGACAATTTCCAGTTAAACTGACATTTTCAATGACCATAAATAAATTGCAAGGTTAAATATTGCAAAAAGTAGGAGTTTTTCTAAAAGAACTGGTATTTAGTCATGGGGAGTTTTTGCGGGCTGATGATGTAAAACTAAGCATTATAGATGGCAAGGGACAATTTTAATTGTTTAAAAATTCTAAGAATTTTATTACTAGAAATTTTGTATATAAGGAAGTGTTATCAAAATAATTTAATAAACATGTTTTCAAATAAAAACCTTTGTATATAAATCCAATAAATTTTTTGTCGCATTTTGTAATCTAAATTTTTCCTTCCCGTCGTAGGACGGGCTTTTACACTAGTTCTGTTATAATTGTGTTGCACGCACCATAAAAGACAATATAAGGTATAACATATTTTCGTTCGGAGTGTTCGGTTCATTTAGTTATGCCTACAAGTATGCTTAAGAATATTTGAGATAATTATTAAAGTACTTATCTTTAAGACTGAGAAACTATACGAGGCAAATTAAGTTTTTGCCAAATTTTGCTCGGATCTGCTCATGACATAATAACTTTACCAGGTAGTATTGACAATTGTTGATTCTCTCAGCTACAAGTAAACGAACTCTTGTCAAAAAAGGCTATTCGTTGTTATAAGCGTTGGCCACATTCAGCTGTGTCAACTGTTGTGACAGCGACACATTGGGGAGCGCTGTTATCGGTATTGAAGTTTCTGAAAAGTTGCCAAGTTTATGAAATGTCAAGCTTTGTATCAAATACCAATGGAAATTTTACGGACAAATTAAAAATTTTCTATTTTTAAATGCATTTAATGCGCAACTTCATATTTATGTGCATCACGTTTTGACTTAACAGTTGCCAACTGTTGAGTACGCTGAATATGACCAGTGAAAATTAATTGTATGCAATGACGGATTGTGAAAGCTCTCTTCGTTGTTATATTTTTTGACAGATGGTAGTTTCCAACAGAAACGTCAACACTACCATGTGGTTATTATATCATGGGTTCTGCTCATTTGTGCTCTTTTGTGTTTTTGAGCCGTTTAACGTTAAGTTAAAAAAAAAACCAATTTTTCCAAAATTGCTTGAGCCAAATATTTAAAAATAAAATCATCTGAACGGAGTAAAAAAAGGAGGAAAAAATTATGTATAAAAACTTCTCAAATTTAGAAGAACATTAAAAATCCCAAAAAACATGCAGATAGAGAAAGCTTTTAGTAGTATTGAAAAAAAAAACGTAAACACAAAATATTTAAATTAAACTATGAGATGCAATAGAAAAAGTTAAACATAGAATAAGATAAGCATAACGGCAAATAAAATCCAAAAAGACGTAACAACAAAAAAATATTTTTGTATTAAAATTTTGATTGTTTACCATTTTAAAATTTAAAATTACTAAAATTGTATTTTCTAAAAATATTTGAACAATGAAATGCATCAAAAAAAAAAATGCCTTTTTTAAAACAAAATACTTGTCATTTTATAATATATTTGGCTTCACTTGTATAAATATTTTGCTGTTAGTTATGTTCTTTTCGGATTTTAGTTAACAATATAGTGAAAACTTAAAGTATTTAGATAAATGAGCAGTAAGCAACTTAAAAGGCAAGAATAACTAATGTGGTTAGCGGCGGCGCACATTGAAGAGCAGAAGTAGAGAAAGAAAGTTTCAGTGCTACACTTGCACTAAGCTTTAACGTCAATAGTTGTTAAGCAGAGTTCAAGCAGCTTTATAGAAAATAGGTAGGTAAATAAGTAAATAACTCACCTTCATCATCTGAAGAGTAACTGTTATAGCCACCTGTTCCCGGTCCATTTGCATGAGTTTCGGAACGACTACGTTGTATACCGCTGACACCACCAACTAAAGTGTTTCCACCGCCAGCACTTAACTTGGCGTGATGCGCACCACTCGCCACTGTGGTCGAGGCTAGTAGAATGTTTGGATTACTGCCCAGTTTGGACATGGCAGTCATATTGCTAGCTGGACCACCTGACATCGTTTGTTGCACACCTTTGCGTGTTAGTGGCGACTGTAGCATGCGTTGTTTCCACTCTAGTAGCCGCTTCATTGACTCCTCGCGTTTACGTTCGCCATCTTGATGCGATGTAGTTGCAGCTGTGTTGGCTGAAGCCACAGCTGGATGGTTGCCACCCATTGTATATTCATCGTCAAAGCTGCCACGTTTTGGCAGGCGTGCACTGGCTGAACGTAAAAATTGCTCGTTCTGTTGCATACATTGTTGTTCTTGTTGTTGCTGCTGTGTCGTTGCTGCTGCTGCTGCGGCTGATTGATAGAATTGTTCTTGTTGTTGTTGTTGTGCGTCACGTACGTCGCTCTGTTGTTGAGCTGACATTTGCTGATGTGGATGCGTTGAAGTTGAACGTATGCCTGCGGCATGTGATACGCCGCCCATTGAGCGGCTCATGCGTGGCATACTTGCAGCTCCTTTATTTTCGACAAGCATATCGCCACGCTTGTAGATGCGTTCGTAAGGATTCTCATAGCCGATGGTATTCAAGCCGCTGTTGGCACCACCAGTTCCGTAAATATCATTAGCGCCAGTGCGATATGCGGCAGCTGGCTGTTGCGGCTGGGCTCCGCTGCCAGAAGGTGTTTGTGGATGCTGCAGATAAAGCGCACTCTTGCGCATTTTTTCCGCATAACTAGCTTCCGAGTAGTAGACGCTGTCAGGTGTGCGATTTATGTCGAGGCTGGATTTAGGACGAGGTGCTCGCATGGCGTCTGATTTGACGGTATGCGCTGTTGCCGCTCCGGCTGTATGTGCTGCAACAGCATCTGAACGAGCTTCGTATTCTAAGAAATCAGCTGAGTGTGGGCGCACAATGGCGGCCGTTGCGGAGCGTGAACGCAAGTTGAGGTTGCTTCCTAAGGTATCCACACCGGATGTTGACTGAGCGAAGCAATAATATGAAAAAAAAGAATAAGAATTTAATAACATGAAAGGCTGAGAAACAGATTTTCAAGAGAAATAACAATAATAACGACTCTTATGTCTGTTATTTCTAATTTTTTATATTGAATGAATTTAAAGAATTAGGAATTTAATAAGAATTTTATAAGAATTTAACTTGTTTCTACTCAAAATATTTTGAATTGACCTTAGAAACTAGCTGTATCGAATTGTGTGGAGGAAAAAATGTGCAGTTTGGTATTTGAAGTTAAAGGAACTATTCACAATGAGTGGCATAATAAATGATGTGTTGTTGGACACCCGAGAGCAAAGCTTTTTCGCAATAAAATTTTCATTTATGGAGAAAAGTTTATTGAAAATGAAATATTTTTCCTATATTTTGTTTAAAAATTTACTATGAAAAGTATTTTCTTCAATAAAAAGAATTCTTTTCTCAAAACTAAAAAGATTTTTTCTCTAAAAACTATATATTTTTCTTTTTCATGGAAGCTTTTTAGCAATTTTAGTGAATTTTTAGTATCACATTTAGAGAAATACATTCTCTGGAGCAAAACCATACCATTTTTCTCTGAATATAATGCCTTTTTCGTCATATTCCGAGAAACTTTTTTCTGAATATTATCAGAAATTAGAGTATTTATAAGAAAATAGTATAGACTTTGCTTCAGAGAATGCTTTCCTCTGAATGTGCTCCTAAAAATGATAAAAAGCTTCTATGAAAAAGAAAAATATATAAAAATATACCTTTTTAGAGAAAAATACTTTTTATTTTTGAAAAACAATATGTTTTCATTGAAGAAAATACTTTTCATAGTGAATTTTTTATCAAAATATAGGAACAATTTCTCATTTTGAATAAATTTTTCTCTATAAATGAGAATTTTTTTCGTGCGAGAAAAATACTTATAATTATTAGAGAGAAACATTGAAATATATCCATTTCCTAGAAGTGAAGAAATATTTCTTCGAAAATGAAAAAAACATACTTTAAAATTGAACAATTAATTTTAATATATGAATTTAACGCTTTTGCGTTTCTACAAAACAAAATTGAAAATAAGTATGTTTACTTTTAAACTACCCATAACGTCCTTTTTATACCCTAAACCTGAAAGGTATATTAACTTTGTGCAAACATTTGTAACGTATAGAACGAAGCAAATCCGGTATAGAAAAGTATATATATATTTTTGATCAGGGTCGAGCTTTCCATGTCCGTCCGTCCGTCTGTTTGTCTATGTGTTGTCCGTATACACAGTATAAGAAGAAGGAGTTGAGATAATTGAATGAAACTCGGTACACATGAGCACATTGACCCAAGGATTTGTAATATGGAATATTTTTAGAATTCGCCCATGGACACGCCTACCTCTCATGCAATGCAAAAATTTAAAACTGCATAAATGAGCTCTTAATTAGCCTACAATAATAAAATTAGGTATGTATGTATTTTATATCAACAAAAATACATCTTCGATAAATGGATGTCATCCGCTCACGGCCACCTACAAAAATTCACAAATATTTTTTATTGTTGATTCTTAAGCCAAAATTAAAGCATCTTTATATAACAAACGTAACTGTATTTAAACGGTTTAAAAACTGAAGTTAAAAACATACAATATTAAAAATTTAAATTCCACATAAGATTTTATTTGAGTACGTATACATAAATATACACATTGAGCGTTGTCCCCATAGGCCTAAAACAACATTTAATCCAACTTTGATTCTACTCTATGCCTAATGTTGAGCAAAAAACAATTGTTTTTCTAGTTGTTTTTAATTTTTTTTTTCCAAACCTTACTTCATATTAATGTTAATTTCTCAACAATGGTAAGGAAAAACTTAAAGCCACTCGGTGAATTTTTTAAAAATCCATCAATAAAAATTAATTTATGATTATTTTTTGTAGGCATGGAGCGGCTAGGTTGGCATTTGATGCAGAAAAAGGGTCAAAAACATACTTTTTTTGTACTGAACTTTTTTTGTAGCTCATTTTTCTGCAAAACCATTGCAAATATCGTAAAGCCACTCGGTGAAAATTGAGATATCCATTAGCTTAACAAATGTTGCTTAGACGACTCTTTCTGATTCCTTCTTATATTCATGGCATTTTAAATATAAAAGTGCAATTTTCTTGCATTTTTTAAAACAACTATTTTTAAAATTTGTATTTTAAAACTTGCAGTATAGAGCATTATTTTGTAAAGAAGATATCCTTTTTAATAATACAAAATTATAAAATGTTTGATTTTCTACGAAGAAAATGGATAAAAAGATTAAAAACACAACACCTCCAAAAAAAAGAGATTTTTTCAAACCTCTAGTTATCAGGCACCCTGTATGCAAGGATATTTTGGAGTACTACGAAATGAAGCTAAATCTATACTCTCTTTAATGAATAAAGTTACACCTTTGTATCTTAAAATTAAAAAAAGTTGTTTTTTTGGCATCATGCTAAGTATAATACAGATATAATACTTGAAATTTTTAAAAATTTTTGTAAATTTTTAATCAAAATTGAAATGTATATAAAATATGGGCTACATCCGCTCACGGACACGCCCATTTTCAACACTTTTATTGTATTTTGAAGTAGGTTTAAGGTATTTCATAGAGGGTTAGACCCATATAGACTATCTGCACATGTTTTTATTTCTTCTTAACATTTTTAAAAAAAAAAAAAAAATCTGAAACAATTTTTGAAATAACAATTTTTAGATATAAATATTTATAAAATACCATGGAATAAAAATGGAAACCATACCCTGCAAAGCTAGCGATTCGCCTAAGGGTTCTTTGGAAGATTGATCGCTTTTCGATCACCGAAGCGATGAATGCGCGATTCTTAAAAAATTGAAAAAAATCTTGAAAAAATTGAAAATGGGCGATTCACAAAAAAATTTTCAAAATCTTCCTTCGCTCATTCCGGCTATCGTTGGAAGATTGCTTTTTAAAAAGCTTTCTAAATCTATCATTGCAATATGAAGCAGGCTCCGAAAAATAGTTTGAATTAATCAAAAAATTTAACTTTTAAAAAACTTCATGAAACTGGGATAAGACAACGTCTGAAGAGCTCGCTAGTTCAAACTTGCAAGAACTTGTAACATTCAACAACGATGCTCTACAACAAACAAATACCCCTTCTGCCGGTTCGTTGGCGAATCTTCCCGGCGAATCGCTTTTATGGCCTCCGCTGCTTACATTCGGCGATTCCCGGAAGACTCTCAGAAGAGCTCGCCGGCGATCGATTCATCTTCCAAGCGATTCGCTGGAGATTTTCAGGCGATTAAAAATGTTTGCAGGGATAGTAGGTACGACAAAAAAAGTTTAAAATTTTTGTAAAACTGAAAATTTCAAATTGAAAAATATAAATAGTGTTTTTGTTTTTTGCTCCAAAAGACATATTTATCAAAAAATTTCTGGAAACCTAACCTAAGGGTTTACTTTTTTAACGAAATCTTTTCGTGTAGGATACAACAATGAGACAAAGATTATTTTAAACCGAGTTTAAGTAAATCCGAACAGTTAAAAATCCAAAATTAAAAACATGCTCTCGTTATTTTGCATGTGTTTACTTTTAAAACATATTTTTATTTATTTTTCTAGAATTTATTACTGCAGAGTTATTTTTAAGTACCCTAAAGATTGAAATATAAATGCAGTTAAGCTTGCTTATGCAATTTCCAAAGAAATGGATTTCTTAGAAATTCTTAAACTGTTTTATTTTTTTTCCAAAATATTTCTTTAACTGCTCGAAATATGGCTCTTAAAATTCCTTTTACAGCCAATATAAAGTATTTATATTTCTACACATTATTTATTGAGGTAGCTTAAAACATTTTTGAGTTTCGTGTAAGAAGTTGTTTGGCGTTGGCTGTTGCTGCCCATTTCTTCTATAAGAGCTCATGAGGTTGGTTGGTCTAGTTTTATTTCCGTCGCAAAAAGCCACACAAGTGGCTGGTTCTCAGCATGCTTCAGCCGACAAGACCCACATTTAGTTGAAGCCACCATTCGACTCGACATCAACAGCCTGGCAAGATGGCAAGCATATCAAAAGTCATAGCACGAAAATGTCCTGCTTTGACCCATAAAATAAGCGTACCACTGAGTAGAGGTAACTGAAGTGAGGCAAACTTTAGCTGCTGGCATGTTAAACTTTGCTGGAAGCAGCTTAAATTTAGTTTTATTTAAAACTTAAAATACTGCTGAACGACACAATTCCCCGTTCACCACCTAACAAGAAGCTAAATGGTCATAAACACATACAAGCACACACACGCACACACACACACACACGCACACACACACACACACACACGCACACTTAACACAGCAGACCAATTAGACACAGCTGGAGCTCAATGTGTGTCTGCTGCCAACAACATAAAACAAAGCTTAAGTCAAAAAAAATTAGTTGGCAAAAGTTAAAAGAAATCGTATAAAAATAGTCAGTCGGTCGATTGTTGTAGTTCTGCTAGGAAAATCGCACAAAGTGCAACCGACATAAAGTCTGCGTAGATGAATTACTAACACAGAAGCATGTCAAATTAAGAATTAAGCATAATAAAAAAAAAAAACAAAAGGAAAAAAATCAGGACCTGCTAATCACGCAGGCACGCAAGTTGTGTTTGTGGCAGTTTCTTGTGCTGGTGCTGGTATTGTTACTGCATGTTTAAGCAGCTGCCAAAAGTGCCCACAGCACACTGTGTGTGAGTGTGTTTGTGAGTCTTTAGCGGTAGTTATGTAAGTACAAGTCAAAGTAGCTGCTGGTTGTTGATGTTCTATGGCGCACATTTGCCATCGATTTATGTGGTCGCAATACTACTTGTGTGGCGCGCGCAATACTACGAGTACTTGTTTGAAATATCCCAGCATAATATTGAACAAGATTGCCAGATAAGCGCAAAACTGGTGAACGTAAAATATATGAAAACTTGTGGCAACGCAAGCTGCTGCTGCTAAAACACAGAAACTTTTCCATTTCCGTTTCCGTTTTACTGGAAATTGTTTTATGCTGCACGTTAAAACTGCACGGAAATAGGTTACACGGCCTGACGAGTGCGGCAATCAGTCAGTCTGTCAGTCTGTTAGTAAGATAATTATTTTTAGTTTTATATTTTTTTTTTTAGTTTACTTTTTGAATATTGCATCCTTTGAGTTATGCCTGACATTTTAAACTATCTTCAGGGACTGCACCAACACAATTGGCCAGGCAACTGCTGTCTGTCATTTGTCAGTCTTGTTCAAAAGTAGAACAACTACACAGCCGCTAATCTTAACATATTCTAGCGCATAGCCGGCATATTGCTCTAAATATCCTGACAAATAAGAAATTCGTATTCTTCAATTTTCTTCTCTGCTGCTTCTGGTCTTTTATTATGCTTTTGGTTTTGGCTTTCAGCTGTTTGTATGGCCAAGCAAAACTACTCAATTGCATGGCAGTAATTGGCTTAATGTGGTATGTGCATGTATGTCTATGTATGTGTGCATGTGTGTGTGTGTTTCATTGACCGACATGTGCTATATTTCAAACTTCAATTGTAGACATTATATTTGATTACGTTGGCATGGATTTGTGAGCAATTTATGCTTAGGATTATAATAAGCACGTTTGCTTAAAGGATAAGCCAAAATATTAAATTTACTTAAAAATAGCAAATTCTTGAATATTGTTGGGAAAATTAAATGCATACCAGATTTGCTAAAACTTTTGTAAATAATATAAAAAGCTTGTAAATTTTCGTTTCATTTTGCTTTGCATTAAAAAATTCAAGTGTTTTGCCTAGTCTGCCTTGGTACAATAATGGCATGATAGCTAAATAAAAGAGAAAAGAAAATTAAGTGAAACATATGAAGGATGTTGTTTTGTGGCAAAATGTCATAGAAACATGTGAAATTTAATCTTAGGCAAGTGTTATGTCTATAATTCAGTCAATTTAAGTTACTAAGCAATGTCCTTCGCAAAACTTCCCTACCACAAACAACAGCAAATTAAGTGCTTGATGTGTTTTATGATTTTTTGTTGTTGTGCAGTTGGTTGGAAATAAGAAGAAAATTAAGATACATAACGATTATTTGCAACGAAATCGGATTTTTTCGCTAAAGATTCGATAATACTAAGAATTCATTATATTGCTAAATACAGTATATCATTGTTAAAAAACAAAAAAAACCAAAAATAAATAAATACACAAAAAGAAAAAATGGGTTCGTAACCTGAAATCAGCTCAATAGAGCAAAATCATCAAATCATCAAAACCACAAAATCATCTCAAAACAAGATATTCACGTTCGCAATTTATGCCAGAAATTGGGCTTGAAAATTTTTTTGATAAACAAGTATTTTTGTGCTAAATACGTATAATCGTAGACTTGTTTGAAAAAAAAATTAATTTTGTTATTGTTGCTTTTATACATCAAAACAATGAGCAATCGAACGACATAATTCTCAGTTGGTTTTTGTTGGGTTTGCTAATGACAAAAGTGCAGAAAATACATTAAAAAATTATGTTTCTCTCTTCGAATTGGATGGACGAAATAAAGTTTGGACAATGAAAATATAACTTTTAATTTTTTTTGTTCGGCTCCTCAGTTTCTAATCCATAAATGGCATGCATTAAACCCAAATTTGTTTTTTTTTGCGTTATATGTCATAAATAAGTAGTGACCGTGGCATGCAGGTTAAGTGTGTGGCTTAGCATGCTCGGAGCCCGGGTTCGATCCCCAGCCGTGGCGAAAAGTTTTTTCAATAAAAAATTTTTCTGATCGGTCACCACCTCTCCGCAGACACTGGCAAACCTCAGAGTTAATAATGCCATGTAAAGCTTCTTAAGAACATGATTCGTTCGGAGTCGGCATAAAACATGTAGGTCCAGTTCTCAGTCAATTGTGTGCAAAAATTTAATAACACACACAACACAATCGATCCTAAGAAGCTCGGTCAAAGTCCTTTCAAGGGCTGAAATGGCCAAAACAATAAATAAAAAAATATGTCATAAATACCAAAATTATCTAAATTGAGCACAAGTGAGCATATTCATTTTTTTATAAACAATTAAAAAATTTCTTATATTGGACGCATGTGAGCATTTTAAGTTTTTAAGTCGGTCTAGCTTGACTCTGACATACCCTTAACCTACTTTTTCATAAAGACGAATAGTATTGGAAAAGGGCTTGTCCATGTGCGGACTAAGCTCATATTTTCTATAGATTTCAATTTTTATGAAAAATTTAGACATGCCCAAGTTTTATTCCTTTTAAATCATGAGTTTTAATTTTGAGCAAAAAATAAAAATCAACAAATAATTTTTATTTTTGAACAAAATAAATAAAAATCAACAAATAATTTTTATTTCTGAGCCAAAACAATAAAAATCAAAAATAATTTTTTTTTCAGAGCAAAAAAAATTAAAAACCAAAAATAATTTTTATTTTTGAGCCAAAAAAATGAAAATCAAAAATAATTTTTTTTTCAGAGCAAAAAAAAAAAAATAAAATTCAAGAATAATTTTTATTTCTGAGCAAAAAAATATAAATCAAAAATTATTTTATTTCTGAGTAAACAAATAAAAATCATTTTATAATAACTATTTTAAATTTTAATAAATAAAAAAACAAAAATCATTATTTATTCTAAGAGGCAACACAAATTCCAACATTTCGGTACACTCAAAAGTTTTTTCCGACGCTTAGAACATTCTGATTTTTTTTTCATTAAAATTTGCAAAATCTATATAATTAATAGGCTAAGGTTTTTTTTTTGTGACTTCAACTCCTCCCAGACCAATGGACCGATTTTATCGATTCAGATGTCATTAAATCAGGTTTAGGCTGTAGATGTGCAAACCACTTTTAAAAATTGTGATTTCACTTCAGGGGGTTCCCAACCTTTTAAAACAGAAATAAAATTTTTGTACAAAAATCCGCTATTTAATCAATTTGAAATTTAGTTTGAGAAGAGCTTATGAGTTGGTCGAATTTAAATTTTTTTCAAAACTAAAAATTTTTAACCAAAATTATCTTTTATGCATTCCTGAAATGTCAATTGTCCGAAAAATGCAGTTCCAAAATCAAAAACTCCACTTTCCGAGCAAACAACTCAGTCAAATTTCAACGGTTTTAAAAAAAAAAATCGCTACAAAAGGTCATAAATTGTTATACCCTAAACCTGAAAGGTGAGGGTATATTAACTTTGTGCAAACGTTTGTAACGCATAGAACGAAGCGAGTCCGGTATAGAAAAGTATATATATTCTTGATCAGCGTCACCACGTTAGTCGAGCTATCTATGTCCGTCCGTCGTCCGTCAGTCCGTCCGTCTGTGTGTTGTCCGTAAATACAGGATAAGAAAAAGGAGTCGAGATAATTGGATGAAACTTGGTACACATGGTCACATGCACCCCAGAATTTGCACTATTGAATATTTTTGGAATCCGCCCACGGACACGCCTACCTCCCATACAACGCAAAAATTTAAAACTGCATAACTCAGCTCATAATAAGTCTACAACAATCAAATTTGGTATGTGTGTGTTCTTTATCAACACAAAGATGTCTTTGAAAAATGGACGTCATCCGCTCACGGACACGCCCACCTCCCCCATACAACCCAAAAATTGAAAATGCAATAAATAAGCCTCTGTTTAACCTACAGAGCTTAAATTTGGCACGTATGTTTTTTATGACAAGACAAAGATGGTTTTGAAAAATGGACGTCATCCGCCTACGGACACGCCTTTTTCCCATACAACCCAAAAAGTTTTAAACTCAATAAATAAGGTTATGTTTGTCATAGAGAAATTCAATTTGGTATGTATGTATTTTATACCAAAACTAAGGTGTGTTAAAAAATTGGAAGTATTCCGTCCATGAACACGCCCACCTCCCATAGCGAAAGCACAATAAAGGCATTAACTGTGAGCTACAGGAATAAAACTTGGTATGAATAAATTTTTCATCAACATTTAAATGCATATAAAGTATCCGCCCACCGAGACGATCATTTACAATAAAATTTTTTTGTTTTTGAAAAGTAGGTTTAGAGTATTTCATAGTGGGTCTAGACCGACTTTAGACTTTCTTTACTTGTTTTGATTTGAAAACATTTTTGACATTTCTCATATTTTCAAATTTATGTTTTTTACTAACAATCCATAAATGGCATGCACTGGATATAAATGAGCATGTTTTTCTGTCAAAAATACCAAAATGACATAAATTGGGTACAAGTGAGCATATAAATTTTTTGATAAATAAGCTAAAAATTTCTTTCATTGAACTATTAAAAATCATTACCAAAATGACATTAATTGGGTACAAGTGAGCATATTAATTTTTTGATAAAATTTCTTTTATTGAACTACTAAAAATACCAAAATGACATAAATTGGGTACAAGTTAGCATATTAACTTTTTGATAAATAAGCCAAAAATTTCTTATATTCACGGAGAGAATTGTGTGCAGAAATTATGCGCTATGGGCACAAATTATGCAAAAATTGTTCACGAAAAATGACCAAGAACAGTTGTTCATAATCTATGCACACTTGTTCATAACTTGAGTTCAGCACTATGAGCATGTTTTATGAACAACTGGGCATAGATTATGAACAACATTTTCATAGATTCTGAACAACTGAGAAAAGGCTATGAACAACTGTGAATAGGTTGTGAACAACTGGGCATAGATTGTGAACAACATTTTCATAGATTCTGAACAACTTGGAAAAGACTATGAACAACTGTGCATAGGTTATGAACAACTGGGCATAGCTTATGAACAACATTTTCATAGATTCTGAACAACTGGGAAAAGACTATGAACAACTGGGCATATTATATGAACCACTGGACATAGTTTATGAACAACTATGCATAGGTTATGAACAACTATGCATACGTTATGAACAACTGGGCATAGGTTATGAACAACTGTGCATAGGTTATGAACAACATTTTCATAGAATGTGAACAAATATTTACATCTCCTGCTAATATTAAAGAAACAAAATTTCATTTTATTTTCAAATGTCAAAATGAATTTCAAAATTCCAAGCGTCGACTGTGCTAACCTTCCACGTCTGTTTCTCAATTGTTTTTCTTGCCACAGGCTTAAAAATTGCTGCCACCACCTTCGAGACTTTAATTAATTCTAAATCTGGAAGAAAATTCAAAAATAATAATTAAATTAGTTCTTTATTTCATAAGTTTAAATTGTTTTTACCTTTGTTTGTTGGAAGATGATTTATAATTTTTTAGCAGCTGGAAATTTAACAATATTTTTGCATACTGCTATAATGTTATCCTTCAGTGAATTCCAGTTGTTAAGAAATAAGTTTGACTTTTCCGAGTACAAATTATGGAAGTCAATATCGATCTAAATATAAAAATATAAAGTTTTTATTTATATATTATATAAATTTAAATTTTCTATCAAACGATATCCGTTACTATGCGCATATAATGGGCTGTCGGAAAGTATAAATTGTAGCGGATGGATATTAATGTCCTGGCGCCGAAGAGCAAAGCTGGAGTTCCAGTTCAATTCCACCGTCTCCCAAGGCGAATTTCTTGTTTTTAGCCAAATTTTATCTTCTGAATCGATTCCTGATACCGAAATAGCACTTTCTTCTCGACTTTCCAATTCGGATTTGTTATTTGTTCTAACGCGGAGATATTTTTTAAAAAAACCGGATTTTCTGAGTGTTAAATATATGATAATAACTCAATACTTACCTCTGGTTTTCTTAATTTACACAATTATATATTTCTAAATAATATTAAATGATATATAACACACTACTGTCGCTTCTAAACCAGCACTCTTTACACAAAGAACACAAGTGAAACTAACTTGCAATTACTGCATACTCATTATCCATATGTGTACGCATTGTTCATAATCTATGCAAAAATGGGCACAACTTATGCCCATCTACAACAAGATACACACATATCAAAATGTTGGGCAAAATCTATGCACAAGTAGGCATAACTCATGAACAATAAGTGTTAATAGTCGTTCATGCACAATGTTCATATATTATGATCAATTGAGTTTAATTTTCAAATAATTAAGCTATGAACAATGTTCACAAACTGTGCCCATTTTTTGTGTATAACTTATGCACAATTTTAATAGATTGTGCAGAATTTATGATTATTAGGCATAATTTATGCGCAAAGCTGCATATTCAAAAATGTACCTTAACATTTTATAGTTATGAACAGCTTGTGCATTAATAATGCACAACAGTTTTCTCCGTGTTGAACGCATGTGAGCATATTAATTTTTTGATAAATGATCCAAAAATCACTTACATTATGCACGAATGGGCAAGTTAATTTTTTGATAAACAATCATAGTAGGTCTAGATATCAAGCATATTATGGCTTAGCTCAGAATCACTACCAAAATTAATTGATTTAGGATTGTTTTCAGCTCAAATTTCTTTCCGTATTGTCCGTATAGCCTATTTCCAAGTAAGCCATCCACTTGAAATTTCATGACTTTGGCTTTGATTTGTAATCACGTATCAATTTGATACTAATGCTATCTTCCCATATAAATACACTTAAGTGTGTAGGGTTTTGGCCAGATCACATCCCAACGTCCAAATGTTATAGGAACATCTAACCGACGGAGGGTTAAACCAATTAAAAAAATAAATATACAAGCTGTTAATTCATACTTTCTGCATTTTTATTTATTGATGGATGCTTGTTAGTACATTGAACAAAATTAACGTCTTAAAATCAAAGAAAAAAAAAATCCTTCAAAAGCTGTTAACAAAATATCTTTGCGACAAAGATAAAAAAATCTTTGCAATAAAGAATTAATCTGTAAAAGCACTACGCAGTAGTAGTACTGCGTTTTCTAAACAAAATACTAAAGTTCTATGTTCAAATGAATTCTTTGTTAGCGAGCAGCTGGAAAATGTATGTAAAATCAAAAATTTTTCTTTGTTTTATTAAGATGTTTGTCCTCAATAGTCTGCATCTTTCGATTTTATAATTGATATAAACCATTGCTATATTATAACACTGTTCAACAAAATCAATTTTTTTTCAAAATAGCAAGGCTCCGACAATGAATACTGTTCTTTCGGACATCGGGTAGGCACCGATACGTTCATTTAAATTAAAAAAATTTTCAAAATTTCACCTTATATGACTATTTACAACCCTGTTACTTTATATCTTATATATTAATACGTGAACATTAAAGTTTGTCGTACGCTTTTTTGGTATTAATTAAAACTCAAAATAATTGAAACTTATATCATTTGAAAGGTTTTGTTGTTCAGATGTGCAGAATGTATATATAAATGATATATCTGATGGAGGGGGTTCCCAACCTTCTAAGAGAGAAATTAAATTTTTGAGAAAAAATCTGCTCTTTGATTGATATGAAATTTGGTTGGAGAAGAGTTCTTAAGTCGCTCGAATTTGAATTTTTTTTAAAAGTAACAATTTCTTAAAAAATTGTAGTTTTATGCATTCATCAATTGTAAAATTTGTAAAAAAATGTGTTTTGAACTCCAAAAATTTGAATTTCCATGTGAATATCTTGGTCGGATTTTAACGGTTTTTAAATTTTTTTCATTTTTTCTAAAAGTTTGATAAATTTTCTTTTAAATGTGCTAAAAATTACAGCAAAATTCTAACCAAAAGTATTTTTAATGAATTTTCTTAATATTGTCGTTAGTTATTTAGCGTGTGTTTCAACCAAATGCTAAGAGAGAGAAAAAAACTGTCTCAAATTGAATGTTCTAAATTGGGAAGCCAATATCTCCGCCATCTGTGAATAGATTTTATTTATTTCTTTTTTGTATTTAAGTCTTATTAGTTAACTTAAAAAAACTTTTGAAAATAATACCAGTTTTTGTTTTTTATATTTAAATTATTCATTTTAAAAAAAGACCATAAAATTTGATTTATTCTAAAAATATGGGGTAAAAATGATTTTTGTTGTAAAAAAACCAAAAACTCAAAATTGCATTTTTGATTTTCTTTCAAAGTCTATACCGAATTTACGGTGAATTTATTTTGTCTTGACACTAAATTAATAAACTGTCCGTGCCATCAAAAAATCAAGGCTACCCCTTATGATTTTTTTGACAAATTTAATTTTTTTTTAAATGTTGTTTTTCTGTTTTTGAAAGAAATAATTAAATAAATCAATAATTTTTCTGAAAAAAATAGCTTAATATCTCCAATCAATGAAAAGTTATAGCCTCGAACTTATTTTGATCATCTCGCATATCTTATATATTAATACGTGAACATTAAAGTTTGTCGTACGCTTTTTTGGTATTAATTAAAACTCAAAATAATTGAAACTTATATCATTTGAAAGGTTTTGTTGTTCAGATGTGCAGAATGTATATATAAATGATATATCTGATGGAGGGGGTTCCCAACCTTCTAAGAGAGAAATTAAATTTTTGAGAAAAAATCTGCTCTTTGATTGATATGAAATTTGGTTGGAGAAGAGTTCTTAAGTCGCTCGAATTTGAATTTTTTTTAAAAGTAACAATTTCTTAAAAAATTGTAGTTTTATGCATTCATCAATTGTAAAATTTATAAAAAAATGTGTTTTGAACTCCAAAAATTTGAATTTCCATGTGAATATCTTGGTCGGATTTTAACGGTTTTTAATTTTTTTTCATTTTTTCTAAAAGTTTGATAAATTTTCTTTTAAATGTGCTAAAAATTACAGCAAAATTCTAACCAAAAGTATTTTTAATGAATTTTCTTAATATTGTCGTTAGTTATTTAGCGTGTGTTTCAACCAAATGCCAAGAGAGAGAAAAAAACTGTCTCAAATTGAATGTTCTAAATTGGGAAGCCAATATCTCCGCCATATGTGAATAGATTTAATTTATTTCTTTTTTGTATTTAAGTCTTATCAGTTAACTTAAAAAAACTTTTGAAAATAATACCGGTTTTTGTTTGTTTATATATAAATTATTCATTTTAAAAAAAGACCATAAAATTTGATTTATTCTAAAAATATGGGGTAAAAATGATTTTTGTTGTAAAAAAACCAAAAACTCAAAATTGCATTTTTGATTTTCTTTCAAAGTCTATACTGAATTTACGGTGAATTTATTTTGTCTTGACACTAAATAAATAAACTGTCCGTGCCATCAAAAAATCAAGGCTACCCCCTATGATTTTTTTTAAAAAATTAAATATTTTTAAAATGTTCTTTTTCTGTTTTTGAAAGAAATAATTAAATAAATAAATAATTTTTCTGAAGAAAATAGCTTAATATCTCCACTCAATGAAAAGTTATAGCCCCGAACTTATTTTGATCATCTCGCATATATATATAAATAGGCAATCAATGAATTGGTCGAATTTCGACCCCAGGTGATACTAGTATATATAAATAGGCAATCAATAAATTGGTCGAATTTCGACCCCAGGTGATACTAGTCTTTATAGATGGACAATCTCTGGAATTTTAGAAATGATTTTATTTGTAGTCAATGCCTGTGACAGTTTTAAAGTTATTTTGAAAAAACTTAATTATTATTTAATTTTTCCAAGAAAATCTGACCTGATGGCGAGCAAAAAATATTTGTCATAAAGCTTCCGCCATCAGATTTTTTTAATATAAAATCAACTAAAAATTTTAATTTTTTAAAATAACTCTTTAACTTCCCATTGTATTGAAGAAACTAAAATGCTTTCTAGAATTCCAAAGATTGTCCATCCGACTAATATATAATTTTCGAAATAACTTGGAAAAATACAAAGGTACAGGGTTGTTAATAGTCATATAAGGTGATGACTATTAATAGAAAATGATTAATAGAAAATTAACCGTTATACATATTTTTGCTTATATCTCCAAAGCTTGACCGATAGAAAACAAGTAAAGAAAGTCTAAAGTCGGTCTAGCATAGTGCGGCAATACCCTAAACCTACTTTTTCAAAATACAATAATTGTATTGAAAACTGGCGTGTCCGTGAGCGGATGAAGCCAATGAAGATGCATATTGCATATTTTATGATGCATATTTTATATGCATTTAAATTTTGATGAAAATTATCTTATAATGAACTGCTTAGCGTAGCTAAACTATTTAGTAATATTTCTTGAACAACTTTAAATGAAAACCTTCTACTAAGCATTATGGTTTGCGGAAATTGATCTTCTTTATTCTTTTTTTTTTATTTTCCTCTTTAACATTTCTTTTTTATTTTAATTTTTTAATTGTTGACTTACTTCGATTTTATGAGTTTGAAATTGAATTATTTTGCTTTCTTACTATAAATATTTATTTTCATGCTCATATTTTCAACCATTTTTTATATAAATGCACAACATCTCAAAAATATTGTGTCTAAATTTGAAGTCGATCCGAGTAAAATTAACGAAGATATGAATTTTCAAGTAAGTGTACCTCGAACGTAGCAACCTACGTGTACAAAACTTTATATCGATTTTCCCAAACATGTAATTTTTAAAGTCGGTGACCAGCCTACAGAAAAAACTACTGAACCAACCTGAATTTTGTACACATATTCTACATGTAGAATAGCTCTTTAGTTACGTCGATTTTTTTTTTAATTTTTTAATTACCAACAATTTCACATAACAAATAGGTCAATTATTTTGTCAAAAATCGTCATTTTGGCTTCAAAATGGTGCCAAAAATTGAAAAATTTAAAAAAAAACTCAATGAGACTGGAGAGATAAAGTAATAAACTAAAGAAAGCATTTTGATTTTTTGGTTTCAGATAATCCAGTGATGCTGTAGGCTGATCACCGTACAAATCATTTTTTTAAATATTTTTCGAATGTTGTACGTTTATATAATAATGAAATCTAAAATAAACCTACAGCAATAATTTTTTCTAAAAAAATGCATGAAAAAGGTATTTTTTAGACGAAACAAACCATACCCTCCCCTTAAAGTAAGTTTTATTTCAACTTAAGTAGTCTGTAAGAGTATAACTCTGTTGATGAAATGAACTGTATATGTATAATTATGTTGCATTGATACATATCTGTACAAATGGATAATAAAGTGGTTCTAGAGACTTCATAAATAAGATATCTTGACTTTTTGGTAAGATTTAAAAATTTATTTGTAGGTTATATAACGTGATGTTGTGTCAAAGGCCTAAAGTTGTACATCAATTATTTTATCTATAAATTCTTAAAAATCATCTTAATATATAAAAGAAAAACGTCCTGCTCCGTGCTCTATATCGCTCAAACTGTTCTAGTTGTTATTGTTGATCTAGCCTGAACTAGAACCTGTTTCGCTATTACAGTGCTTTTTATATGAAAAAACGTTTAGCATAAAAATATGCACACAAAATTTATTTGATATTTATCAGTAAGGACACATTGACGACGACGACTGGAACAAAATAATATTCGAGGTAAATAAAAAATTTCATATTTTCTGCTACTTATTTATTTTGAATACGACCCGTCTGGAACGATTGGAACAAAACAACATTTGAGGTGAATGCAAAATTTCATATTTTCTGCTATTTAATTATTTTGAATACGACCCGTCGTATGACGAGCTTCTATACTAGTATGTATCTTATAAAAATCATGTCGTCCACTTACCTCTAGATGATTTGGTGTATATCTCGATGGCATTGTCGGCATTGCTGGCACATGTTTGTTGCTTTCATAGCTCGGTGGACTCAAGGGGCGGCGATAGCTGGCAGCGGCAACTGCAGCAGCAGCATCCTGCATTAAAATTTGACCCTGGCTCAAATTGTAAATGTCCTCATAGTCGGAGAAGACGCGATTCTTAGAACGCCCATAAGCGTCCGGAGTGCGACGTTCGGCATTCGGATATGTGCCGGCGTAGCGTTGCTGTATTAGCTTCTGCATGTGTAAATCACGTTCGCCGTATAGTTCATCCGGCGCAGCAGAACGCTGTTGTTGCTGCTGTTGTAGCAGCAAAATTTGTTCTTCCATGTCCATGTATTGTTGAGCAGCGGAGGCAGGTGATGATTTGGCATACTCATCGGCAATGGCGAGCTGCAGCTGCTGCTGGAATTGCGTATTCAGAGTATCGTGTTGATGCTGCAGCTGTTGTTGTTGTTGATGCTGTTGCATGCGCAAGGTAGAAGTTACGCTACCAGTGCGTGCATCGTAGATGGCATGATGTTGCTTTGAGCGTAATTGTTGTTGTTGCTGATACAACTGCTGTTGCTGCAGCGTTGGCGACATGACGCCACTGTGACGAGTAGGTGGCTGCTGCTTATTGCGTTCGTTGTCAATCGAATGTTCGGGACTGGGTGAAGAGTAGCCGCCGTCGTTGATGCGTCGTGGCTTGGGTGGTGCATTAGCATAAAGTGGCTGTGCACCACCACCGCCAACACCACCACCACCGCTGTTGCTGCTCGAAGCTGATTGTGCGTTGGCGTTCTCTGAAGCAGGTGTTATGGGGCCTTGAGTAAGGCTCATCTTGCTTTGCTGCGACTGCAGTGTATGAATGCCGGAGTCGCTGTTCTCGCCACTGCGATTCAACGAGGAAGAGGCGCTTGGTTGTGAAGTCTGGTCGGACTCACCGCTGCTAGGTGCCTGCATCATGGTGGCAGCAGTAAGAGCACGTACCCACTGCATCATAGACTCGGCTGTCTCCGCTGCTAGCCAGTAGGTGCGCATGTTTTGGTGCTCACACTTGAATGCATATTTTCGATAGATTCTATCTTCGGGCAGGCAAGCCGAGACGCGATATGAGGGCAATAGTATGGAACCGAGCAGCTTCTCCTCCTCGGGTCCCTTGTAGTAGTAAAGACAGTACTCGGCAAGTACAAACCAGCGCTTGCGCCAGACCTTTAAACCGTCGGAACCTTGTTTATAGAGCCAGCCGGAGATGGAGACGGTGGAGCTGGCAGGACGCTTGGTCATTGGTGACTTAAGCGCTTGTATAGAGCCAGCGCTTTTCTTGCGATCAAGCGGTGCATGAGCTGGACTTCTGCTGGCAGAGTCTTCAGAGCTAGGCGTTTTGGGCACCACGCTGCCGCCAGCAGTTTTGACGGCGCTGATTTGCGTCTGACAGGCTTGGTTCATCACATGACCAGGATGATTTTGTTGTATATAGACGGGACTGTGCTCCGTGCCACCCGGCGTTTGCAGCTCAGCCTTGAGACGCTGATGTTGATGCTGCTGTTGCTGCTGTTGTTGCTGTTGATGTTGCTGTTGCAGCTGCTGTTGATGCTGCAGCTGTAGCTGCAATTGCAGTTGTTGCTGTTGCTGTGCATAAATGCTGGAATCTTGTTGTTGTTTTTGCTGATAGTGTTGCTGCTGACCGCTGAGCTTTTGCTGATTGCTGACTTTCAAAGGTCCGGCGGCGGGCTGAAATTGGCTGCTTAGATTGAGTGTTGAGGGTGGCGCGCGTTGCAGCGTCACTGGACTCTGTTGTTGTTGTTGCTGCTGCTGATGCAGCGTAGCTGCTGACATCATGCTGGATGACTGACTCATGTGATAGTGTCCTTGCGGCACTGGCGGATTTATTTGCTGACGCATGGCAAATGTGCGCTGCTGCTGTTGCACTGCTTCGCTTTGCGTCTGCAGCTGAACTTGCATCTTGGCCTGCTGCAGCTGCTGGTACTGTTGTTGCAGCGTAGAGGAAGGATTGTGCTGCGAAGTGGTCTGTAGACGCCCCGCAGCTGCTAGATAAGCGCGCTCCGGTGGTGATTGATACAGCTGCTCACCACTGCTATCGGCATATTGCTGATGATAGGGTGACGAGTGCTGCGAGCTGCTAGAAGTGTTGCTCATGTGATGCTTAAGCAGCAGTTTGCTGGCCTGCGGTTGTATATCGATGGGTGTCAGAGGACCACTCGAGGAGTTGCTGGTGGTCGTAGGACTTTGTTGATAGCCACCACCGACGCCCAGATGATGCAAATGATAGTTTTGATGTTGTTGTTGCTGCTGATGATGTTGCTGCTGGAAGACTGGCGAATGCGATGCGGTGCGATAGTCGTTGATGTTTGTTTGAAAGGCGAGTGGAATTTTCTTTTGATGTTGCTGTTGCTGCTGTTGCAGCTGTTGTAGCTTTTTGGCGTCCATGTTGGCCGCGTTGAAGAGAGGCGGCGCTTCTAACCTGCAATAAGAGGGAAACATATTAGATTATATCAAAAACGATGCATGTAAAAGGGTGTTTATATTGGAAAGAGTGGAGAGCAGGCTTGCATAAATAGAGCCGCTTAAGCTGAGATTGTAATTAAATTTAGGTCGGTGGTTATGCAAGTGGCAGCAATTAAATTTGCAAAAGCTCAGTGCTTCAATTAGCCGCCGGTTAATGCGACACATCCACAAAATTGTGTGTGTGTGCAAATTTGTGTGTATTTTAGTGGCACAGTGCAAAGACTTCATACAAAATGCGAACAAAACTTTTACGAGTTTATGTACACTCAGAAAAAAGTTTCTCTGAATATGATAAAAAAGGCATCATATTTAGAGAAAAATGGTATAGAGTTTTCTCCAGATAATGCTTTTCTCTAAATGTGATACTAAAAATTCCCTTAAAAATGATAAAAAGCTTCCCTGAAAAAGAGAAATATTTGAAAATATATCGTTTTTAGAGAAGAATATTATTTTATTTTTGAGAAAAGATTTCTTCTTATTCAAGAAAATACTACTCATAGTGAATTTTTTATCAAAATACAGGAACAATTTTTCATTTTGAATTAATTTTTTTCTATAAATGAGAATTTTTTTAGGTGAGAAAAATACTTATTATTATTAGAGACATGAAATATTTCCATATCCCACAAGTGAAGAAATATTTCGTCGAAAATGTGAAAATTTATTCTAATTGAAGAAAATTTTATTTGAAAAAGGGAAAATTAATATTATCGAAAAGAGAGAAACTTTTTATCAGAGAATGATAAGTATTTTTTCTAAGTGCACAGCTCTGAACATTTCTGTGGGTCATATTCAGGCCTATTGTGCATAATTTTTCACGTGGATTGGAAAAAAGGAGTTCGTTAAAGAAATTTTCTTTTTAGTTTGCTTGCTTATGTTGCACTGTGTGCCACTTATAGGCTTAATTACCGCTAATTTTTAATGCAAGCGCAGTTCACTGGTTAGTAGCTTAGTCGCAAGGCAAGCCAAGGCGGATGTTTGGACAGTTTGTGCAGACAGACGCAGATTTGGAAATGCACAGATGCACGACTGTGTTTTGTATGTCACAGTTAGTTCGTAGTTTTTGCGGATGCAACTCGAATTATATCACATCAAAAATGCAGAAAAAAAAAATTGTGTCGCTTTTTAATTGCGGCATATTTTGCCAAAGACAACAATAAAAAAAAATACAACCAACATTTTTTTTTAACTATAGCCATAATCTACACTTACCAATCCCATAATTGATAGATACAGCCAAACATGGTCATTGGTTGATATGTTTCAACTTTTTGATTGTAGTTGTTGCGGCGTTTTATTTATAGTGTGCGTTTAATTGATTTATACGCTGCATTTTTTTTTTTTATTTATTTAATTTTGTATTAATTTTTAATTACATTTTAATACACGGTAGTTGTTACATTTTGATATGTTTTGGTTTCTGTTTGTTGGTGGGTAGAAAAATAAAAAAAAAATTTGAATGAATTAAATTTGCTTTTATGCCGTTTTAAAAGCACTGAACCTTAAATAAATTTATGTTACTTACAGCAACAGCTAGAAATTTAATTTTCTCTGTTGCTAAAACACTATAAAAACAAAATATTTTTGTCGCAAATTTTACTACAT
Organism: Tetanocera ferruginea; assembly: GCA_958299015.1. NCBI lineage: Eukaryota > Metazoa > Arthropoda > Insecta > Diptera > Sciomyzidae > Tetanocera > Tetanocera ferruginea. Next base: position 117,211,232 of record OY282642.1, on the reverse strand, counting down.
CAACAACAATTTTACGCTGCCTCTGCATTTTAACGTATCTGATAGATATAGTTTTTGCACGCTTTGCTATACTTAAAATTGACCTAATTTTATGCACTTGTGCAGCAGCTATTTTGCTTGAAATTTATTTTATACAAATTTATTTATATTGTTCTTTATTTTTGTGTGTTTTTTTTTTGTGTTAAGCTGTTTTATAATTTTTAGCCCAAAGTGTGTTGCTGGCAGCGATTTTATCATGCTTGTCATGCTGTCATGCGCTAGAAAGCTAGTTTTTAACGATGTACCACTTCATGGTGCGTCAACTTTTATTAGATGCAACCAGGTGTGTAGCGTAGAGTTCTTGACATGCTTCTGTAGCAGCAGCACTGCAGTGTCAGAGGTCAGCGATAATGTTGTATAAGAATTTTGATATTTGAATTTTTGATTCGAAAAACGAACTGTATGTTTATTACTTTGAATTGTTACAAGTTTTTATGTGAAATTTTGTAAATATATTCAATTTTAAATAAACACTAGCTAATAAGCTCAGCGTAAGTTGGGATCTAATAAAGTCTTGGTAGCCAAATCTTAAGATGTAATTATAGCCATCTGTGATATTTCCCCAAAAATTCATTCCAGAGTTATGTATTTTGTTACAGCTTATTTTTTTATAGATACAACAAGTAGGTGCTAACACCCAACATTTTTTTAATACCCTCCTACATTTTTTTTCATTTAAATTCTCATTTTATTTTTTCCTCTTTTGTAATTCCCCTAGAAATATTTCTCTAGCTATGTGTTCTCTTTCAATATTTGAAATAGAGCCATTTTTGAAAAGTTAATATTATTCGAACAAAAACCTGCAACAAACATGGAATTTCAATAAAAAAGTTGAATACAGGTAGTTTTAAAAACTTAATTAATAACTAGTGTCCGACCAAATATTTGGTTTCGGTTTCGGCTCTTTTAATCAGTTTCGACTATTTAGCATCAATATGGCCGAAACCGAATATTTGGTTGGACACTAGTTACTCGGTTCTTTCATATATTTCAATCGAGAATGTGTATTCACTTTCATCAAAATTTTCATTGGTATTAAGTAGAACAAAAACCTGAAAATCACAGTCATTTGATTGGCAATGTGAGTTGGGTAAAATTTTTTTTAAAAAATGTTCATGTAGACATGCAGTTTCGGTTTCGGTCCCGGCCGAATATTACATAAATGGCCGAATTTCGGTTTCGGCCATCATTTTGGTTTCGGTCAGAAACAAACTGTAACCTAACTTTTTCAGAAACACAAGATTTTTATGTATTTTTTAAGTATGCATTTTACACGACTTGTGCAAATAAATATTTCATTTTTGAAATAAAACTTCTTTGGCTGCGAGAGAAATTTTAAGGTCTCTTATGCGTGACGCTTGGGTAACGTTTTTAATTTATATGAATATTTTCAAGTTCGCTTTATTCGAGAAGTTTATAAATAATGTCAAAAACAAATTTTTATGTGAAATTTTTCACTTAGAAATTATTGCTGCAAGCGGGAATTGAACCCCGGCTGTCGCAACTCAGCATCGAATTAGAGTCGGAAGCGCTACCATTATGCCACAAAGACACGTGGTAAACAGGCAAACAAAATTAAATTAATATTGAACGCGTTTTGGTCCGTATTCAGTATATCACAAACACAAACCATGTCTTTCAAGCATTTAATTGTACTTTAAACCTGAAGGTCAGGGTATGTTATTTTTGCGCAAACGTTTGTAACGCATATAAATAAGCAAGTTTGGTTTAGAAAAGTGTAAATATTCTTGATCAGAGTCACCTCGTGAGTCCAGCTATCCATGTCCGTCCGTCCGTCTGTGTGTTGTCCATAAACACAGGATAAGAAGAAGGAGTTGAGATACACATGGTCAAATGAATCCAAGGATCTGCACTATTGAACATTTTTGGGTTCTGCTCACGTACACGCCTACCTCCCATACAACCCTAATATTCAAATTTCAATAAATAAGCTTTGGTTTAACCTACAGAGTTAAAATTTAATATGTATGTATTTGATATCAAAACAAAGATAACTAAGGAACAAGAATGTCATCCGTCTACGGACACGCCTACCTCCCATACAATCAAAAATGAAAAACAAAATAAATAAGCTTATTTTTAACCTACAGAGATATAATTTGGTGCGTATGTTTTTTATAACAAAAAACAAAGAAGTTTTTAAAAAATGGATTTCATCACTTCACGGACACGTCCACCTCCAATACAACCAAAAAATGGAAAACTCAATAAACAAGCTTATGTTTAACTTACAGAGATAAAATTTAGTTAGTATGCATTTTATATCAAAACAAAGATGTCTTTAAAAAATGGATGTCATCCGCTCACGGACGCGCCCATCTCCCATACAACCCAAAAATGGAAAACTCAATAAATAAACTTATGTGTAACCTACAGAGATAAAATTTGGTATATATCTTTTTTATACCAAAAGTAACATGTGTTCAAAAATTGGTCATTATCCATTCATGAACACGCTCACCTCCCATACAACCCACAATAGCAAAAACACTTTAAAGGCATTAACATGTGAGCTACAGGATTAAAACTTGATATGCGTACATTTTTCATCAAAATAGAAATGCATATAAAAAATGGGCTGCATCAGCCCATGGGCACGCCCATTTTCAATACTATTGTTGTATTTTGAAAAAGTAGGTTTGGGGTATTTCAAAGTCGGGCTAGACCGACTTTAGACTTTCTTTACTTGTATTTTAAACAAGTTGTTAAAACAATAAAACAGGACTTTTTCGGGATAAATTTGTAAATACGGGACTCTCCCACATCCCGTATTATAAAAATAACTCACCGGGACATTTTGTTAAAACACGGGGCTGTCCCGGGTAATACGTGATGAATGGTCACCGTATGCATGAACGTGTGAAATGAAAACGACTAAGCAATGCATGGCATCGAGGTTCATTTCCTAGAAAATTGAGGATATTTATTGCTCAATTTTCATAAAGAAAATGACCCACTAAAGCACAAATATGATTTTTAAAATTTATTTCATAATAATCTGGCAGTACTTAGATTTTAATTTAAAGCATTATTGTTTACTCTAATTTTATATTAAAGTTAGAATTCATTTTGATAGATGTAAGAGAATGTGTCGCAGTTCCTAGCTGAGCACAAAGAGAAGAGTAGATAGCTACATGAAAGTTGAAACTCTCGTAACACAAACGCGTGCAAAGCAAACGACCAAGCAATACTTAGCATCGGTGATAGTTTCCTTAACAACTTAACAATTTAATTAAATATATTTATTGTTACAGTTTCTTAAATAAAATGCCGCTTATGACATTCTGTAGCACAAATATGATATTTTAAAATTTCTTTCATAAAAATCGGTCCAGTAGTTTTGGAGTTTACCTTACACTAAATATTTCCACTTCAATTTTATATAATAGTATAGATGATTTTATATGGGAGGTACATCTAATGTTCTTAAATATTCCCACTTATTGGGGAAAGTGCCCACCTACTAGCATCGTAAGATCCATAACTTTCGCTTGAAATATAATTTGTGCGGAGGTCTTGGTTTCATTTGAAAGACCAGAAGGAAAATTTCGAAATATACGATTTTGTCAAAAGTCTCGAAATTGGTTGAAATTGGGTGCTTCTTTTTCATAATCAGAATTGGAGATTTTGCAAGTGAAGTGGCAACTTTTGCATCTTGGCACACTTTTTAACTGAACATAGTTTAAGGAATTCGAAGAAATATCCGTTTGCTGACGATGTTCCTTCAAGGGTGCCAGAAGGTGGGCACTGGCGCTATGCTGACATGACGCGAAATATTTTTCTCCATTTTACAATAATGTTCGATGGCTCGTGTAATTGTGAAGAATAAAGAACAAAATAAGAATTCCACTCATATTTACCTTTTTATATTGATGCAAAATACTTGAAAATTTAAAAAAAATTATGAAGAATGAAATGGCATTAATTTTTCGATTCCATTAAATTTATTTGTGCGATACAATTTTAAAAATAGCCATGGCAGAAGCGGCATTTGCATGAAAATAAATTTTATCTCTATAAAGTTTTAACATTAATCATGCTATCTTATGCGACATTTTCAATTTTTCATCACGTTAGGTGACAATAAAAGGTGAAAGTATAATACCATATTGTTCAGTTGATAACGTTTATAACAAAAATATGTTTAGTTTCGTAAAAAGTGGCAAACACAAATAGAAAAATCAATCCATTTAAATGGTTTTCCATTTAAGAGAGAAAAGTAGAACCCAACCCAAATAAATCCCAATATTCCCTACACTGCAGAAACAACTTCTTGGCACTATTTCTGCCAACAACAACACCAAACAATAATGCTTTCGACCAGCAAACATCTTTACACAATATAGCAAAAGCTATTCATTGTTGAAATTCTAAAGCTTTTTGGAATTTTTTCACTCTCTGCCTGATCAAATATAAAAAGAAAAAAAAAAAACATTAAGAAATTTTCTGCTGAAAATGCTTAAAACTATTTTAATTCCCTTTCAAATGTAGTAGAAGCAAAAATATAAAAAAAAATTTTGCGAATAAAACAAAATGTTTGCTAGTCCTTCTTGTTGTGTTGATTTTTTTTTTTTTCTAAGAACTTTTTCACATTTATTATTATTTTGAAATTTTCCACTCTTCTCTTACGTAAACGAATAAATAAGCATGAAGGCAAAAACAAAAAAAAAAAAATCCAGTTATTTTGCAGGAACTAAGCTTAAATATCTGTACACAGTTTCACAGTAGAGACTCGCTTAGGTCCTTACTGCAAGCATGCGTCAACCTTGTTGCACTTTTTGTTGTAGCCCTTTGTGTGAAAATAAATAAATCGAAATTTAATAACAGCTCGGCAGCAGAAGAAAACACAAAAAAACAAAAAAAAACAAAATTAAAAAACACAGGAAACAAAAAGTTGTATTGATGTTTTGAAGTAGCAATTAAATGGCAAACAATGAAGGATTTCTTCCAACCGAGGAAAACGAAAGGAAGGAAGTAGGATACAAGTATGTGTGTGCGTGTGAATGTAGAATTTTCTTTTACATTATGTCAGATCTGTAATATTTTGCTGAAATATGGGTTTATTTATGGACAGAAAGCTTTTGTTGTTTTCCTGTGTTAGACTTACGTAAGCACTGGTCTTGAAAAACTGGAAGAATTGCTTAAAACACATGAGAAAAGTTTTATTTGCAGTTTGTGTAAAAGCGGGAAGGGGAGTATTTTTAAGGAAAAAATTAATCTTGATTGCGTCTTTTACTTGCATTTGATTCTGAAAACTTTTCTGACAAATTAAATTTAATTTTAAACTTAGCTCACAGTAGTTTGAACAGTTGGAAGAATAAAAAAATTTGTTTAACAAAACCTAAAGGAATGTATAACGTAAGTATGCAATACTTTATCACTATTCGAATAATTTAATTAGGTTTTTCACAACTTGAAATAAGCAGTTGTTTTGTTGTATTCATATTATCGTCTTATTCACATTGTTTTTGTTTTCAATTTGAAAAATAAAACAAACGTAGGAACTCAAAAAATAATTTTCTTTCTTTTAAATAGAAAACAAAAACAATGTGAATACGATTTGAATTTGAATACATCGATACAACTGCGTATTTCAAGTTGTGAAAAACCTTAATGATTTTTGTTTTTGTTTTAAAAAAATGCATGTACAAAAAAAAGGTTTTTATTATATTTGAAACAAAATAAAAAATAGTTAGTCACAATTGTGTTGAAATACCAAAAATTTAACATATATTAAAAAAAAATGGCTGTTTTAATCGGTAATAAAAAAACTAAAATATCAAATCACCTAAAAATGAATTTGAAACAAAAAATTTAATATTTAAAACAAATATTTTAAAGTACTATTTTTTCGATGCGATGTTTTAGTTTTTCGACATCAGATTCGTAATCAGCGAATTACAGCTTTACTCAATCAGCTTTACTTGCTGAAGTTTGTATTTAAAATATTGAATTAAATTATTGGTGATTATTTTATCATATGTTCGATTATGACCAATTCAAAAATTGTCATATTTTTCAGATACTTTCAGATTTTTGAAGTGAAACTTCTTTGGCGGCGAGTGAAATTTCAAGGTCATTTTTCGTGACGCTAGGCTTACGTTTTCAATTCATATGAAATTTAAAAAAAAATTACTGACGCTGCCGAGAATTGAACCCAGTACATTGTTGCTTGTGAGACGGAATCTATACGATTACGCCACGTAGGCACATGATAAATAGCCAAACAAAATGTAATTAAAACTGAACGCGTAACATACTAAAAATAACATAATTAACATTAACATTAGATTAACATTAACATTACATTATTAACTTAACCGTAACATTAATTTTCATCCTACAAGTATGCACGGAAAAAAAATAGAAAAATAGCTAAAACAGGACATTAACATTAACATTTGATTAACATTAACATTAACATTACATTATTAACTTAACCGTAACATTAATTTTCATCCTACAAGTATGCACGGAAAAAAAATAGAAAAATAGCTAAAACAGGAGCAGAACGCGTTCGTGAATATAGAGAGCGAATTAGAGCTCTTAAGAATACAGCCGCAGCTGGGTCTGAACTAATGATGAAGGTAAGGTGATTGCAATAACGGCTGAGTTTCAAAATGCATTTTTACGAAACATCAGTGTATTTTGGTGAATCTACAAAGAACCAATCCCCAAAAAACACACTGATGCATCTCAACAAAATTTTAAAGCCAACCAAGTTGATGCACTCAACAATCAACGTTCGCTGCTTTATGAGGCCCTCTATCAACATAGCAATTATGATCAGAAAGCAGGAGGTAATAATGAACAAGATTTGCTCCTTCAAAGAGTACTATGCAAATGCAATCCAGCATTCAAAAAGTAACAATGTTGAGAAGACATTCGAAAGCAACTAAAACACCAACTGAACTAAAACAAGTACCGAAAATAACTGTTATTTTACAATTTTCAATTGAAAACAATTGTTGAAAGACTTTTTTAAATAAACTGTTATGTTACAAATGTCCTCAGCCTCATGAATATTAAGTGCCTGTTAAATTTTCGACTGATTCTTTAAAAGTTAAACTTTAAGTGTTATTTTTTGCCTTGTATTTTTCGAGGAAAAATAAAGGTTACTTTTGACTTTTATTTTATCGGTCAAAAATAGCAGTTATTTTGTGACTTTAATTTTTTCGGTCAAAAATATCAAGCAATTTGTGTTTTCTTTAAGGCCGCTTGACAGATTGAACTGTTGACACCATGTGTAAAATGTCTCACCGATGAGATGAAAATAATAATATCAAAATTTTTTTATCGGTAAAATGACTTGAACAAATATAAATTACCTGATATTTTTGACCAAAAAATAAACGGCAGAAAGTAACTGTTATTTTTGCCCAAAAAATATAAGGCACAAAAATATGTTATTTTTGTCGGAAAAAATAAAAATTAAGATATAAAAGTTAATATGTGACACTTTCGACAAAAACCATATTCGGTACGGTCCCTGGATGCAAATATTGAATCAACAAATTATTATTCCATTTCATATTGATTGAATTTCTTTTCAGATACTTTCTCTCTCTATTTCACACTAAAATCTCTCTTATTTCTTACTGTTAAAGAAGTTTCACTTCTGCCACGTGTACGTTGCTACATGCGAGTTTTTTTTTTTGTTTGTTATTTCCAAGACTTTAGAGAAAATTATAAAAAAAAATGTATGAGTTTATAGTTAAAATTTTAATAATTTAAATTTCTGTTTTAAAATTTGTTGTTTCATTTTAAAGTATGTTTTTTTTCTAAGTGTATTATAAAATTTTTTTTATATTATTATTACTAAACTTTTTGATGTTTTTTTTATTTTTTCTTATTTATTTATTTTTTTACTCATTTATTTTTGTATTTATTTATTTATTTATTTATTTATTTATTTATTTATTTATTTACTTATTTATTTATTTATTTATTTATTTATTTATTTATTTATTTATTTAGTTATTTATTTATTTATTTATTTATTTATTTTTTTATTTATTTATTTATTTATTTATTTATTTATTTATTTATTTATTTATTTATTTATTTATTTATTTATTTATTTATTTATTTATTTATTTATTTATTTATTTATTTATTTATTTATTTATTAATTTATTTATTTATTTATTTATTTATTTATTTATTTATTTATTTATTTATTTATTTAATTCAGTAGGTGAGTTAGAATCCCAAAACTAGATATTTAGCTTTGGTAAGCTTTGATATGAAGGTATAGTGATCGACCTTAAGGAAGACTTTGGCAAAATCTGTGAAGTGATCAACGTCAGTTTGCAAGTGCTTTTTCATATATTATTAATGAAAATAATGAGATTGGTAGTAGTGAACTTACCACATTAGAAACCATGTTGATCAGGGAACATGATCTTGTTAACTGAAAACATTAATTTAGTATTTAAGATTTTTTCCGAACAGTTTTGGAATTTGGGCTATTTTGCAGATAAGTCTGTTATAGAAGACATCATTATGGGACCAGATTTATGAATTGGAACTATACAGGATAGTTTCCAAGTGTCCAAGAATACTCCAGTTGATAAAGATTTGATAAAAATCAGAGTTAGGGATATAGATGAGGCATAATTTAAACAGATGGCTACAATCGCATTCGGGCCTTCTTTCGAATTACATTTAAGGGGGTCTTCTCATTGAGCAACTTTTATTTTCGACTTTTTTTTTTTGCATTTATTTATAGCTTGGGTAGTTGTGAATATGCCCCTAAAAGGATTTTTCGGGGCATATATTTCGAAATACTTTAGAAGATACAGCCTTTTTTGTGAAGCAAGGTCTTCGTCAAAATGAGCTATTTTTTTTCGCCTCATTTTCGAACGAACACCGAATTCTGTTGAAAATGTTTATTGTTAGGTAAAAACGTATTTTCACACATATTCATACAAACATACGAATACACATTTCTGCTTATTTTAGGGGTTGAAGCATTTTTTGAGTCCAGGTGTTGAACTGAAAGCATCATTTAGTTCAGTTTTTAGTTTAGTTAAACGCGTTTATCTCGAAACCACGTTTTTCGAACTGGCGGCCATGATATCTCCAGTTCAACTGAACCGATTTTCATGAAACAAAGTGGAATCGACGCAAAATTGTCACCATTCTCGGGTGAACCTCGACCATAATTTTAAAAAATTTTTTACTATTTTTTTTTACACTAAACTATAAAAAAACAGCCCGAAATTGAATTTTTTTTTTTTGAATGGCCGCCATTTTGTCAAAAAAAATCACAAAATTAAGCTTGAGGTTCACCCGAGAATTACATCTATACTGATTATAACCCCGTTTTTTTTTCATTTCAGACGCTCCGGAGACCCGGAATCGTGGCCGCCGTGACGACACCTTTTTTTTCACCACCAACTTTGAAGTCTCATTACTTTTTGAACAGCCCACGTATCGAGGCAAAAAAAATTTTTTTATTTACTTTGAAACTTTTGTAATACAATAAATAAAAAAAGTTTTCAATTATTCTTTGCGTTTTCAAATAAGAATTTTTTTAAAAAAGGTCCAAAAAACGGGTTTTGAATGAGAAGACCGCCTTAAAGCTAACTAGTAGCAATAAGAGAGCTACCAAAAAAATACGTTTTTTTCGTAATTACTTTAATATAACGTATTGTAGCAAACACGAATTCGATATCAAATGAAAGGTTTTAAAATTTCACATATTTTAATATAATATTACTGTTATATTGTCTATTATATTATATATACTGTGTATATTGTTATTTATGTATGTTAAAATTTAGTTGTTATTGTGTTTTTGTTGTGGTTGATTCCAAAAAATTATTGTAGATTTTTTTTTAATTTTACAGTACAGAGTTTAACCATAACCGGTACTGTTCCTAATACAAACCAATAAGCAATAATTTTTTTCTATTTTAAATGACTAGGAAGGAAATTGAGATAAAATTTTGAAAAACTTTGCACACACTCTTAACGACTTTGCCTTCAAAATAAATTAAGAAAACATTAATTAATTTCAATATTGTATAAAAATGAATACATGTAACAAATAAGAGCTTCTATTTTATTTATCTTTCCAGGATTCTGTAATTATGCTTTAAAATATTAATCTTTATATTTCGAACTTTTCGAGCTTGAAGCTGAATAATGTTTCAACTAAATCAAAACAACAACAACAACTGCATTAATATGTGCAGTAACAACAACAACAACGACAGCAAACTGCATTGCATAACATTGGCAAAATATGTGCAAAATGATAAATGATCAAAAACTGAAAAATTTCTACTCACTCTCTTCACAATACATGTCAGTTAGTTGTGTCAACAATTTTCCACACAGTCTTTCGTCCTACGAGCTAAATTACGTACCAAAAATAAGCAGCAAAGAAGAGTAGAAGTGGATGCGGTAAGTATGTCGTTTGGCAAAAAGCCAAAAGTAGAAAATTGCGCATGAAAAAAATATGTTGCCAAAAGAATTTCGTTCAAAATAGAAGGACCAAAAATACAAAATAAAAGAAATATAGAAGCTAAAAATTTTAAAACTGTTTATAATATCATTCACAGAAGAAAAAAAAACAACAAAAAATAATATGTTAAAAAAATAATGAGCCCAAAAATTGCTGATGAATTCCTAATGAGCAGAAACAACAAAACAAAAGCAACAACAACAACAACGCAATGCAGCAGAATGTATGTAGCACAGTAGGGTGGTGAATATTTTGAAGACTTTGTGAAAACAAGCAGCAGGAATACAAAAGCATTAAAGAGCAACAGCTATAAAAGCAAGAACAACAACTCAAGCATTGGGAAGAAAACAAATGAAAACAAAGAATATCACAAGTTGACAGCTAGATGACAGGCCAAGCAGGTCTTTAGCATATTTTTTTAAAGATTGCATTTCCAGAATACAGAATATTATTCCATAATATTATTTCCAAAATATTATTATACTTAAAAAAAAAGTTTTAGGGTATTTCATAGTCGGGCTAGACCGACTTGTTTTTAACTCTTAATTTATAAGCTTATAAAATCTATTTCTTAACTCTTCACTGCCTGCTGTTTACTCTTTTCTTTTCACTCTTTACATTTTATTCTTTACTTTTTACGCCTTTATTTCACTCTTTACACTTTACTCTTTACGCTTTACATTTTATTCTTTACTTTTTACGCCTTTATTTCACTCTTTACTCTTTACTCTTTACTCTTAACTCTTTACTCTTTACTCTTTACTCTTTACTCTTTACTCTTTATTCTTTACTCTTTACTCTTTACTCTTTACTCTTTACTCTTTACTCTTTACTCTTTACTCTTTACTCTTTACTCTTTACTCTTTACTCTTTACTCTTTACTCTTTACTCTTTACTCTTTACTCTTTACTCTTTACTCTTTACTCTTTACTCTTTACTCTTTACTCTTTACTCTTTACTCTTTACTCTTTACTCTTTACTCTTTACTCTTTACTCTTTACTCTTTACTCTTTACTCTTTACTCTTTACTCTTTACTCTTTACTCTTTACTCTTTACTCTTTACTCTTTACTCTTTACTCTTTACTCTTTACTCTTTACTCTTTACTCTTTACTCTTTACTCTTTACTCTTTACTCTTTACTCTTTACTCTTTACTCTTTACTCTTTACTCTTTACTCTTTACTCTTTACTCTTTACTCTTTACTCTTTACTCTTTACTCTTTACTCTTTACTCTTTACTCTTTACTCTTTACTCTTTACTCTTTACTCTTTACTCTTTACTCTTTACTCTTTACTCTTTACTCTTTACTCATATGGAACAGTTTGCTCCATTACGTCTACTAGCGGTAAAACATACGGGTGTCGTAATCCTTAAATTCTTTCATCAATGGTGCTGCTCAACTTGGCGAGGGATTCTCATAGAACTCCTGCCACTCAAGTGTGAGGTGAGCGTGCATTCTTTACCATTCAACTTTACCATAAAATATATTATTACCGTTACTTCAAATATATTATTACTGAGCGATTTCCATTCGAATTTCTCATCAAAACGAAATTTGTTTTGATTATTTAATATCATTTTTTTATAAACAGAAATATTACTGATAATTTGTTTTTCAAATTTTGTTCATTTCGTTGTGTATGTTTGGTTTTAAATGCTTTTCCATACATTTGTATTTTTACAAAAAAAAATTTCTTGTTGTAAAATAGTGTTTCGAGTATTGAATGACAGCTGTTGTTGATTTTCAATCAATTCTAATTTTGTTTTACATCTGACCAAATGTCTCTCATTCAGTGACGTATATAGCTTTTGGTTCTGGGAGGGGTCCGGAAAAAAGTTAAGTAAATATATACTTGTTAGCGTACACAATAAGTGTATGGAATTTTCAAAAGAAACATTTTTTTCACTCCCCGCGAACTTTCCTAGAGAATGGGTGTTAAAAATAAGATCTGCAATAATAAACTTGATCTGGTTTGCACAGAAAATTCAATCTCAGATAGAGTTGTTTTTTGTTATTGCAAAGAATCAACAACTTTCATGTAGGGCTAATGGCTCTTGGGGGGGGGGTCCGGACCCGTGGCCGCCACCATATCTATGCCACTGCTCTCATTACACCATTTTTGCATTAGAATGTGGAAATATTTTTTACTACTTGTGCAAGCCCAAATCATTATTTTTTTTTCAATCATTGTTTAATTTGACATTGGACTGACAGTTGTCTAAAAGCTTTTAGGCTTTTTATAGGAGCTGCAATTAGTATAAATTAAAAAATCTTTGAACCAAATTGTTGAAATACAAATTGAAGTTTTATACACATTTGTTCTTAAAATGTGGCAAAGAGTCTTTTATTTATTAAATAAATAACATTTCGGGTAGTTGAAAACTTATTAAAAACTTTTATCAGCAACTTGTTGTTATAATGCATAACTTTCAAACTACAGCAATTGAACTTTAATAGAGCTTCTTCGTAGTAGAGTTTCCTCTTTAGTAGAGCTTCTTCTTAGTAGAGCTTCTGTTAAAATTTATAAAAAAAAATTTCTTTAGCAAACGATTTAAAAAAAGCTGCATTGTACTAGTTTTAATGTCGAGCTCAACAAACTTTGTCCCATTCATGACAAGAGTATTTTAGTGGAACTTAATTTGTTTGACGCTCTCACAAAAGATTACATCGATAAAAAGCTTTCTGCTTTAGACTTAATTGAAATCCCACTTATTGTCAGAATAAAACGGCTTAAAAACTTTGCCACTAACTCACTATGATATGATGCAATGTGGTGTTTCACTACCTCATGCCTGCATCATAGACAAAACCAGCTTTTATTAGAGCAAACACAAGCAATCAACCCGCAACAAACAATAAACTGAGCAACCCCTGGAGCGAGCCAATTCTGAGTGGTTGAGTGGTTTTGGGTGATGATGGGTGTGATGGGTGTGTTGGGTGGCACTAGAAAATCACTTGAGCTTGAACTGACAGGAAATACAATCAATGAGTGCAGTTTTAATAAAAGCAACAACAAAAACAACGAAGATACAACAACAACAATAAAGCTGCAGTTAACTGCTAGCTTAGCAGATGAATGCATCGACGTAGGTTGCATAGCATGCATTGTTGATGTTGTTGTTGCAGTTTTTGTTGGTATTATTGGTTCTGTTATTTACACGTAAAACTAACAAAAAGATGAACAACAATGAACGCTGATAATCGTTGAATAGGTCCGCCAAACTAAGACAAACCATGATTTATTTTTTAGACCAAAAAGCTAAGTTTGCATTAGCATTTAGCTAACATATGCCCAAAAATTTACATTTGCTAGAGGCAGATTGAATACCTATCTGAAATTTCAGCTCACTCTCATCCACTTACATAAACTTACATATGCACATCGATTAAACGTGCGTTATTCAAACCATGTATAGAAAATTAGTTAACAAAAATCAACATGCATGTGTGAACATCTGCAGTCATTTGCTGAGTTCATTCCTGTTGCTATTAAATAATTTCATTAAAATTAGTTTTAACATATTTCTTTTACAAGCATATTCAAATGTAAATATTCAAATTGCATTTGTTTATGTTTGGTTGAACATGTGTATCTCTGTTTGTTCAACTCGTTTATTTGTTTTAGTTTTCATTTATTAGTTAAGTTCCAATGAATGAAATTTGTTTTCATTTTATTAGTTTTATAATTGAGTTTATTTTATTTTAATTAAGACATATATTAGTTGGAAAACTGTTTGTTTTAAATATTGTATAATTTGTTTTTTTTTTTTAATTATATGATATCAAACAATTTGTTACAAGTGCTAGTTTTATGAACATTTTGTGAAAAAAACTACTAGATACTTGTTCAGAAGACTGGAGTGAAACCTTAGTTTGATGTTAAAACTTTACATCAAAAAGAGTTGGAAAGTGAAGAACTCACTCAAAGTCTCATTAAATTAAAAATCGCTGAACTATGATAAGATATCGGTCATTTCACGCCTAATGCAAGTCGTGATTGGCTTCATGCTCTTCGATTTGCTTGCAATTTGATACTGAAATGATATTTCTTTCACAAAAATAGGGTAACACCTGACGGAGATATGATTTATTGGAAATTACTCCATTTTAATTTTATCAAAAATTGGCATCTCCATAACTTTTGAAGAAATGACGATAAAAAAAAAAACAAAAACCAAGTGACGATGCTACATGTGTAAAGTTTTATTCTATGGTTTCATGACAATATTATTAAAAACAAGTAAAGAAAGTCTAAAGTCGGTCTAGGCCGACTATGAAATACCCTAAACCCACTTTTCAAAAACAAAAAAATTTTTATTGTAAATTTTTTTATTGTCCGTGGGCGGATGAAACCTATATTTTATATGCATTTAAATGTTGATGAAAAATTACACATACCAAGTTTTATTCCTGTAGCTCACAGTTAATGCCTTTATTGTGCTTTCGCTATGGGAGGTGGTCGAGTTCATGGACGGATTACTCCCAATTTTTGAAAACACCTTAGTTTTGGTATGAAATACATAATAATTAATACATACTAAATTTAATTTCTCTATGACAAACATAACCTTATTTATTGAGTTTTAAACTTTTTGGGTTGAATGGGAGGTAGGCGTGTCCTAGGGCGGATGACGTCCATTTTTCAAAACCATCTTTGCCTTGTCATAAAAACATATGTGCCAAATTTTAGCTCTTTAGGTTAAACACAGGCTTATTTATTGCGTTTTCAATTTTTGTGTTGTATGGGAGGTGGGCGTGTCCGTGATCGGTTGACAACCATTTTTCGAAGACATCTTTGTGTTGGTATAAAACACATACACATCAAATTTTATTGTTGCACCCAGGGAAAAATGAGGCAAAATTTTTCAACACGGCTCCTGTCAATCTAACATGATAATTTTTACTCGCAAAACAACAACAATTTTTAAAGATTAACACTGTATTATGCAGTGTTAAAAAATAACATGAGTAAAGTGTTGATTTGCTCATTGCATCAAAAGAAAAGATAGTGCGAATAATGTTGCTGTTGAGCGAATTAAGTGACAAAATGCCCCTTTTCTGAATGTTTTGTTCAGCAGAAGCCATTTTATGTGATTTTGCGCTCTGCACAAACGTTCATTTAACAGACTTGAATTATTATGTAAAGTGTTAACTATTAACATAACTGATCGTGTTGAATTGCAATAACATGATTTAGTGTTAAAAAAGTGTTGTATTTACACGATTTTTTTTCTGGGTGTGTAGGTTAACTATGAGCTGAGTTATGCAGTTTTCAATTTTCGCGTTGTATGGGAGGTAGGCGTGTCCGTATTCGGATGATGTCCATTTTTCAAAATCGTCTTTGTTTTGTTATAAAAAACATATGTGCTAAATTTAAGCTCTTTAGATTAAACACAGGCTTATTTATTGCATTTTCAATTTTGGGGTTGTATGGGAGGTGGGCGTGTCCGTGGGCGGATGACGTCCATTTTTCAAAGACATCTTTGTGTTGATATAAAACACACACATATCAAATTGTATTGTTGTAGACTTATTATGAGCTGAGTTATGCAGTTTTAAATTTTTGCGTTGTATGGGAGGTAGGCGTGTCCGTGGGCGGATTCCAAAAATATTCAATAGTGCAGATCCTTGGGTACATGTGACCATGTGTACCAAATTTCAAATCGATTAAAAAGCGGATTTTATAGAAAAATTTTATTTCTGTTTTAAAAAGTTGGGAACCCCCTGAAGCGAAATCGAAATTTTTAAAAGTGGCTTGCACATCTACAGCCTAAACCTGATTTAATGGCATATGAATCGATAAATTCAGTCTATTGGTCTGGGAGGAGTTGAAGTTACAAAAAAACCTTAGCCTATTAATTATATAGATAAGCAGGATGATTAAAACAGATTCGTGGCTTTAACTTTTAATTGGTTGTAGCTATAATGAAATTTTTTTCAAATATATTATTTTTGAAGCTTGTTGAAGATTTAAAAATGATAAGAACAACATTTAAAAAAAAAAAAAATTTCGAGCAAAAAACCCTAGGGGGTAGCCTTGTTTTTTCGATGGCACATAGTGTTTATTAATTTTTCTGTCAAACAAAACAAATTCGTCTTATATAAACTATATATAATGAAAGAAAATCAAAAATGAAAATTTAAAATTTTTTATTTTTACAACAAAAACAATTTTTAATCCATTTTTTTAGAAAACATTAATTTTATTGGACTCTTTTTAAAGGCAATGATTAAAATATAAATAATGAATTAACGGTAAAAGCATTGTAATTTTTTTAAGTTAATTAAATGCAATTAAATACAAAAAAGAAATAAATGAAATTTTTTAAAAAGTGGCGGAGATATTCGCTTCCATATATAGAACTTTTAATTTCTGACAGTTTGTTTCTCTGTCTTGGCGTTTGATAAAAGTACACGTTAAACAACTAAAGACAATATTAAGAAAATTCATTAAAAATACATTTGGAAAAAGAATTACCGTTATTGCCAACACATTTCAAAGAAAATTAAACAAAAATTTAGAAAAAACAAAAAAAAATTGAAAACCGTTAAAATTTGACTGAGTTGTTTGCTCGGAAAGTGGAATTTTTGATTTTGGAACTGCATTTTTCGGACAATTGACATTTGAGGAACGCATAAAAGATAATTTGGGATAAAAGTTTTTAGTTTTGAAAAAAATTCAAATTCGATCATTTCATAAGCTTTTCTCAAACTAAACTTCAAGTCGATTAAATAAGTCAATTAATTGTGAAGCGAAATCACAATTTTTTAAAGTGGTTTGCAAATCTACAGCCTAAACCTGATTTAATCTGAATCGATAAAATCGGTCCATAGCTCTGGGAGGAGTGAAGTCACAAAAAAAAACTTAGCCTATTAATTATATAGATATATATTTTTTAATAAATTTTAAATTGTTATTGTTCTGATAAATCTTTAAGTATTAGCTTTAAGCTTTGTTTGTGTTTCCTGTTGATTATTATGTTCTTAAATCTTAAATTTAACATTTTTTTAATTTTTAAATTTGTAATTGTTGTACGCTAAAAAACCTTTATTAATCTTACTGTACTAATTTTTAAGTCAAATAAATACAAAAAGAAATATATATATTTTTCACATATGAGTACCAGTACCTTTCGAATGGAAAACGTTTCATTCCACTTGAGTTATAATTATCCCTTTCAATGTATTTGTCCATTGTATTGGACACATCAGAAAATGATTTTTTTATTTATTTTCCATCGTCTTTTTTAAATTCAAATAGGTTAGTACTATGAAATGAAGTTGTAGCAACATGAAAAACATAAATTTAAAGAGATATGTTTGGTTTAACTTAGTTGGAATTTCGATTTTGTGCCCAACAGAAGTCTAAAGTCTAGTTATTTTGCTTGTTTACAAATTTTACAAAACAAAAATAAAGGCAGTTATTGTGTTTGGTGTGCAAAGTATAATATTTTTTGATTATAACATTATAAATAACGCATTTGCAGTGGTCTCCGGTTGCTTTAGTTGAGCCTAAATATTATAATACAACCTTTGAATGGTTTTTCCATTATATTAGACAGCCTGGCAAAAGCTAAGCAGCGCATGTAAAAATCAGAGGGGTGTTTTTAATCTTTTTATGGCCTAAATGATGGGAAAAATACCTCAAAAAAATTTTTCACGATTATTATAACCTAGCCATTGAATAGTATTATACCAAAAAAGCGCACGACAATTTTTAATTTTCAAGTAAGGACTGTCCCAAAAATAACTGTCCTTTTGTTTTTTGGTTATTTATAAAAAAGTGTTACCTCTATAGCAACATATTTGATACCTTAATATAGTATAAATATTGCAAATTAATAATAAAAAATACTCATTAGTAAAATAAAAGAGCTACTGAAAAGATGTCGTCTCAACAAGAAGAAAAGCCGAAAGCAATTATTTGCAAATACCTGGAAAATCCACACATCACGTACAAAAAATCGCTAAGGAAGTTGGCGTGTGGGTAGAAACTGGGAAAGACCGTAAAACGATACAATTAGCTTACCCCTTTATCAAAAACGCCAGGCTCAGGGAGAAAAAGTGGTCCAGCGAATCAAGCGGTGGTCCAGAACTTTAAGCGGATGTTTATTCAGAATCCAGGCAATTCGGTTAGTGATATGGCAGCAAAAGCGGGAACATCGAAGTCATGTGGTCAACGGATTAAAAAATTGTACAACCTAAGGACCTATAAAGTACAAAAAGCACCTGATAGATCAGAAGAAAAGGACGCCGAAGCCAAGAAGAGGGCTCGAAAACTGTATCGCGATTTGATTGCGTGATCATGGTGGATGAAACGTACTGCAAAGCGGATTTCAAACAGTTGCCTGGACACGCATATTATACTGCGGTTAGAAGGGGTGGAGCATCCTCCAAATTTGCCACCGAAAAACATACCAAATTTTCCACAGAAATACATGGTGTGGCAGGCCTTTTGCAAATGTGGCCTTCGAAGTAAGGAATTTACTTCGAAGGCCACGAAAGATCGGTAAAAAACCCAATGGAGGCTTTTAATCAAAAAGTGCATAATTTTTTTTAGTGTATTTTTCAGTGTAAATGAAATTTTCATTTATTTTGTAATGTTCACTTAATAATAAATTGAAAGAATTTTTAAAAAAACATCATTGGTTTTTTTACAATAAAAAAAAAAAACAAAAGGACAGTTATTTCTGGGACAGTCTTTACTAATGCATAGTTAAGATAACTGCTCCTTAGCCATATAATTTAAAGACAAGGTTTTTGTATAAAAATTCCTTCTAAACGAATGCACCTATTATAATGATCAAGTTTTTATCAAATCAGTTAAATTACTTAACATCTTATACACTTTAAAAATGCTTTTCCACTAATGAAATAATAAATATTATCTACCTTCATGAATATTAGCTAATTGTGGTGAGTAAAATACAACTTTGTTGCTCATACGTCATGATGTACAAAATTGAAATAACATGCATACCACAAATTACTGAACTCGTAATGCTTTTGCAACAGTTTCAGGCGAATTAAGATGATAGCATTTATCAAATTCTATTCTGGTGTTTATTAGGTGCATAACACTGAAAATATGCTCAATCTCATATATGACATTAACATTTATAATTCTGACTAATGTATTTAGTCAGAATTGATCTGCAAATCTAATATCAAACAAACAGTTATGTGAACTTAAATTCCTCAAATAGTGCTTTACAAATACATGCGAATACATTTACAAATAATACATTAATCAAAGCATTTTGTCAAAATATTAATGTAATTAAAAGCATGTGGGCGGTAGCTAAAAGACGATGCATGAATATTAATATTAATAAACTTTGAATGTATGCTTGATGTATCGTCGGAGTTATAGGCTCTGATTAAGATTTATGCTTTTGAACATTACATTATTGTAAACTGAATAAATGAGCAAGTGTGTTGATGGTTTTACTTGGCTATACATATACATATTATATATATATATACATGTAGTTGCATTGGTTTTGCTTCAAGAACTGTTATAAGAAATGCCTTTATATAATATTTGATTTGTACAGAATATGAGTGTGTGTGAAATTTGTGCAGAGAAAAATTATCTCAAGCATAGCCAAACTGCTGTGATATTGGTTGATACAGTAAATTATAAAATATTTGAAAAATAAAATCCTTTATTTTTGCTTCTTTCTTCCATGTTATGTCAAATAAACTTAAAAGAAATAACATTTACAAATGATTAACTCTCAACTGTATTAAAGTATTCCACATTTGTAATTGTTTAAAATCAAACAGCTGCACAATAACCTCGTCAGTTGCTCATTTTTACTCTCACTTAATGCTACATTCATTCAAGTTGATTCATTCACATAAGCTCTGCCAGGTTCAGCGCCTTGGCTATGTTCAATCAATAAAATCTTTATTTATATAAATGTATATGAGTGTGTGTGGCTATGTGTATCTGTGGATGCAGCTAAATACATTAAAGTTGTAGTTGCTCAAATGCCACAACAGCGCACTTCCGTTTTCCGATGTACAGCAAAAGGTAAACTAAAGAAATAAAATAAAAACCTACAAATATCTGCTCGAACAAATTGTGTTATTCTTTGTGATATAAAAAAAAATGTAGCAACAGCGCACTTCCGGTTTCCGGTGCATAGCAAACGGCAAGATGGCTGAAAAAAAAGCAAAATACCTACAAATGTCAAACTGCATAAAAAAGGGAATGTGATGAGCGTTACTCTAATACAATAAGGAAGCTCACAGGCAGAAACTTTGCAATCATTTTGAATTTTATTTTTGTATCGAAGAAACCACTGCTTGTTTCAAATATAGTATTCATTAACTTTGAGAAAAAGTCCAATTCGACCAAATCCCAAAGCTCTTACCCAATCATTTTTATGCTGATCACAAAACGAGTTTTAAAAAAATCTTATTTCTTCCTTAGATGGTTGCGTACCTCCTCCATTAGGTATATAATTTATTTATCAATTATGTATCTAAATCTATTAACAGTGGGGAGTTTTTAATAAAAATTTTTTTTTCGAATTTCATAGTTGCTCAGTCTTTGTGGATTAAGTTATTTTTGAGATTTTCAAATTTTTTAGAAAAGCTTTAGAAGTCATGCTTATCAGATTTTTATGAAAAATTAGGCTTTTCGGAGAATTTTAAATTTAAAAAATAAGTTGATCAGCTATCCAGTTTTAATTTTCTAAAAACTTTTTAAAAGGATTTTATTTATATAAAAAAAACTAGCGGATGTAACCCGGTGTTACTCGGGGTTGTGCCTCGAGCACAGAAAGAGGACGATTTTGAAAACTGCTCTCATTTTTACGTTTTTAAAATTATCAATTCAATTTTAAAATTTTTTAAATTATCGTTTTTTGGGGTTTTGCCCCCTCTTTCCGTCGAAAGTGTTAAGTCAAATTTCCGTAAAACTGTACTTGCCAGACATGATTAAAACAAAAAATGACATCTTCAACATCTCGATCTGACGTCTGGTTTCTGAGGAAAATGGACACCCACACTCAGAAAAAAAAACACATATCTTCCTCCGGTGAAAAATTTCTCTATTTTCGATAATAGCAATTTCCCTTTTTTCAAATAAAATTTTCTTCAATTAGAATAAATTTTCGAAGAAATATATTTTCACTTCTAGGAAATGGAAATATTTCAATGTCTCTTATAATGACAAATATTTTTCTCGTACAAAAAAATTCTCATTTATACAGGAAAATTTTTTGGAAATGAAAATTTTTTTCCTATATTTTGATAAAAAATTCACTATGAGAAGTATTTTCTTCAATAAAAACAAATGTTTTCTCAAAAATAAAGAGTCTTTTTCTCTAAAATCGAATTATTTTTATATATTTCTCTTTTTCATAGAAGGTTTTTATCATTTTTAGAGAATTTTTAGGATCGCATTTAGAGAAAAGTATTCTCTGAAGCAAGGTCAATACCATTTTTCAGTAAATATGATGCCATTTTTATCATATTCCGAGAAAATTTTTTCTATGTGCAATTTTATCTCAAATAAATTTCAATTTTAAAAAATTCTGTAAGCATCGTTTCGATTTTGGATTGTCTTCGTTCAACTTCGGAACGATTTTCCTTGATTGTTGTCGAAAGAACTTTTAAAAGCATAGGGTCTATTTCAGTAACAAATACAAATGCTTGTCAATTTTCATCAAAATCGGTTCATCCGTTTTGACGTGAATGAGCCGAACAAAGTTGATTGAAGAAAGCGCCCTCTCACTGAAGTTTTATGAAATTAAAATAGTCTCAATTCTGTTGTAGAGTCAAGTTATTTCACATATCAAATTTTAATAAAATCGGTCAAGTCATTTAGGAGTTATTGACTCTTAACAATGCACTACTTAAAGCGCTCTCTTTTAGAAGTCTTTGGAATTTTTTTTATATTTGATGTTTTATCTTGGGTGCAGTTGAACGTTCATACCAAATTTCATTGAAATCGGTTCAGGCGTTTAGGAGTTATTGAGTCTTAGTGTCTTTGGAAGTCTTTGGAATTTTTAAAGCATATGTTATCTTGGGCGCAGTCGAACCTTCATTCCAAATTTAATTGAAATCCGTCCAGGTGTTTAGGAGTTATTAAAGAGTGCCACGCCCACATATTTCCGCCCAATTTTTTACCTTTGCTTTATCTTGGGTGCAGTTGAACCTTCATATCAAATTTCATTGAAATCGGTCCAGGAGCTTAGGAGTTATTACGTCTTAAAAACGCACTACTTAAAGCGCCCTCTTGCGGAAGTCTTTGGAATTTTTTATTGCCTATGTTTTATTTTGGGAGCAGTTGAACCTTCATACCAAATTTCATAGAAATCGGTTCAGGAGTTTAGAAGTTATTACAGAGTGCCACACCCACATACTTCTGCCCACTTTTTTACCTATCTTTATCTTGGGTGCAGTTGAACCTTCATACCAAATTTCATTGAAATCGGTCCAGGCGTTTAGAAGTTATTATATAGTGCCACGCCCACAACTTCCGCCCATTTAAACTATCCTATCTCTCAAGTTGGATCGAACTGCACATGGTCTGCGAATTTTATTATAATCGGTTAAGTGGTTTAGGAGTCCATTGAGGACAAACATTGTGACACGAGATTTATATATATTAAGATATAGTTCTTAGAAAAAAAAAAAAAATAAATAAATTGGCCATTTCAGCCCTTAAAATGACTTTGACTGAGCTTCTTATGATCAATTGTGTTGTGTGTGTTATTAAATGTTTGCACATAATTGACCGAGCACTGGACCTACATGTTTTGTGCCGACTCCGAACGGTTAAAGTTCATGTTCTCAAGAAGCTTTACATGGCATTATTTACTCTCTGAGGCTTGCCATTGTCTGCAGAGAGGTCGTGAACGATCAGAAAAATTTTTTATTGAAAAAACTTTTCGCCGCGGCTGGGGATCGAATCCGGGCTCCGAGCATGCTAAACCAACCACTTAACCTGCATGCCACATTCACCACGGTCACCATATCGTTTTAAGAAGACGGCTTTATTTTTGTTGAAGAGATTACTTCTCATAGTGCTTTTTTTATCAAAATATGGAAGAAATTTTTAATTTTCAATATATGAGAATTTTTTTTAGTTTAGTTCGGTTTTTATAGTTTAAATAAATTTAAAAAAATAGAAAAAAACAGTATTTTAAACAAATTGAATTTTGCTTAAAAAATCATATAAGACAGCCTTGATTTTTTGATGTTACGGACAGTTAATTAATTTAGTGCCAAGACGAAATAAATTCACCTGAAATGTGCTTTAGACTTTCAAAGAAAATCAAAAATGCAGATTTGAGTTGTTCTTTCTTACAACAAATTGTGACCCCTTATTTTGAGAAGATAAAATTGTGTGGTTTCTTTTTAAATGGAATAATTTAAATTTTATTAAAGAAACGCTAAACGTTGTTTTAATTTTTTTCAGTTAACTGATAGACTAAAATATAAAAAAGAAATGCATGAAATCTATTCAAAAATGGCGCAGATATTAGCTTCCTAAATTAGAACATTTAATTTGAAACAGTTTTTTTCTCATTTTTGGCATTTGACTGAAATACAAGCTAAATAACTCATGACAATATTAAGAAAATTCATTAAAAATATTTTTAGTCAGAACTTCACAGCTAATGTTATCACATTTGAAAGAAAATTTAACAAATTTTTAGAAATAATAAAAAAAAAAATGCAATCACAATACATTTTTTTTTAAATTTCACTATTGATAAAGAATGAAACCAAATTTTTTTAAGAGTTACTCAAATTCGAACAACTTAAGAGCTCTGTCCCAACCAAATTTCATATTGATCAAAGAGCGGGTTTTTTCTTAAAATTTAACTTTTCTCTTAGAAAGTTGTAGAACCCCCGCCATCAGATATATTATTTATAGACACATTCTGCCCATCTGTGCAACAGTTCCTTTCAAATTATATAAGTTCAATATATATTCAGTTTATATTCATACCAAAATAGCGTACGACAATGTTTTATGTTCACGTATTAATATATAAGATATCTTTGAACTGCATGAAACATATAAAACTCACACAAGGTTGTTGTTATGTTGTATGCGCGGTTGTGTTTGTAAACTCGTTTATTACATTAAATTAAAATTATTTATTACTAAAAATAAGCGAAATAACACAATAATAATAAATAAAAATTTTACACAGATACCACTACAATAAATAAACAGAGACACACTCGCTCAAAGCAAGGCGATTGAGTGGTATTGAGTATCGTTGTCCCTTCAATCAAGCTGAAAGTGAAAACTGAATAAAATAATGAGCAACAACAACTGCAACAACATTTCAATTGAAACTTCTATAATCACAATATTGTTGTTGCTGGCATCTTTTGTTGGTTTTACTATCGTTATGGTTGTTGTTGTTGTATTTATTGGCAACACTGAACAGCAATTTAAGCTGAGTGCTTGAAGTGTACTCGTATTTATCCAAAGTGCACATGTCTGAGCGCTAGAACAATTGTTGGCTGCACTTGCACTGTCAGTTCATGTCATGTGAGTGTATGTGTTTGTGTAGTAGAAAATTTTAAACACAAATGGTGATTGAGTTTTGCAATATTAAAACATACTAAGAGATGGATACAGAAAAATTAAACTATTAAAAAAAATATAGATTTATTAATAACGTATAATAATAACAAACAAAAAAAAATAAGTATCAAAAATATTGAAAACAAACTGGTCAAAAGTTAAGGTTAAGTTTTATTAATTTTTTTTTTAATAGTATTATACAATTATTTAATTCAAATTTATTTACATTATGTACAGTTAAAGTTGAAAATATAAAAAAAAATGTTTTTTTTTTTTGTTTTTGTATTTGTTGTTTATTTTCTAGAGGATGTTGAAGTTGGCGTGTTTAAAAAAAGGTTGTAAGTTGGTTTCTCGTCTCCAGCATTTCCAAGGCGAATGTAATGTCCCTCCTTAAGTTAAGGATGTGCGAAAAATAAAGTCAAAGTTGCATCAAACGAAGTGAAGCAATAATAAATAATAATGGTGACTGGTTAGCCAGCTAATAAAATAGCGCAAATCATTTTGATATGTACTGAAAAAATAAATAAAAACTAAAATAGTACTTGAAAAAATATAATTTCATGAAATACTGGAAGTTTTAATGGTTCTTTCTGACGCACGTTTTTGTTGATTTTTGTTGAATTTCTTGCTTTTTTAACGAAAACTTTGATTCATTCGTTGAAACATAACAAATTTTTTAATTTATGAAGAAAAATTTAGTAACTTCGGGTATTATGATATGGTCGGGTAATGTGATATACCTATAGATTTTGTTAAATACACAATTTTCGATAAGAATAAATATGCGAACATAACGGCAACAGAAAAGAACACGTGCTACTGCTTAATGAGCGCTCTCATTCACTGTGTTCGCTCTAATTTCGGTGAAATTGTTTTATCGTTGTAGTCGATATTTTTTTTTTGTTGTTTTTGAGTGCGCTTTGCGAGTGAATGGAAATAAATAGAGCAGAATTATAAGCTGAAATAGATAAATTTGTTAGAGTTTGAAATTAGTTAGCCACAAATGAGTTGAGATTTTAATTTTCTACAGCGTATTTTTACAAAATTAACCAAAATTAACTATATTGAAACCCGTATTCGGCTATTGTGATATAGTCAAAGTTGGGTAATGTGATATACCATCTATTCATACCATATCTGTTCATTCCATTAATTTTATGCTTTGTGTTATTTTTTTTGTTAAGTTTTTACATGCGTATTTTTATCCAGTTGATTTTGTTTTGTATAATTGTTTTTTTTATGTGAATTCCAGTAAAATACTGAAATTATATCGACAACAACATTAATAACATTAAAAAAACATTTTTTCTTTTCATTATGACATTGTTTTTTTTTAATTTTTGTTGAAAAAAACAATAGATACTGCTGTTGAAGACTATTCGGGTAATGTGATATGGGTATAAATGGTATATCACATTATCCGAACGTGGTATATCACTTTACCCGCCAATTTAATTAAGAGGAGTAACATGACTTTTTTCATTGTGTTGAAAAAAAGCTTCAAATTGGGTTACGCTATAGAGCTCCAAAGTTGTACAACACTGCAAAATGCGGTTTAAGCTAAGGTATGAAAGTAACTAGTAATTATAAATAAAAAATAGCTATATCACACTCAGAAAAAAGTGTCTCGGAATATTATAAAAAAGGCATCATATTTAGAGAAAAATGGTATAGACTTTGCTCCAGAGAATTCTATTCTCTAATTGCGATACTAAAAATTCTCTAAAAATGATAAAAAGCTTTCATGAAATAGAAATATATATCGTTTTTAGAGAAAAAACCTTTTTTGAGAAAATATTTGTTGTTATTGAAGAAAATACTTCTCATAGTGCATTGTTTATCAAACTATAAGAAAAAATTTTCATTTTCAATAAAATTTCTCTATAAATGAGAAATTTTTTGTGCGAGAAAAATACTTATCATTATTAGAGACATTGAAATATTTCCATTTCCTAGAAGTAAAGAAATATTTCTTCGAAAATGTGAAAATTTATTTTAATTGAAGAAAATTTTATTTGAAAAAGAGAAAATTGCTATTATCAAAAATAGAGATGTGTTTTTTTCTGAGTGCACTTAACCCGAAGTTGTTCTAACGAAAACTTAGTTAAAAATATTCCAAAATGTCGAATAACCCAACTCGAAAAACTGATTTTCTGAATTCAACGAAACTGTTAATAACAAAAAAAATTTAAACCGGAAAAACCAAAAAACTTATTTAAATATATAAAAGCTATTGTAAAGTTCTAGTTTATTTTTAATGAATGTAAGATCAAGACAAAAAATTTGATTTTACGTTTGTGGAACTGTGATGTTATTGTTTTTTTTAAGTATTTAAGCTATTTTCAATACAATGTCTTAATAGATAAACATATAAAGAGTATAAAAAGGTCTTATCCATAATATAGAAAGGAATACAAAAAATTATCAAAATAGCCAAACAAATAAGAACAATACTCAACAATTCATAAGAAAATCATTATTTTATTTTCATTCATGACAACCTTTGCCAAAAAATTTGAATAAATTTGTTTAACTGTCATATTATTGAATCATAGCAAATGATCACAAACGTCAACGTGTATAAAAGTTGCTTCAACAACACAACTTTTTCAACTTGAATAAAACTAAAAAACAAATGCTTATCACAGCTGATAAAAGCCACTTCAGGTTTAAGATTTTCAAAAAAAAAAAACCAACAAAAGTGTAAAGCCTACTTTTTGGCATACAACACATTTGACATCATAACTTTGAGGATACGCACTTCAGAATTTCATGTGACTACTTGAGCATGAATAGTGCCAACAGCAACAACATAATTTGTTCCTGTCAACTGACAGCAACAACATTATTAACATTTCTTTAAAAAAAAAAAAAAACAAAAAACTCTTTTGAGTGAATGATGGCGGAATGCTGCTTTGCATACAAAATATTAAACAGACTCATATGAAAGAGAAAACAAAAAAAACCTAAAATTGTTCGGCTTCATCGTAGTGTGATAAACAAGTTTCAAGGATATTCAAGTAGCAACAACAACTACTTGATGTTTGTCAACAACAATGAGTAAAACAATGAGCGAAAATATATAAAAAAATATACAAATTTATATACATACAAGTTTCAACAACATGCAAAGATGTTCGTTCATTCCATGCACCCTCCATGCGTTGAAGTAGTCATTGAAAAGGACGAAAATGAAAAATTTCACACAGTAGCAATAAAAAGCAATCAGTAGGGTAGGTAGGGGGCGCGGCATGAGTACGTGTGTTAAAGTTTAGGTCAGTGTGGCGCATATTTATAAATACGAAATAGGCTAAAGCGAGCGAAGCCTGCTGACATTTCAAGGTCATAGCAATTTTAAGGCGTAGCAGCTGTGAAACTTTCACTATTTCAACATTGTTGTCTCATGCCATAACTACGTCAGCTACGACTGTGTCCCTAGGGAGTTATTTTTTTTTTATAACTTTTTTGGCTGCTTTTGCCTTGCGCCAAATATTATCTTGAAATTAATTTTTATTTTGTTTTGTTCATTTTGTTGGCCCGAAATGCTAAAAAGACTTAGCCAACAGAAGCCGGCAAATTATTTTCACTGCTTTGTTTTGAAATACTCGTACTATAACTGATTTTGCTATCTAGCAATGAAAATTTGCTCTGTTTTATGGTTGCCTACGCTGTAGGCTTAACGCAGCAAATGATAAGAATTGAACATTCCCACTCACAACCAACTTCACTGCCACACAAATTCCATTTCAATAATTATTAAGTATTAACCAATTAATGTGCTTTGTTCTCTACTTCTTCTTATCGTTAATAATCTTTGCTTGCAGACGGAATGATGTCATAAGTTTTGGTAAATAGTCACTTAAAGGATTACCTAGATTATTTTTGTTTTTTTTTTTTTTTTGTTTGTGTCCACTTCTATTTATTTTATGCTTTAGATGTGAGAGTGAGATTTAAGCCCGTTAGGCTGCTGTTCTGTTGATTGTTGGTAATCCTATTTTGATAAGAACTAGAGATAAGCATAGCAGCGTAAACTACAGTTATTGCTAATCGATAAACACCATTACATTCAATAAAATTAGAAATTTTGATCTGAAACGTTAAACTTTGAGAATTTCAAAGTCTTTTTTTATGTTTTCAATACGGTAATTATATTGTCCAACGGTCTTTTTGCAATATGGCTAACCATGCTTTTCCATGGTATATTCCTACATGGAGAATGGATTTTGATCTCATGCAGACCATTTAAACTCCATTTAGTTAAAGTTCAGCATGACTAAGGTTTTATTAATTTCACCACATAAAGCTAATAAAGGTGGTTTTAATGAATAGAAAAATTAAAGCAACAATTACACAGTATACAAATTTGGCTCTTTTTAAAAACTCCGCCAACTTTTTCAATGGTTTCTCACTTTGAAATTTTAAGCACGACTTTTTCAATTTTAAGCAGAACCTGTCTTTAAAAAATTGCTTAAAATGGCAAGTGAATGTATTTTTCACTGAAATTGCCCTCTCGTCAAAGTGAAACAAAATATAAAACTTAACCCTTTGGCGAGTGGTGTACACTATACTGTCCATCAATTTGTTTGCCTGTTGCTCACTCACCTATGCATAAAATCGTCTGATTTCAATTTTAACCCGTTATTTATTTCATGATCCACCAACTTATGCATATTTTTTATTGTTTTGTTGTCTAAAAAAGCTAAATTTTTGCTCAAAAATACAAAATTACAAAAAATAGCCATGGATCAAAATAAGAAAAAAAAAAAAAAAAATTGATAAAAAATGCAAAAAATTATTTTTATTAAAACTTTTAATATCAAAGTTTCTTTAAAAATAATCGTTTAAAAAAAAAAAAAAAACTAAAATAAATTCAAAATATTCCTTCAAATATGTCTTTAAAATAAATTTAATATTTGTTTTAGTTTGGACACAATATGTTATAATGTGGTTCAGGTCCTGTTTATTTTCAAAATTACCTTTAACCGATTTCTGCAAAGGTCAGAGGGTCAAATTTGTTTGGTCTGAAGGTATTTCTGTTTTCTTTTAGGGTTGAAATTTTAAAAAGTTGCGGCACACCTAAGAAAAGAATATGCTTAATTTTTCCATATAATTTTGAACCGGTCAATTAGATAACCAAAATAAAAAAATATTCCATTAAATTTAAATTGTTTTTGAAAATTTTTATTAAAACAAGTGTTTAAATGAATTAGACAAGTAGCTTAAACCCATGACCTAGGACATGTTTTCTACAAAAAACTTTTAAAATTGGTAAAGATAGGGTTTTTAACACAATAAAGCCATACCCATATTTTTTTTCGCTAGATTTCATTCCCGGGTCAAAGGTTTAAAAAACATAAAATCAATTATGAAAAAAGTCCTTTTGAAAAATTATTTTATAACCTTGAAGATTTTATCAATTGAAGCCAAGATAGTTTTAGGACAAACTTGACCTTTCAATACAGTTTCATCTTTGGTTTACTTTTTAAAATTTTTAAATATTATTTGTGGTAAAACTTCTACAATAATAAGGTGCTTCATGTCACTTCGTAAGTGTTTTGTAAGCTCGTATTTCGTTAAAACCAACGAAACATCACAATTATTTCTAATCCGGCCGATGGCTCTCATAGAAGTGGCAAACGTCATAGATCAACCGATGTCTAGTGGTTCACATATCATTTGCGATAAACATTTTTGCTTTCTTCTCGTCGAGTCACATCTCCAGACTTTCGCTAAGAAGCAATTTTTCTCTAAATGCCGTATCATTCGGCTTACATGAATTTCATGAATTTTCATGAAATTTTTGGAGTCTTTTAAACAACTCCACACTTTTCTTCGAGCGAACAGCTGCTCTCTCAGGTCAGACCCAGAGCAGGAGTAGCTCTTTGAAACTCTTATTTGTGGTTACTTTTAATTACTAGCTGAAGCTCGAAAATTACTGTTACCCCGAAGATTAAGCTTGCTCCATTCAAAAGGTGCAGTTTAATTCCTGCGGGAACGCGGTTATAAGATGAAATTATTTTTTTGCCTACAAATTCATGTCAAGCCATTGTCTCCATGACAGTCGAAACATTGCTATATTTAAACTAGTATCGCCTGGTGTCGAAATTCGACCCAATTTTTTGTTTGCTTTTTATAACAAATTATAACAAATAGTCGGTGCACTTCTCTGCACTCTGATTAATTTAAAGAAAGAATTATTAAAATCCTGAGAAATACGGGATAAAATCGTTCTTAACTGTTTTCCCTACGCCTATTCATTGCTTAAATTTCCAAAAAATAAAAAACAAACAAAACATATGAAAATTCTAAAAGCTCGTTATGTCAATTTCAAATACGAAGAATACGATAGACGATACACAAAAACTTAGAATGTGACATGAATTACCTTAATTTTTTTACGAGCAAGCCAATGGTGCAATTTCAATGTAATTTTGCAGACACACACAGTTAAACGGGTAGTTTGCCTCACAAATTTCTTAGCAAAAACTTCAAGAATATAAAAACTTTTGACATAAAAAGGACTTTTTTCATATCCTTTTCCATAAATGGGAAGTCATAGTCTCTAAATGTTAACGAAAATTACGGCAATCGGTTAAAAGCTTAGGAGAAGAAATCAATTAATATACATTTACGAAAAATATAACAACAAGCCAAACAACGAACTTGAAACTCCTTCCTTTTAAAGTCTCTTCAAACAGCTGTTGATGTGGCGGACGTAGCCATGGGTGCTAGAGTAATTTGGTAGAAAACATCCCTTAACACTGCAAGAGGTATGCTGTGTGTAATAGTGCGATTTTAAAAATTTCAGCAGCCTCACAAACGAGAACACGAAAGCGAGGCCGCAGCTGAACTAGTCTCTGAAAAAGACCATAATATGGTTAATATTATTAACTAGTCTCTGGAATAGTCCTTGTGAAGTATTGCCTGGACTAGTCCATATGAACTAGTGTCTGGACTAGTCCCTGCATTAGTCCATATGAACTAGTGTCTAGACGAGTTCCTGAACTATTGCTTGTGAACTAGTCTCTGAACTATTGCTTGTGAACTAGTCCCTGAACTAGTCCTTGTGAACTAGTCCCTGAACCAGTTCTTGTGAACTAGTCCCTGGACTAGTCCTTATGAACTAGTCCCTTGACTAGTCCTTTTGAACTAGTCCCTGGATTAGTCCTTATGAACTAGTCCCTGGACTAGTCCTTATGAAATAGTCCCTGGACTAGTAATTATGAACTAGTCCCTGGACTAGTCCTTATGAACTAGTCCCTGGACTAGTCCTTATGAACTAGTCCCTGGACTAGTCCTTATGAACTAGTCCCTGGACTAGTCCTTATGAACTAGTCCCTGGACTAGTCCTTATGAACTAGTCCCTGGACTAGTCCTTATGAATGAACTAGTCCCTGGACTAGTCCTTATGAACTAGTCCCTGAACTAGTCCCTGGACTAGTCCTTATGAACTAGTCCCTGGACTAGTCCTTATGAACTAGTCCCTGGACTAGTCCTTATGAACTAGTCCCTGGACTAGTCCTTATGAACTAGTCCCTGGACTAGCCCTTATGAACTAGTCCCTGGACTAGTAATTATGAACTAGTCCCTGGACTAGTCCTTATGAACTAGTCCCTGGACTAGTCCTTATGAACTTGTCTCTGGACTAGTTCTTATGAACTAGTCTTTATCAACTAGTCCCTGGAAAAGTCCTTTTCAAGTAGTCCCTGGACTAGTCTCTGGACTAGCCCTGGACTAGTCCTTTTGAACTAGTCCCTGGACAACTCCTTAGTCTGCACAAACTAGTCCCAGGACTAGTGCGTACGAACTAGTCTCTGGACTAGTCTGCACAACTAGTGCCAGGACTAGTCCGTACGAACTAGTCTTTGGACTAGTCTGTACGAACTAGTCTCAGGACTAGTCTGTACGAACTAGTCCCATGACTAGTATGAATGAACTAGTCCCAGGACTAGTCTGTACGAACTAGTCCCAGGACTAGCCTGTACGAACTAGTCCCATGACTAGTATGAACGAACTAGTCCCAGGACTAGTCTGTACGAACTAGTCCCATGACTAATATGAACGAACTAGTCCCTGGACTAGTCCTTATGAACTAGTCTCTGGACTCGTCCTTATGATCTTGTCCCTGTACTTGTCCTTATGAACTTGTCTCTGGACTAGTCCTTATGATCTTGTCCCTGCACTTGTCCTTATGAACTAGTCCCTGAACTAGTCCCTGGACTAGTCTTTATGAACTAGTCCTGAACTAGTCCCTGGACTAGTCTTTATGAACTAGTCCTTGAACTAGTTCCTGGACTATTCCTTATGAACTTGTCCCTGAACTAGTCCATATGAACTAGTGTCTGGACTAGTCTTTATGAAGAAGTCTCTGGACTTGTCTGTATGAACTTTTCCCTGGACCAGTCCTTACGAACAAGTCCCTGGACTTGTCTGCATAAACTAGTCCCTGGACTAGTCTTAATGAACTAGTCTCTGGACTAGTCTTCATGAACTAGTCTCTGGGCTTGTCTTTATGAACTTGTTTCTGGACTAGTCGATGTGCACTTACCACCTCCGATGTGGTTAAAATTGTTTTCTTGTATTGGTTCATTGTTTGCAAAATCAAATGCGGAGATTGAAAGTTTTAGAAGTGTTTATCGCGGACCCACAGCCATGCATATGCCAAAATAGGGTTTATTTTGGGACAATGTAGCTCAGCCAATTTAGCTCTGATTTTCGTTTATAGAGTATCATTGGAATGCTTATTTGGTCTGTTTTAAGGAAAAAATATAAAACTGTTGAAAAATGTTCACAAAGTCAACCCATTTTTATTTTCAAAGTTTAATACCATACCAGCAATAGCCGCTACGATTTTTTTTTAAATTTTCATAATTTCTGTTTTTTTAACGATTCATTATCTTTCCAACGATTTTAAGAAGAAGAAGTGCTTTTCCAGTGTCAAATAATTTTAACCATTTAAGAGCAATTTTATATAAATACCGGATAAAAAAAAAAATAATATTTGTTGCTCTGTTTTTGAAAGCTGATGATGGTATTAAAGTAAAGTATTTTTGAGATATTTGTCAAATTTTTTTGGAAAAGTTTAGAGACCGTGCCAATCGGATTTTTGTAAATGTCTAAACTTTAATTTAATGCACGTAAAAGTAAGAAGAATAAGATAGAAGAATTGGCTATTTTAAGGTCATTTGGGTTAGATATGTTTTAGTTTTTGTCGTGAAACTTTCATAAGTTTAAAAAAATCAATTCATTACACTAGCACGATATTTTAACCCTTTTCAAAAAAATTGGGGAAAATCTGAAAAATACCTTAACCCTTAAGCTGTCAAACAAAGATTAAGCAACTATGAAATTCGATAGAAATTTATTTTGAGACACCCTTATAAGCTCTAGTTTATTTACTATTATCTGAATTTGTGTGTGTTCTCTATGTTTTAAAAAAAAATTCTTGATGCCAAAAATTCACTCGACATGAATTATTCATGAATGCTATATGAATGATTGTCATAAAGATATTATGGTTATGATTACGTCCAGTTCAAAAACGGTGTTTTGCACCTTAGTCCAGTTTTTGAGGGTATATATTTCAAATTTCAAGAAAACAGGTAGTCTCTGCAGTTTAAATTTTAGCGACTTTATCAGATTCTGTTCTATAGTGTTCTATTTGACAAAAATACATATCGCTGACAAGAGCAACATACACATGCACTAAAAGTAGTTCTAGCATATCGTAGCTCTTATATTGTGTTTCTTAAAAATTTTCATTCAACAGATAATCATAACATATTTGCATCTTCTTCTTAGCTATGTTTTTTTTTTTAGTTATGCAAAATAATGGCAACAATTCAAAAACTACTCAACAAAGGCAAACAATAAGAACGATGAAAATGATGAAAGCGATGAAAGCAAAAACGAGTGAATATCAATATCATTGCTTCCTCAGGCTGTGTATCACTTTTATTATAGCTGCTGTTGTTGTTGTGGTTGTAGTTGTTATTATTATTATTATTGTTGTTGTCATAGCAACCACAAAACTGCAGCAAGAAATACAATTCCTACGGCTATCAAGCTGCTGCTGCTGCTGCCGCTGCTGCTGTCTCAACATTTTTATTTTTTTCATCACTTGTGCGTAACTGAGAAGTGAAATGTTTGTCCCAAAGTTGTCATGATGATGTTGTATATATTCTTCTATTCTATTTTTTGTTGTTTGTTTTTGCCCGCTGGCACGCATGCTAGATGCTCGAGTGAAGATGCTGCATGGTTGTGATGAAAAAAAAAAATAATAAAAAAAAAAAACAATTTGTAGAGAATATCAAATACAATGCAACTGTTATGTATGTCACAGCCAGGGAGTTGGGTTGAATTGCGCTTAAAACGACAAGCAAACGGAAGAAGTGAATGATGGTAGCGAACTATAGCGCAAGCAGCTAGCTCTGTGAAAATGCAATAAATTCTTAATGGTATTCAAGGACGTTCTGCTGCTTCTTCTTTTTCTTCTTCTTTTCTGACACTGCTGTCATACCATCGCACATTGTTGACACACAAATACATATGGCATTTAAACGAAAAACTAGCCTGCCACCCTTGCGTATGAGTAACTTTATTTCAACTATTGCCGTATTGCGCAGCACTCATACCACGCGTTGTACATGTAAAATGACATAATATTAAAATATCTCTATAGAACTAGAAGTAAATAGCTTTCTCTCGAATTTCAAATCACAAATCAATTTCCATTTCAATTCAATCAATATTTTCAATTTGACTGCAAATATTTTATGTGCCCTCAATCGTATTTGTGCGAATTCCCTTGAAAGCAAGCAAAGCCTTGCTTGGGGCTACATTTATCGTTATGCAGAGACAGCTGGACTGGCATGCAGTAAAAACCGATACACCAGTCCTTCGCTCTCTCCTGGCATTTGCATAAATTCTGCTGAAATGTTGCTTTTGTGTTACGCCCAAAAATATGTTCAGCAGTATTTAAATTAGACTGCCAGTATGTGTAAGCCGCAGAGTCACAAAAAACAGAACAAAAATAAAAACAAAAACCAAAAACGAATTTGGTTGCAAAACATGATATATATATATATATAAATATATGTATGTACACAGTTGTATTTAAGTTGAAATGCCTTAAAATATGC
Organism: Tetanocera ferruginea; assembly: GCA_958299015.1. NCBI lineage: Eukaryota > Metazoa > Arthropoda > Insecta > Diptera > Sciomyzidae > Tetanocera > Tetanocera ferruginea. The sequence continues at coordinate 117,174,989 of OY282642.1, read as the reverse complement.
TTTTAGCATTCATGCTAGCTCTTGGCTGCTGGCATGCGTCTCTGCATTTTTAGATGATTCCAGCTGATTTTGAAATATTTCTCTAAGCTAAATGAAAATTTACCGCAAGCCAAATATAATTCGATAATCAAAATTTCTAGATATTATCATTTGCAGCTTGAATTTCAAATTGAAATTTGAAAAATTCGTTTTTGTGCATCATTGATAACACTGCTTGAAGCAATTCACAAACTTTAATTCTAGTTATGTATCGTTTATGTTATGGCAATGCGAGGAGTTGGCATCGGTTTAGAATTTTCAGGCAAAATAAATATGTTTGAGCAGCTTATTTCTTTGTAACATACATTTTCAGAACTGCCTGAATGGAATTCTGAGAACATTCTGATAAATTGAACCAGCAGGCTTTTATTAAAATTAAAAAACAAGCACTGAGGTGAACATTTAAGCTGTATCAAAAATACATAACATCTCATTGCACAGCATTTAATGATATACTTGAGGCATATGCAAATTTAACTGTTACTGTTACTGTATATGTGTGTCACATATAGTTGCTAAATGTGTCATATGAGCAGGTTCACTTTTAACGTGATAAGCTATTAAAATGCATGTTTAAACACGCAAATATAATTACAATTTTCTTAAAAAAAAAGAGCATTTATATGCTAAGAGGTTAAACTTAATTGCACAGCAAGTGAGTTTAAGTTGCAGCAATACATTTTTTTATTCTCATCTCAAACTCAAATAATTTTCTTTTTCCTTATTTCTGTCATTGAAAGAAATTAAAAAAATGATTGCTTATTTATTCCGTTAATTGAGAATTTGATCATCAAAATTTAATTCGTTTATTATATGATATTCTATTCAAGAAACTATTATACTTAATAACGATACATCATCGAAAATCTGACCCCCAATTCTGGTACCAAAATTAATTAATAGATGAAAAATCATATTATTTGGTACATTTTTTTTATTTGAACTAATTTTGGCGTCCCTCGAAATGCATTTTTGTGCATCGAAATCGTCTCAAGTCGACTCAAACCTCCGCGTTGTGTCTCCTGGAAACGTCAAGTAAATATCGCTCGATAGACTTTGGCGGTGAATCTGAGCGGCGGGCTTCCTTTGGTCATTAAGCAAAGGTTGTGCGTTGGGTTTGAAGCCCACCACTTAAAAAAACATTTTAATGAAAAGTACAAGAATAAATAAAAGAATGATCCCCAAATCTGTTGACGACTACCGCAAACGAAAAACTGATAATGATTTACGGATATGCACCTAGAATGTTCCAACCCTAAATTGGGATTGATTGACTGGGATTGATTGGAATTGATTGACTGATTGATATCTTGGAAAGATATAATTCTGATATTACTGCAATCCAAGAAATGCGATGGAAGGGACAGGGTTGCTTACGGCAAGCATCCTGCCAGCGGTCAGGCGGAGAAGCACGAGTTTGGATGAGAATTTGTAGTTGGCAAGAGAATACGGCATCATGTCCTGCGATTCACTCCTGTGAACGAACGACTTGCCACAATCCGCTTCAAGGCTAAATTTTTTTATCATTAGCCTAATATGTGCGCACGCTCCGACAGAAGAAAAAGATGACGAGACCAAAGAAAGTTTTTACGAGCGCCTTGAAGACGCATACGAGCGCTGCCCTCGTCATGACATAAAAATCGTGCTTGGTGACTTCAACACCAAGGTGGGTAAGGAAAACATATTTGGTCCTACAGTCGGAAAGTTCAGCCTCCACGACAACACATCCGATAACGGAATGAGGTTGATTGACTTCGCCGCAGCACGAAACATGGTCGTTAGTAGCACTAGATTCAAGCATCTCAATATTCATAAGGCCACCTGGCTGTCCCCTGATCAAAAAAAGAAACAGTTTCGATAATATCGTAAGTGTAGACGTAGAATTCCGTTTAAGTTGTAACCTCTTCTACTTTTTGTCTCCTTCGTCCGATTGTTTTGTCATTTTGCACGTATTTTTATTGATCTTATAAAAATTAAAAAATAAATGAATAACACTCAATTATGGACTATTTATCGATGCCAAAACAAAGAAAGTTAGAAAGAAGTTAAATAGTAAGTATGATTTAATGATCAAGTAAAAAGAAACAAGCAAAATTTCAAATTTTTTCGATCATTTTGTTAAGTTTGACAGGTTGAGTTCATTGACTTAGTTGAAAAGAAGGCGAAGCAAATGCAGTTTCCATTGGTGCCACTTTCGTCTCTGCCCGATATATAGTTTGCGAGCTACAGTCAGTTTAACTACTAATTTCAAATTAAAATTAAGACCCCGATTTTTAAAAAATCGTATGGTTACTATGTGCTCAGCGTGAAATAGCACATGTCCTTTCCTCTCGTCTCTGTCTGATATTTAGTTTGCTAGCTACACTTTCGTCTCTGTTCGATGTATAGTTTGCAAACTACACTCGCTAGTACTAGTGGGATGTGGAATCCAAATTAATTTGCATTAAAAACAAAAAATTAAAATTTTAAGCCATCTTTTGGGTAAAATCATAAAATTAAATATGATCCAACTCGTTTTTTTTTCATCAGATTTAGATATAACCGGATCACAGACCCATTTCGTTAAATTTGACAGATTGAGTTCATTGACTGTGTTGAAAAGAGGTTCATGACCTCTGGTTTCAAAATAGTATACTAAAACAGTACATAAGCCCAGTGAGAACTAATGCTTACAATGCTGCCAACGCGAACCAATCAGTTCGTGCAAAACCAAAGCATACAAGCATAAACAACGAAAGAAAAACAAAGAAAGCAGCAGGCACATAAGCAGCTGATGATTGATTTTCTTATATAAAAATATGCATTTTTCTTCTTATATTTTACTATTTTGTGACTTTAATATAATAGTGACAAAATCCAAAATTAGATATTCATTCAGCGCAGGATATATCTGATATGTTAGTATATATATTACCTTTGAACGAAGAGTATTAAAGGCTGTAGGCATACCCTAAAGTATTCGCCAAAAACGTTGCCTAATGACCTTGAAAAAATCTGTTAAAACGACCCCATACAAACCGCGCTGTAAGACGTAATTCTACGTCAAAACTTACAACCAAATTGATCACGTTTTGATTGACGGAAGGCACTCTTCCAGTGCACTAGACGTACGCACGATCCGTGGTGCTAACATAAAACTAGACGTCGACAAGCTGCATTCAAAATGGACGGCCGAACCTTCGCTACTCGGTTCTCACTCCTGCTTCAATAAAGCACTCCTCCGATTGAGGATATATGCGCACAGTGAACGCGCATATCCAACTCTATGCGTACGGCTGCCGAAGAGGTATAGTCTACCACCGCCCTCGCCGAAACCAGTGGCACGACCAGGAGTGTCGTGACGCCACTGCAGAGAAGGACGCCGCCTACAAAGCCACCCTGCAGTCGTTTGTAACGAGTGCTGTTATGGAGCGATACCAAAAGAAGAGGAGGGAAGAGAGACGCATTTTCAGGCGAAAAAAAAATTGAGATGCATGGCGACAGGAATGTGACTCGAAAATTTTTGGAAAAAATAAGACGTCTGGCCGATGGTTTTAAGAACGGAGCCTTCTCCTGCAAGTATGAGAATGGGAATCGAGTGACAGATATCCAGAGTACACTGATGCTATTGAGGGAGCACTTCTCTAGTCTTTTAAATGCTGATTGGCGACGCTGACAACAATCCCGCCAGTGTAGATGATATACCGGAACCCCAATTATGGATGACAGCGTTGAAGTTTCGCTGCCCGATTATAACGAGGTCTTAACAGCTATAGCTCGGCTTAAAAACAACAAAGCCGCAGGAGCCGATGGCCTACCGGCTGAGCTGTTTAAGATCGGTGGCGAAGCTCTGTTTAAATGCATTCACAGACTTCTATGAAGAATATGGTCGGAAGAATGCATTCCAGATGATTGGAACCTCAGTGTGCTCTGTCCAATCCACAAGAAAGGCGATCCCACCATTTGTGCCAACTACCGTTGGAATTAGTTTTCTTAGTATCGCATATAAGGTCCTGTCGAGCGTTTTGTGTGATAGACTGAAGCCCATTGTTAACCAACTGATTGAACCTTATCAGTGTGGCTTCAGACCTGGAAAGTCCACCATTGTCCAAATCTTCACGCTCCGACAGATCTTGGAAAAGACCCTCGAAAAATAAATCGACACGCACCATCTCTTTGTCGATTTCAAAGTCGCCTTCGACAGTCCAATAAGGAGTCACCTATACTCCATCATGTCTGAATTTGGTATTTCTGCGAAGCTCATACGTCTTTGCAGGATCACACTGTACAACACCAGCAGCGCAGTGAAAATCGGGAAGGACCTCTGCCTTCTATTTGATACCAAGCGAGGTCTCAGACAAGGTGATTCCTTATCGTGTGACTTCTTTAATATAGTCATGGCACCATTTTCTATAAGAGTGTTATGCTGCTGGCGTATGCTGATGATATTGACATCATTGGCCAAAATACGCGCGAAGTCAGTGCAGCATTCTCCAGGCTAGAAAAAGAGTCGAGTCGAATGGGTCTTGCAGTGAACGCAGATAAAACGAAGTATCTTGTGTCAACAAACAAACAGTCCCAGCGTCTTGGAAACCACGTCACTGTTGACAACACCTCCTTTGAGGTAGTGAAGGACTTTGTTTACCTGGGATCCAGTATTAACTCCTCCAACCATGTCAGTATTGAGATTAAACGAATGATAACTCTTGCCAACAGGTGTTACTTTGGGCTCAGTAGACAATTGAGAAGCAGAGCTCTCTCTCTCTCTCGACGAACAAAACTGACGCTCTATAAGTCAATAATCATGCCCGTCCTACTAAACGCATCATAAACCTGGACATTGAGCAGTTCTGATGAAATGACTTTGCGAGCGTTCGAGAGAAAAATCCTTCGCAAGATCTATGGTCCAATCTGCGTCAATGGCGAGTACCGAATACGATGGACCCACGAGTTGTATGAGCTATATGCCGACATCGATATAGTCAAGCGTATTAAAATAGAGCGGCTTCGCTGGCTAGGTCTTGTCGAGAGAATGAACGACGAAGCTCCAGCAAAAAAGATATTGGATTCGGTACCCAGCTGTGACCAACGCAGACGAGGAAGACCGCATCTCCGTTGGAAAGACCAGACATTGGATAACCTGACAACGCTTAGAGTTTCCAACTGACGCCAGCAAGCGCACGACAAAAGAGGCTTGCACAAATTTTAAGACCAGGCCAAAACCGACCAACGGTTGTTAGCGCCATCTAAGTAAGTAAGTAAGTATTTCATTTTAGTACCAGAATTGGGGGTAAGATTTTTCCCATACAAGTCGATACACTCTAATATTCAGTCTCAATAATGATATAAAAGATCATTATCTGAATGGTTTGACTTAAAACGTATGATTTGACACTAAATTTTTGAATGTAACTGCCAAAATAAGAAGACGAACTTACACTAATATTACTACTGAGACAAACATTATTACTATTCGAAAACATTGCAGCTTAACTCTTGCAGCTATAAAACATAAGTAATTTAAAAAAAAAAACGAAGTAAAAAATAGATTTAAGACATAATACTAAGATATAATTCAAAAATTAATAAAAAATACTTACAGAACACCTACAACATCAATTTATAACACATTTCGATGAAAAAACGCCAAAAAACCCAAAAACCGTTTTTGAAAACCGTTAAAATTTGACTGCGTTGTTTGCTCGGAAAGCGGAATTTTTGAATTTTGGAACTGCATTTTTCGGACAATTGACATTTGAGGAATGCATAAAAGGTAATTTTGGTTAAAAATTTTTAGTTTTGAAAAACGAAGATATTTTGAAAATTGGACGTCATCCGCCCACGAACCTGCCCACCTCCCACATTACATTACCCAAAAAATTTATACATTCACAAATAAGCTTATGTTTTTCCTACAGAGAGAAAACTTGGCATGTTTTTATTTTATAACTTAACTAAGATGTGTTAAGAAATTGGGTGCAATCCTTATACGAACACGCCCACTTCCCATATAATCTTCAATAACGAAAACACTTTAAAGGCATTTACATGTAGCTACAGGAATTAAGGCTCAACCGAGTTATGCGTAAGCATACAAAAGCTAGAGAGCAAAAGAACGTACTTGCTCAGTAGGGGTGGGATAGTGCACACATTTTCGATTTTGATACCCAGGAACCCTAAATTTTGTGAGGTTGTACAAAACGTTGCTTTTGGAAAAAAAAAATTGGGGGTGGCGAGGGGTTAAGTTGTGCCGCATCGGGGTTATAGGTTGGTGAAAAGTAGAAAAGTTAGACGAAAACATCCATAACTACCCAAGTGTTCTCCCTAGAGGGGTTAAATGTTCCACCGACCCCTATTCAATTTTCTTCCCCAACATTTTGTGTGAACATACCTACCCCCTATCTCCACCCCCTAAGGGGGCTCCCATACAAAATTCTTTTACAAAAATCTTTTTTAATAAATGGATCCACCGGTCCCAGGGTGCCCATAGAAGGGTGAAATGTGAGTCTGACCCCCAATTTTTTTTCTTTACAACATTTTATCCCAACATACTTACCCTATACTTTCAACCCTTAAGGGGGCTCCTATACAAATATTTGATTTTTGAAAAACAAATTTTATAAAATCGGCATCCATCGCTCCCAGGGTGCCTTCCAAAAAAACTGAAATGAGACCCCCCCTAATTTTGCATCTCCAAAATTTTCCCGAACATACCTACCCCGTATCTTCACCGTAAACAAGAAACAAGAAATATTGTAATTGCAAAATAGGAATCAAATCAATTTATTTTTTTCATGGGATGGATATTTTTTTCGATTTTCGGCGACGATTTGTAGCAAAAATATTTTTTCCTTCTCATTTCGGCATAACAAATTATTGTATTCCTCTATCAATCTTACGCCTAATTTCACTACAAACCCCGCTTAATAAATAAATCCTGTCTAAAACATACATTTTTCACTGATTTTTAATAAAATTTCGATACATAAGTGTTTATCAAAATTTAAATTATTTATTAAACAGGTTGCAACCCTTTTCTGCTTAGCAATATACGGTGTCGAGCGCTCACACTCAAGTTTTGAAAAGTAAACGAAAATTGAGAAACTGAACGAAAAATTGCTTACGCACAACTTGGGCGACGCAATATATTGCTGAGCAAGTACGTTCTTTTGCTCTCTAGCTTTTGTATGCTTACGCATAACTTGATTGAGCCTTTAGACTTGGCATGTATCAATTGTTCACAAAAATGGAATTCTATATAAATATGTGCTTCATCCGCCCACGGACACGTCCATATTCAAATTTGGCATGTTTTTATTTTATAACTTAACTAAGATGTGTTAAGAAATTGGGTGCAATCCTTATACGAACACGACCAGGAATAAGACTTGGCATATATCAATTGTTCACAAAAATGGAATTGTATATAAATATGTGCTTCATCCGCCCACGGACACGTCCATTTTCAATACTTTTATTGTATTTTAAAAAGTAGGTTTAGGGTATATCATAGTCGGGTTGGACCGACTTTAGACTTTCTTTACTTGTTTTTAAATAAAATGCCGAGAAGGAGTGCATCGACAATTTTCAAAAGTTTTTTTTTGTTCAATTTTGATGAAGAAAATTTATTTTTGACATTCAATTTATATCGAATCAACAGATAATGTTGATGTGACAAGGTAGAATTTCGGCCACTAGCAAACTCTAGTATATATAATACTTCTGTACATGTGTTCGTCACTGAATTTCTTCTAGACAACTTTTTCTAAAACCGATTTTGATGAAATGTTGGAACACTTCGATATCACGTTTGAAAAACTACCTGAACTTTGTTTTTGCGGTGAACCATTTTTGTATAAAACAACTGTCAATACAAAAAATTGTTACACAATATTACTGCTGGATATCATGACAATTTTTATTTCAGATTTTTATTTTATATTTTGCTTAATTTATGCAAACCAAAAAGCTGTATTTTTTTAATTTTTTTCCTTTTTCCAGCAATTGTAAAGTGCAGTAAAATTATCTGATATTCTAAAATTCGTTAAAATTCATATTTTATAAATATTAAAGGTGAACTAAAAATATTAGCTTAAGTATTTTTTCAAGCCAACATCATAAAAAAATCTTTTATAAAATTTTAAAAGAATTTTTGTTTAAGATTTTATCTAGCCATTGTTGAAGATTTTATTTTTTATTTATGTGTGGTCGTTTATGTTGTTGACATATTTTGTTTTTTTATGCTTTTTTCATTGTATTCATTTGTGCTGCTGATTTGCTGATTACGTTTAGCTTATTTTTTTTTTATTTTATTTTTGTTATTTAATATAAAATTCCCACGCAGTGTAAAAAATGCTTTCTATTGAACTTCAAATAAAAGTATTTTGAAAAGCTCAAGAAACAAAAAAAAAAAAAGGATGACACACGCACTTTTGTTTGGCATTCATTGTGTCGTGCTCCTTATATCACATGATTTTTTTTTTAATTTGAGCGCACTCTCTCTCTCTAATTCACCCACTCTTTTGCACGCTCTTTTGTTTAACACTCGTTGTCTTTTTTGCATTTTCTTACTCTGTATGTCAGACACTTTTTGATTTCGCATTGTTGTTTTTATTTTTAGGAATCCTTTTTGAATTACCTTCGTATTTGATACGACACAGCACATACATACAGCTTTTATACAGCATATATATAGCTGTATAAGTCGTCAAAAGAAAAGTTAAGAAAAAGTTGAAGAAAAAAAATGCAAACCGAAAGCGAAATTATAAAAGAAGTTGGAATTATTTTAAATTTGTCCGCAAGGATTAAACAACAAATAAGAAAAAACAAAGAATGAAACGGAAGTTAAAAATGCTCAGCTAAACTTAAGCTGCCAACAACAATAAATTTTTAAGTTATATACATATTATTTTATTGAAGACTTTTACGTCAAAGTGTGTATGCAGTCGTGCGAGCATGTGTGTGTGCGTGTTCACCTTAACTTATATGTGTGTGCCTAAGAGTTGTTTTAGCACGCACGTTTCATCTGCACTACCTCTCTGACTCTTCGCTAGTCCTTAAATTATGGCATTTAATTTATTTTAATATATATTTTCTTGTTGTTGTTGAAACAGAGAAAGAGCGCACACATAATTAAGGCAAAAAGAGAGCAACAACACACAACAAAACAAATTTCAAACACTTTTTTTTTATTTACACGTTTTTTTTTTTTCTTATCACTCGGTCAACTGCATAATTCGCGAACCGTTTGCGTGGCGTGCTGAGCGGAAACTAAATTCCGATGCAGGTGCCAGGCGATGGAAATGTATTTCCTACCAAATGGAATAGTAAGCAGGATATCTTGTAGTACAACTCAACAGAGCAGGAAGAGGCGAAAACTTTTGAGTGAAAGCTCTCTAGTGAGTGTTTATGGAAGTGATTGCCAGAGCTGCCTACTTTTTTGTTTTTGAAAATTTTATGCTTGCTGTTAAGCAGTAAGTTAACCATTTCGGATCGGTCGGTAAAATAGTTTCCAAAAATATTATGAAGTATATTATTTTTCGGTACGAAAGGGTAAATAAACTTAACGTATTCTGTTGTATTTAAATTGATCAGGTAGAATATTTGAATTCATTTGAAGAATTGATCTAAAACAAATAGAGTAACGTCAGGCAATGTGATATACATAGGTATTTTTAAATTTATAATAACTAGTAACTTTCATACCTTAGCTTACACTGTATTACACGGAGAAAACTGTTGTGCATTATTAATGCACAAGCTGTTCATAACTATAAAATGTTTAGGTACATTTTTGAATATGCAGCTTTGCGCATAAATTATGCCTAATAATCATAAATTCTGCACAATCTATTAAAATTGTGCATAAGTTATACACAAAAAATGTGCACAGTTTGTGAACATTGTTCATAGCTTAATTATTTGAAAATTAAACTCTATTGATCATAATATATGAACATTGTGCATGAACGACTATCAACACTTATTGTTTATGAGTTATGCCTACTTGTGCATAGATTTTGCCCAACATTTTGATATGTGTGTATCTTGTTCATAAGTTGTGCCCATTTTTGCATAGATTATGAACAATGTGTACACATATGGATAATGAGTATGCATTAATTGCAAGTTAGTTTCACTTATGTTCTTTGCGTCAAGAGTGCTGGTTGTGTTTAGAAGCGACAGTAGTGTGTTATAAATCATTTAATATTATTTAGAAATATATAATTGTGTAAATAAAAAAAACCAGAGGTAAGTATTGAGTTATTATCATATATTTATCACTGCAGTTATGACATTTAACGATGGTTTTTTTAATGACGAAATAGTGTACATACATTGAAGTTTTAGAAATCTGCATTGACACTTAATACAAAAATATGAGACCATGTGGATGTTGCTAGACAATATACTTTTTTTAATACATTTCTGTTTATTTTTTTACTTTTAATTCAGATTTAATTAATTGAAGTCTCGAAGGTGCTGGCAGCAATTTTTAAGCCTGTGGCAAGAAAAACAATTGAGAAACAGACGTGGAAGGTTAGCATACGCGACGCTAGGAATTCCATCGTCGTTGAAATAAACAGCGCTGCTGACCAAAGTACTATAAACAAGCGTAAAGAATTTTGTGTGAGCAAGAACATAAATTTTCAACCATTTTTGATCATTCCTAAGTGTTCATTCTTAAGAGTGTGTTATAGTATTGTCGATATAATTTTATTAGAAAACGCCACATATTTATTACTTAATGAATACCAAATTAAAAATATTGATTTGCATTATTATGCTTATATTATTGAGGAAAGAACGGAAAATTATGTATTAAAATCCATTACAGAAATTGAATTTCCTAAACCCTTTGAGCTTCATCCAATATTAAGCACTAGACTATGTTTTATGATAAGAATTTTATAGAAATGTAAAAAAATCAATGACTTTATAAATTATATAAAATAAACATGTTAATACTGAAGTATATGATTTATTGAATTTTAATATGTATATAATATACTATGTATATAATATTAGTTATTAAGCTATTGTACTCTGAAATAAAGACATTTGAAAACAAAATTAAATTTAGTTTCTTTAATATTAGCAGGAGGTGTAAATATTTTTTCCTATTTGTTCACAATCTATGAAAATGATGTTCATAACCTATGCACAGTTGTTCATAACCTATGCCCAGTTGTTCATAACATATGCATAGTTGTTCATAACCTGTGCATAGTTGTTCATAAACTATGTCCAGTTGTTCATAAAATATGCCCAGTTGTTCATAGTCTTTTCCCAGTTGTTCAGAATCTATGAAAATGTTGTTCACAATCTATGCCCAGTTGTTCATAAAACATGCTCATAGTGCTGAACTTAAGTTATAAACAAGTGTGCATAGATTATGAACAACTGTTCTTGGTCATTTTTCGTGAACAATTTGTGCATAAGTTGTGCCCATAGCGCATAATTTCTGCACACAATTCTCTCCGTGTACACAGGCTATTTGTTGACGCATTTTGCAGGGTTTAACAACTTTGAAGCTCTATAGCGTAACTCAATTTGGAGCTTTTTCAATAGAATGAAAAGAAATCATGTACACGCCTAAATGAAATTGGCGCCTAAAGTGATATACCATGTGGGGATAATGTGATATACCATAAATACCTATATCACATTACCCGAATAGTTTTCAACAGCAGTATCTATTATTTTTTCAACCAAAATTAAAAAAAAACATGTTATTGAAAAGAAAAGATGTTGTTTTAATGATATTTATGTTGTTGTTGATACAATTTTATTATTTTAGTGGAATTTACATAAAAAAAAACAAAAATACAAACAAAATAAATTGAATACAAATACGCATGTAAAAAATTAATAAATAAATAACACAAGGCATAAAATGAATGGAGTGAATTGCTATGGTATGACAAGATGGTATATCACATTACCCAACTTTGACTATATCACAATAGCCGAATTCGAGTTTCAAAATAATAAGATTATTTTTGTAAAAATACGCTATAGGAAATCAAAATCTCAACTCATTTGTGACTAACTTAATTCAAACTTTAACAAATAAGCTATTCCAGCTAACAACTCTGCTCTATTTATTGTAATTCCCTCGCAAAGTGCACTCAAAACAAAATATCGACAACACCGATAAAACAATTTCATAACAATGAGAGCGAACACAGCGAATGAGAGCACGCATTAAGCTGCAGCATGTTTCTTTTTCTGTTGCCGTTATATTGACATGTTTAATATTGTTAAAAATTGTGTATTTATTTAGGTATATCACATTACCAGACCATATCACAATACCCGAAGTTACTCTCCTACTTAAATCAACAGTTCAAGAGATCTTTGTTGATCTCCTCTTTACGTGGAGCTTCGCAATCAAAATAGATGTCAAAATTTTTTTATATTTTTGAAGCTGAGTTTTAAGTGTAAAAAGGGCATCTTCAATTCACTTTCACTTTTCTAAAAACAAAAAATAAATAATAATAATGAAAAGTAATTTTCTTTAGCTTCAAAATTTAATATTTATGCATTAATATTATATATGAAGTGCTTATTGTAAAAAACATGATATGACACACAAAAAACATTTCTAACTAATTTACCTTCAAATTCTAAAAATAGGTGTATTTGAATGAAATTATAGTTTCGTTTAAAATAACTATTCGTATAGGGTCAAAATTAATCGTTATCCTGGCAATATTTTATGTTAATATTGAGAATGCATCAGAGGACACATAATGAATATAAATTAAAAACTTTTAAAGCAATGTTGCTAATCATGTTTTTGTAAAATATGCATCTCAATATATTCATGAAAATTATTTTATTTTTTATTCTTTTTTTTATACAGTTAAAAAAGCACACAATTGAAATTAGTTAAAAACAAGTAAAGAAAGTCTAAAATAGGTCTATACCGACTATGAAATACCCTAAACCTACTTGTCTAAAAAAAATAATATTATTGAAAATGGGCGTGTTTGTGGGCGAATGAAGCCTATATTTTATATGCATTTAAATGTTGATGAAAACTTTACACAAACGAAGTTTTATTTCTGTCGATCACAGTTAATGCCTTTATTGAGCTTTCGCTATAGGAGATGAGCGTGTTCATGGACGAACTACTCCCAATTTTTGAACACACCTTAGTTTTGGTATAAAATACATACATACCAAATTTGATCTCTCTATGATAAACTTAATCTTATTTATTGAGTTTCAAACTTTTTGGGTTGTATGGGAGGTAGGCGTGTTCGTAGGCGGATGACATCCATTTTTCAAAACCATCTTTGTTTTGTCATGAAAAACATATGTGTCAAATTTTATCTCTGTAGGTTAAACAGAAGCTTATTTATTGCGTTTTCAATTTTTGGGTTGTATGGGAGGTTTGCGTGTCCATGAGCGGATCACACCCATTTTTCGAAGACATCTTTGTGTTGATACAAAACACATACATACCGAATTTAATGGTTGTAGGCTAATTATGAGCTTATATATGCAGTTTTCAATTTTATCGTTGTATGGGAGGTAAGCGTGAGCGTGGGCGGATTCCAAAAATATTCAATAAGGCAGATCCTTGGGCTCATGTGATCATGTGTACTAAGTTTCATCTAATTATCTCAACTCCTACTTCTTATCCTGTGTTTACGGACAACACACAGACGGAAGCACGGACGGACGGACAGACGGACATGGCTAAATAAACTCACGAGGTGTCGCTGATCAAGAATATATATACTTTTCTATACCGTTCGTTCTATGCGTTAGAAACGTTTGCACAAGTTAAGGTGGGACATAACATTCGTGGCAGAGAAAACAGACCATTTTTAAAAATTCATTACTCATTGTCAGTCAAAAACAAACATTTTTCTAACATTTTTTTTTTTTTTATAATTGTTGAGAATTGAACAAATTACAAGAAAAAAAATTCAAAAAAATATATTTTTTTGAAGAACTCCAAACTGGCAGCACAGAAAAAAAATGGAGCCTCGTGGTTGCATCGCTGGGAGTCGCAAAAATTCTCCGTCCTGGAAAAAAGATTACTTTTTTAAATCTTAACAAAATTGGTTATCGTATGACAGGAGCTTTTTTAAATTTTTTTTCAATTTTTGTTGATGTTCCAAATTTGAAAGAGTGTTTTTTCGGAAAAAATATTGACTTTAAGAATTCACAAAAAATTCACAAAAAAAAAATTTAAAAAATCTCGTATCATACGATAGCGAATCAAATTTAAAAAAATAAAAAAAAAAAATAAAAATTTCGTCAAAAAATGACCCCGCTAGTGCCACAACCAGTACGAAAAACATGGTTTCGAGATTAACGCGTTCAAAGTTTGTGAACAAAGAAATATGCAAAGAAATATAAAAATGCACTCTCACTAATCCGGCTGTAAATTTTGAAACCGTAGACATTTTTCCATTTAGTTTTTTTTTGGATCTTAAGAATATTTACTAAAATACAAAATTATGAAAAAAATCGATTTAAAAAAAAACGGCCAATGTCATGTCCCCCTTAATATATCCTGACCTTTCAGATAAGGGTATAAAAATAGTAGGTTTGTTTAATATGTCACAAACAAAACATTAACTTATTCATTAGAACCGCATAACTATAACATGAACTTAATAAATTTGGTTAAAAAATTTGAATATTCGACAGCTAAAGCTTCTAAACAGCTTGAGACAAGAAGTTTAGTCACTAACGCAGACACAATTTATATGACTGCTGTTGTTAGATATTTTATAATATGTTTCATACAATATTTCAACACAATTTATTTTTCGAAATCAAATATGTATGTATTCGCTAAGCTTCTTTAAAACTATAAAAATTTAGCTGAACATCACTGTATCTGTAGCAAACAGCATTAATTGAACAACAATGAATGTATTTAAAAATCGCTCATACGCCACAGTGTACGCCTGCTCAACTTTTTTAAAAGCGTTCATTTGAAAAGAAAAGCTCAATAATTTGACACAAAATGAATTAAATTCTCTCATAGACTAGAAAAAAGTTTACAGCTTTAAGCAAGCTTTCACTCAAAAGTTATTTAATAAAGTATTCAATTGTATGACTTTTAAGAAAAAAAAGCTTTTGAAAAGACTTTTCGCTCAGGCTTACTCAATGCTTTTAACAATACATAATCATTGCTGCACACTCACAAGCTCTTGCTCTCTATCACACTCATTTACTACCGCTATGTCTCTTTGACACACATAATTGACATGCCTGTATTAAGGTAGGCATGTTAAGCTTTTGCAAACGCCAACAGGATATGAAAACTAAAATATGTGAAAAATTAATGCGGAAAGGAAAAATTAAACAAACATAGCAACAACAACAAAAACAACAACATTTATAGCAACAACAGCAATAACAAGCGAAATAACAAAATTAAAGTTTGAAATATTTTCTGTTTACATAAGAGGAGAGGAGTTAGCTGTTCGCCGACGGTACTTATTGTTGTTGTTTTTGCACTGCGCACAGGTAGTTAGCTTGCTGTTGTTGTTGTTGCTGTTATTTTTTGTTTATCTAAAGTTGTTGTGGCAAAAGTTTTGCGTTTAGGCTGCAGCTGATATGATGTCTGAGGCGGAAGTTTTGTAGCCTCCAGGAGGAGGAGTTGACTTTAAAAGCTTAAAATAGAATGTTTTTATTTTTGTGGTTTCAGGCAAGTGTTGGTGTTCAATGAAAGCACGTGTTGGTGAGTTTTCGTAGGCGTTTAAGTCAAAAACTAGAGACTGTGTTGGTTTAAATTTGTATGTAAAAAAAACTTTACTAGTTTTGCCAGGTATAAATTATACCAAATATGCAAGTATTTTGTTTCAAGATATGCTGTGCACAATATTTTTTAATTTTTTGCACAGCAAAATATTAATTTTTTCAATTAAAAATTCTATTTGTTAAAACTTACCTTGAAAATTATCTTCGATTTAATTCCTTTTACTTCAAAAGCTGCATTTTACGGTCACGCCTTTGACATCTAAAAAGACAACAACAAAGAAAGAAAGAAAGAAGATTAATATTATTATTTAACCAAACAAAAACTACAAGTTTAGAATTTTAAATGTCTTGCTTGAGGTACAAATTGTTTAGCGTCGTCTTATTGGAGCCACAAAATAACGAGTTGTTAAGAAAAAATTAAAAAAAACAACGCTGTAAAAATTCCCATTAACACTGACTAACAAGCTGAGAAAAACAAAGAAACAAAAATAAATAAAATTATGCTGCAAATTAGGCAAGCGAGTCACGTGCAATTGACGGTTTTCAATTTCAAACTTTAACTTGTTCAGGCACGATTTTACGTTGGCCCGAAGCGAGCGCAAAACACTTGCGCTGCGCTGGACAAGAGCTAGTGAGTGCGCTAAGACAACAAAACAACAACAAAGGCGCACTAGAAGACACAACAAAAAAAAAAAACAAAAAAACAAATTTTGCCTGCTTAAAGCCACAAACAAATGGTCGAAGATCTTGGCAACTGTGGCAACACTGCACGTTCAAATTGTTGTTATTGTTGTTGCATGGCGGTATTTGTGGTTTTGTGTTGAAGCTAGCAGAACAAGTCAATGAACAACACTGATGACAGTAAAAACAACAACAACAATAACAACTACAACAGCAGCCATAGCAACCGGTTAGCACCACGAACACGACACTCGATTTATGAGTGCGACGCGCAATTTGCATACCAAAACAACGACAACAATAACGACAATGGTAAAAACAACAACAACAACAACAACAACAACAACAACAACAACACCAAGAGCAATAAAGACAATGGCAACAAGAACAGCAACAACAACAACAACACTGACGCCATTGCTGCTGACAACAGCAAAAATAAGAAGAACAATAACGAAAAGGTACAGAAAAAAAAAATATGCTGTCAACATTTTTGTTCATTGCTTGCCGCTTGAATTTCAAATTGGCTGCATGCCTAAAATTGTTGCCACAACAAATGCAACAATATTGCTAAGCTTACAGTAACGTACCTTTTGCATTACAAGTTACAATACAAACTACAGTAAAGTGTAAAGAACAGTGCAAAGTAAGAGTGTAAGGAGAGAGGGGGGGGTACCAAAGATTTCTATATTTACATTTATAAAGATGTTGCAGTACTTGGGTAATTGCAAGTAATTGCTTCATAATTTATGTGTTTTTTTAGAAATTTTTCAATAGCTTTGTATTGGTACTTGAATTTGTTAATATTAGTATCGCCTGGAGTCAAAATTCGAGCTATTTTCTGTTCCAAACTTTTTATAATTAAGTGAACAGTAGAGTGGGTCGGCCTCCATACAAAAAAAAAGTTTGAAAAAACCATCCCCTATTTTAAAGTTGACCTTGAGAGGATTTCGAAAACAAAAAAATGTTTTTTGGACCACCGGAAAAACATCCAAAATGGTCTTTTTTGCATAACTTAAGTATTACATGTCAGATTCACGTAATAAAGTCGTAATAAAGTCGAAATTCGACCAATTTATTGATTGCCTATTTATAATTATATTATATATGCGAGATGATTAAAATAGTTCGAGGCTATAACTCTTAATTGATTGGAGGTATGAAGCTATTTTCTTCAAAAAATTATTTTTTTATATAATTATTTTTTTGAAAAACTGACAAAAAAAACATTTTTAAAAAATTTAATTTTGTCAGAGAAATCATAGGGGGTAAGTAGCCTTGATTTTTTGATGGCACGGACAGTTTATTAATTTAGCAATTTTTAGTTTTTGTTTTTTTACAACAAAAATCATTTTTACCCCTTGTTCTAAGAATAAATCAACTTTTATGGTATTTTTTTAAAAGGGATAATTTAAATATAAACAAACAAAATACTGTATTATTTTCAAAAGTTTTTTTAAGTTAACTGATAAGACTTAAATACAGAAAAGAAATAAATAAAATCTATTCACAGATGGCGGAGATATTTGTTTCAGAATTTAGAACATTCAATTTGAGATAGTTTTTTTCTCTCTCTTGGCATTTGGTTGAAACACACGCTAAATAACTAACGACAATATTAAGAAAATTCATTAAAAATACTTTTGGTTAGAAATTTGCTGTAAATTATATCACATTTGAAAGAAAATTCAACAAACTTTCAGAAAAAATTAGAAAAATTGAAAAACCGTTAAAATTTAACCAAGATATTGACATGGGAAGTAAAATTTTTGAATTCAAAACACATTTTTTTACAAATTTTACAATTGATGATAAAGGATAAAACTACATTTTTTTAAGAAATTGTTACTTTTAAATTCAAAAAAATTCAAATTCGACCAACTCAAAAACTCTACCCCAACCAAATTTCATATTAATTAAAGAGCGTGTTTTTTCTCAAAAATTTAATTTCTCTCTGAGAAGGTTGGGAACCCCCTCTATCAGATATATCAGTTATATATACATTCTGCACATCTGGGCAACATAGCCTTTCGAATGATATAAGTTTCATTTATTTTGAGTTTTAATTAATACCAAAAAACGTAATGTTCACGAATTAATATATAAGATTCTCTTTTCGATGACACTTAAAACATAAAAATATGTCTAAAAATAAAAAAGTTGACTATACTAAAAACTATTATACTTATAAGAAAACAATGATATTATCTAATGATATTTTATCCTACCTCCATATGTTCTCGCATCCAATGCACTCGCATCCAATGCACTGAATCAGTGTTGCCAGTATATTTTTTAGGTTTTTTTCAACAAACAACTGAAAAAATCCCTCTTTTCCCTTTTAAAATATTCAAAAATCTATTATAAATTCTTTCTGACCTAACTTATAGAAAATACTGCTATGAATGAAGTGTTCCTTGCATCAACAAAAAAATTATGTTATTTATTTTTAAAATATTTCAATACTTTTGTTATATTTTGACGAAAATTTATAACTTGTTTTCGGTTTTAGTTGATCCAACGAAGCTTGTAATTCATAAAAATAAATAAAAACCAATAAGAAAATAATTTGAAAAATACTAAAAAAAAAATAAATGTCGGCCGTGGGATTCGAACCCACTCCGCCACCACCTTTGCTGGGAAAATTTGTTCATTGACAAAAAATTGAATTTTTGCTCAATAAATAAAAAAACAAAAAATAAAATAATTTAAAAAATATTAACAATAATTAAAATTAATAAAAAAATCATTCCAAATAATAAAAAATTTCTGTAAAAATTAGTACCGGTCATGGGATTCGATCCCACGCCGCCGCAATCGCTGAAGGCGAAATTCGTTCATAGGTAATATATATAATTTTTGCCAAAATAAAGAAAAATGATTGCACGGTTGCCATATTTTGCTAAAAATAGCATCTTTCTCTCTCTCGCTCGTTTCTCTCTATATGTCTTTGGCCTTCCCATTCAATGTACTATAAATCAGCTTGATTCTGAGATGCAAAAATTTGTTTTTATTTTGCGTAGCATGGTAAGAAAATTAATGAAATTATTTCGTATTTGTATAGGTATAAAAATATCAAAACAATTTCGTTAAGTTGTAAAACGAAATTGTCACAAAATAAAAATTAATTTCAAGTTCATTGAAAAATATTATTTTATATGTTATTTCTAAGATAAAGTCGGCATTTTCGAAACATTATAAACCGTGGAACATTTAAATATGCGGTAGGATTCTGAGCGGAGCTTGGTCGCCCAGGTACTTAGTCTATAAAACCGACCATTACAGGAATCGAACCAAGACTTCCGTAACTATCGCATGAAAGTCCATCGACTAAACAATGAGCCATTCTATTGCATGATTGAACGTAAGCAAAATGTAGAAAGCAATCATGCGTTATTTTTATACATGCTTCTGTTTACCAGATCAGTCAGTATATAATAGCGTTAATCAGGTTAATAAAATATAGTTGACTCTCTTATCCAAATTAGTCTGTTAAAAATAACGTGGTTCAGATAAAAGCATTTTTCCTGAGCGTAAAATTTTTTGCTCCTTTTTTTACAAGGACTCATCCTTTACGTATTTTTATCGTCTAGGTCTAAAACACCCTGTATAAACACAAACAAAAAAATTAACAACAAATTCAGCAGATATATTAATTCTTAAGATAGTATATTTCTCTCTACATTTTCTTTTGAAGAGTAAAACTTTTGTATGCAGACAATTATCTATGATAGAACAATACAACACATCTGTCTGCATAGTAAATAAACCCTTCAGATTTTATTGTAAATTTTAAAAATAAAAATAATACAAAAAAAAACCTTTTCAATAATTTTGAGAATCCAATACTTAAGCCATAAACACAACATCAGACCCAACTCAAAGCATTCAATTCTTTGCTTTGTGACTTAAATGAATTCATAACATCAAACTAGTTTGTCTATTCTATAAGCCGATGGTGCTTTAATGTCCCATTTAAAAATTTGATGTCGAAATACTAAAATCCTGCCACCTACACTTGGCATATTTGGTATATAAGTTTTGTCAAAGGCATGTACATATGTATGTAAAGCTTAAAGTTTCTAAATCACATCAGCAGCTGGTGCAAACTCAGCAAAAGATACCGTCTGCACCCATTCGGTGTTGTATTCAGCCGCTTCTACAGCATAGACGCAATAACACTTTGCAGTGGTGTGCAAAACACACACTTGTGGTTTTTTTTTGTATTAAAGAGTGCAAAATTTTCACCACGTTTATGGTCGGACATTATTTTATACGTTTGTCTGTTCATTTCCGTTTCCAGGAAACGTTGTCTCCGAATTGCTTTTAGCACATATCCTGTGTACCCTTTATGCATTGCTTAATGCTTTTGTTCTTGTTCGGCTGTTGCTCCTGCAGGAGTTTTAGATTTTTTTTTTAACGCTACGATATTTAATGGATTCCACGTTGGTGGTTTACTTTAATTATGATGTTGTGGTATAGAGTTGCGGTTATGTTGGTATTCGTATTCGTATTCGTAGTGTGTGGTTTTGAACAAAAAGAATATTTAAAAAAAAAATAATAAAGAATTTTACAGAAGTGAATTGTTAGAGATAATAATTTCCGAAAGAATGGTTTTCAGCACAAGTATTATATTCACAGGCTGTATTTAAAATAATTCTAAAAGAGAAATAAGAGAAGTACAAAAAAGGAATTTGCAGAGCATTGAGTGAATTTTTTGAAAATAGCAAATATTTCCATACTAGAATAGCTAGAGCAAAAAAAAAAAAATTTAATTTAGTTGCAGTAACTTTTACAATAAATACTAAAATCGATTAATAGTCAAAAACCAACTCTGTCTAAGACCATGTTGGTGCAACGTATGCATCAACACATTACAACAACTACTATATTTTTTTTTAAATCTCAATTTGAAGTTGCAAAACTATTGCTAAACCTTTCAGTGAGAATGAAAGATTCTGAACACTCTTTTAACTGCATTCTAATTGAAACTTTATCCATTGAATTCATGGCATTGAAATCGGGAAACAAACCACAGAGTCAACGTTTTCTTTTTTTTCTACAAGCTTTACAAGCTTTTTTGCAACAGCAAAAAATTTTCTTACTAATTGAGTAGCTGATCTTAGGGCATAAAACGACATAAAAAGCCTTTCAAACAGAACCAAAGTGCTCGAATAGGTTAGGTTGAGTTAGTCAATGGCTGCTGCTTCCGGTAGACTGTAATGGCGTCACACAAGGACATTCAACTCACAGCAGCTTTACAACTAACGTGGGCAGCATTTGAAATGGGCGCGTAAGATTGTCTGCATTTGTGTGAATATGTGTGCTTGAGTTTCGTAGTTGCTCGTATGTTTTTTTATGTCTGTGTGTGTAAGTTCACTGAACAAGCTTCATTTGAATTGAACCAAATGCAGTGCAGTTTGCGTAAAATTTCTTATACGTTTTTGCCTTAATTTTTGCTGCATGAACTAAACGTCTTTGGAAAATGCCAACAAAAGCCAAAGAAAACACTCACATGCATTTTTTACAAACACACACACATACACTCAAATGCATGCACTTCCGTTTGAACCTATACACAATGCAAACACCACGTTTGGGCGTGACAGCCAACGAACAGTCATTGAAACATCCAAAAATTATGCACAATTCCAAACAACACACACACACACACACAGCGTCACAAAACTTACACCCAGCATAGCAACCGACGTCTTTGTCTGCGTAGGTGTGGAAAGTAGGCGGTTTTGTTATGGTCGCTATGTTGTTTGCATTTAGCTGTTTCTAATCTTGCTAAGCATTATACGAATGAAGTGACAAAAGATTTTCTACTTGGCAGGACTTGTCGAGTGCTGGCAGCTTGGCACAGTGGTTTAAGGGTTAAGACATATGGCAAGAAAAAGGAAAAACCCAGGAAGAAGGAAAAGATTGCCGAGTTGCTATAGTAGATAGAATAAAATTTTTAATTATATTTGAGATGAGTGAAATGCAATGAAAATACTCATGCCTGCCAAAGTAATGAACGATGTAATGAATGAATTCATGTTCATAGTGTTCATGTTCATGTTCAAGTTCATGTTCGTGTTCTTGTTCAAGTTCATGTTCATACTCTTGTTCATGTTTTTGTTCATGTTCATGTTCATATTCATATTCATATTCATATTCATATTCATATTCATATTCATATTCATATTCATATTCATATTCACATTCATATTCATATTCATATTCATATTCATATTCATATTCATATTCATATTCATATTCATATTCATATTCATATTCATATTCATATTCATATTCATATTCATATTCATATTCATATTCATATTCATATTCATATTCATATTCATATTCATATTCATATTCATATTCATATTCATATTCATATTCATATTCATATTCATATTCATATTCATATTCATATTCATATTCATATTCATATTCATATTCATATTCATATTCATATTCATATTCATATTCATATTCATATTCATATTCATATTCATATTCATATTCATATTCATATTCATATTCATATTCATATTCATATTCATATTCATATTCATATTCATATTCATATTCATATTCATATTCATATTCATATTCATATTCATATTCATATTCATATTCATATTCATATTCATATTCATATTCATATTCATATTCATATTCATATACATATTCATATTCATATTCATAGTCATATACATATTCATATTCATATTCATATTCATATTCATATACATATTCATATTCATATTCATAGTCATATACATATTCATATTCATATTCATATTCATATTCATATTCATATTCATATTCATATTCATATTCATATTCATATTCATATTCATATACATATTCATATTCATATTCATATTCATATTCATATTCATATTCATATTCATATTCATATTCATATTCATATTCATAATCATATTCATATTCATATTCATATTCATATTCATATTCATATACATATTCATATTCATATTCATATACATATTCATATTCATATTCATATTCATATTCATATTCATATTCATATTCATATTCATATTCATATTCATATTCATATACATATTCATATTCATATTCATATTCATATTCATATTCATATTCATATTCATATTCATATTCATATTCATATTCATATTCATATTCATATTCATATTCATATTCATATTCATATTCATATTCATATTCATATTCATATTCATATTCATATTCATATTCATATTCATATTCATATTCATATTCATATTCATATTCATATTCATATTCATATTCATATTCATATTCATATTCATATTCATATTCATATTCATATTCATATTCATATTCATATTCATATTCATATTCATATTCATATTCATATTCATATTCATATTCATATTCATATTCATATTCATATTCATATTCATATTCATATTCATATTCATATTCATATTCATATTCATATTCATATTCATATTCATATTCATATTCATATTCATATTCATATTCATATTCATATTCATATTCATATTCATATTCATATTCATATTCATATTCATATTCATATTCATATTCATATTCATATTCATATTCATATTCATATTCATATTCATATTCATATTCATATTCATATTCATATTCATATTCATATTCATATTCATATTCATATTCATATTCATATTCATATTCATATTCATATTCATATTCATATTCATATTCATATTCATATTCATATTCATATTCATATTCATATTCATATTCATATTCATATTCATATTCATATTCATATTCATATTCATATTCATACTCATATTCATATTCAAATTCATATTCATATTTATATTCATATTCATATTCATTAAGCCGGATGGAAATTTAGATATCGCCGGACACCAACTCAAAAGTAAGAGGGACTCTTTAAAACTATTTCTGCATCATTTTTTTTTTTTGATCGGAGAAATCCCCACGGAGCGGTTTTGGTTCTCCTAAACCCTTTTTTTGACTAAAAAATCAAGTTTTTTGCCTATAACTTTTTTTTTTCTTCAGAATGCATACCCAAGATAAGCAAAAAAGTTAAGATTGTGATAGTACACAAATATTGGTTAAAAAAAATCTTGAAATTTGTTGTCCTTACAAACTCTTTTGAGACCCCAAAAAGTCGATTTTTCATCATTTTCGAAAAGATGTTTTTTTAAACACCTATAAAATATTTATTTTTCAAGCAATTCATATGCATTTATGCTTAGTGAAAAGATATTGAGCTCTTCTTTCCATTGATATATCTTATGATGTAGTTTAACTAAAACTAAATGCCACAATTATATAAAACATGAGAAATTGCTATTCACAAGGATTCTTCAGCTTAATTATTATTTAATTGCCTTAATTACCGTTCGATTTTGACAAATCTTGGTATGTTTGAGTTTTTATTTATGCTTAATCGAATTCTGACAACCATTTTTTAGAAAAGTATACGCCAGATGGCGCTCCAGTACAAAATGCATGAATTTCGAAAATATATTTTTTTTTAACGCCTACAATATACGTATTTTTCACTTTTGATAAAACCACTCCATACGTTATACCAATGGAAAGAATAGCTCAATACTTTACCAATAAGCTTAAATACATATGAATACCACGAAACATGTATATTTTATAGGTGTTTAAAAAAATACCTTTTCGAAAATGATAATATATCAATTTTTTGGGGTCTCAAATATATCAATTTTTTGGGGTCTCAAAAGAGTTTGTAAGGACAACAAATTTCTAAAATTTTTTTAACCAATATTTATGTACTATCACAATATTTACTTTTTTACTTATCTTGGGTATGCATTCTGAAGAAAAAAAAAGTTATAGGCAAAAAACTTGATTTTTTGGCCAAAAAAAGGGTTCTGGAGAACCAAAACCGCTCCATGGGGATTTCTCCGATCAAAAAAAAAAATGATGCAGAAATAGTTTTTAAGAGACCCTCTAACTTTTGAGTGGGTGTCCGGATGACTTTATTTTTCTCCATACAAAATCGATCCGGCTTAATATTCATATTCATATTCATATTCATATTCATATTCATATTCATATTCATATTCATATTCATATTCATATTCATATTCATATTCATATTCATATTCATATTCATATTCATATTCATATTCATATTCATATTCATATTCATATTCATATTCATATTCATATTCATATTCATATTCATATTCATATTCATATTCATATTCATATTCATATTCATATTCATATTCATATTCATATTCATATTCATATTCATATTCATATTCATATTCATATTCATATTCATATTCATATTCATATTCATATTCATTCATATTCATATTCATATTCATATTCATATTCATATTCATATTCATATTCATATTCATATTCATATTCATATTCATATTCATATTCATATTCATATTCATATTCATATTCATATTCATATTCATATTCATATTTATATTCATATTCATATTCATATTCATATTCATATTCATATTCATATTCATATTCATATTCATATTCATATTCATATTCATATTCATATTCATATTCATGTTCATGTACATGTTCATATTCATGTTCATGTACATGTTCATGTACAAATTGATGTTCGTGGTCATGTTTATGTTCATGTTCATGTTCATGCTCATGTTCATATTCATATCCATGTTCATGTTCATATTCATGGTCATGCTAATGTTCATGTTAATGTTCATGTTCATGTTCATGTTCATGTTTATGATCATGTTCATATTCATGGTCATGTTCATGTT
Source organism: Tetanocera ferruginea (assembly GCA_958299015.1). Classification (NCBI taxonomy): domain Eukaryota; kingdom Metazoa; phylum Arthropoda; class Insecta; order Diptera; family Sciomyzidae; genus Tetanocera; species Tetanocera ferruginea. Next base: position 117,148,764 of record OY282642.1, on the reverse strand, counting down.
TATGTTCAAGTTCATGTTCATGTCCATTTTCATGTTCACGTTCATATTCATATTCATGTTCCTGTTTATGTTCAAGTTCATGTTCATGTTCATTTTCACGTTCATATCCATGTTCATGTTTATGTTCAAGTTCATGTTCATGCTCATGCTCATTCTCATGCTCATTCTCATGCTCATTCTCATATTCATGTTCATATTCATGGTCATGTTCATGTTTATGTTCATGTCCATGTTCATGTTCGTATTCATATTCATGTTCATGTTCATATTCATGGTCATGTTCATGTTTATGTTCTAGTTCATGTTCATGTTCATGTTCATGTGCATGTGCATGTTCATGTTCATGATCATGTTCATGTTCATATTCATGGTCATGTTCATGTTTATGATCAAGTTTATGTTCATATTCATATTCATATTTATGTTCATGTTTATGTTCATGGTCAATTTTATGTCCATGTTCATGTTCATGCTCATATTCATATTCATATCCATGTTCATGTTCATGTACAAGTTGATGTTCATGGTCATGTTTATGTTCATGTTCATGTTCATGTTCATATCCATGTCCATGTCATATTCATGGTCATGTTCATATTCACGTTTACGTTTACGTTTACGTTTACGTTTACGTTTTCGTTTACGTTTACGTTTACGTTACGTTTACGTTTACGTTTACGTTTACGTTTACGTTTACGTTTACGTTTACGTTTACGTATACGTATACGTATACGTTTACGTTTACGTTTACGTTTACGTTTACGTTTACGTGTACGTTTACGTTTACGTTTACGTTTACGTTTACGTTTACGTTTACGTTTACGTTTACGTTTACGTTTACGTTTACGTTTACGTTTACGTTTACGTTTACGTTTACGTTTACGTTTACGTTTACGTTTACGTTTACGTTTACGTTTACGTTAACGTTTACGTTTACGTTTACGTTTACGTTTACGTTTACGTTTACGTTTACGTTTACGTTTACGTTTACGTTTACGTTTACGTTTACGTTTACGTTTACGTTTACGTTTACGTTTACGTTTACGTTTACGTTTACGTTTACGTTTACGTTTTACGTTTTACGTTTTACGTTTTACGTTTTACGTTTTACGTTTTACGTTTTACGTTTTACGTTTTACGTTTTACGTTTTACGTTTTACGTTTTACGTTTTACGTTTTACGTTTTACGTTTTACGTTTTACGTTTTACGTTTTACGTTTTACGTTTTACGTTTTACGTTTTACGTTTTACGTTTTACGTTTTACGTTTTACGTTTTACGTTTTACGTCTTACGTTTAAGTCTGACGTTTACGTTTATGTTTACTAAATTTGCTTAAATAAATTTCGGTAAATGTAGAGCATTTTTGCAATGCTTTAAGCGAAATTTAAAACACATCTTTGGGAAAAATCTCTCAAATATAGCTTTATTTGCAAGAAAAATTTTTTTGGCAGCAGCAGCATAAAATATACTGCAATGAGTTGGCAGGATTTATGAGTCCTGCTGCCAAGTGAAACATTGCTGCCAGCAAAAAAGAAAAAAAAATAACGATTGAAAACAGTAACAAAACAAGTGCCAGACATTTTGCTGTTTAGCATAAATCGATAAAAAATCATCCTTTCTTTTCCGCTTTTCTGTGTCTCTTTCACTGTCTGTATGTTGTTAACACTGTACATGTTTTTTTTTATATAATGTTATTTAACACTTACGCTACTTGCTGTCAGCTTAAGTGGCTTTAATGCCATGATGAAGATCAAGGATTTTAAGTCGCGGCATAATGCTCGTTGCATACTTTAAGGAGCTTATCAAAAAATTTGTTATGGCAAGAGAAAACCAGTTAGCTTAGCTTAAACCAAAATCAAAATGTTAACGATAGGGGGTTAAAAAATAAAACTGTTTATTACAATTAACATAAACAATTCACAAAATTTAAGGCAGCTAAAGGACGTTGCTGATATAGCTGTCATTTTATGCATTGATTTTTATTATTGGCGAATATTTAAATTAATATTTGCCTTCAGCACAAAGCATAAAACAGCTCATTAATTCTTTAAAATATTCATACCGTTATGCTACATTTGAATAAAAAGCTTTACACGCTTTATGTCGTTTAGTCGCAAATTGATAAATAATTTGATCAGAATGATAAATGGCATAGTTGCCTAAATGTATGCAATTATTAAGGCATGCAACTGCTTGTTTCTCATGCAATTATTGTACAACTCAATGAATTACAAAACGTCGCACGCCTGCAACACAAACAATTTATGACTAATTGTGAACGAAAGCAAACGAACTGGCAAACTGGTAACGGCATGAATGGCTTGGCAGGGTTTGACTAGGGCTTGGTATGGAAAGTACACTGGATTATTGCCACGGATATATCGGTGGCCACAATAAAGTTTTGCAAATGTCAATTCAAGCGTATGGCAGGCAAAATAGGCATGCCTAAAAGCAGGCAACACACAAGCAATTCATGTGTCCGAGACTAAAAGAAACAAAAACAACGACATGAACAACGTTCATTGCAATATGCAGCATTTCCGTCGCATTCAGGCGTGTTGGAATCCTTAATAAATCACCTAACAATGCAGCGTATGCGTTGGCGCTTGAAATGCTCGCTAAGAAAGCACAGTTAGGTTAGGATTTGTGGGTGTGTTTGTGTGTGTGTTTATGTATTTGTCATAGAGGCTAAAACATATTTCAGCATGGTTGAGTTTTTGCCAAAATTGCCTTCATAACTGCTTGAATTATTTACAATGTTATATATTCTTGTATTCATAACAATTTCAGTTGGTTGAAATTAAGCAGATGTCTGGAAGGACTTAATGTGTCAATGGTTAGCTTGAGATGTCACTCGCAACCAACTCTAGTCGTAATAATAAATAATAACTTGTGCCATAATTAAGAAATGCATTTGACTAAGATTACAATAAATATGAAACATACATACTTTACAACATGAGAACTAACGTCATGTTTAAAGAGGAGTACAAATGGACAAGCTTAAGTTTGTATGAAAGATTTTGAATGAATTAACATTTTATGTTCATTATAGTTTCCATCAACAAATTAATTAACTGAATTTAATGTGTTAATTTATACACTGCTACTTAATTCTAAAATATAAATTTTTTAAATTTTTGGTTTTTAAAAATTCTTTTTTAGTGGGAAAAGAATTTTTGGCTGAAAAACTTCTTCAACTTCTTCAGTTTTTCAGCCAAAAATTCTTTTACCACTATCACATAAAGTAACAGACAAAAGTGTTCTTAAGAACTTACATTTGTATATTTGTACTTATTTTTAATTGAAGGACACAACAATTTATACTTGAACTTTGTTAAAACTTAAAATAGCTTGTTATCAACTATATTTAAAAAAATAGTAAGCAATAATACTGTGGCGACCGTGGTCGTGCGTGCTTAGCGTTGGCGTGCAAGCCAACCCGAGTTTGATTCCCACCCCGACCAAAAGTTTTTTCAATAGAAATAAATTTTTCTGTTCGGCCTTTACCTCTCTGCAGACAATGGCCAACCTCAGAGAGTACATAATTCTATGTAAAGCTTCACGGAAAAAAATGGGCTAAAATCAAGCTCAAAGCGTTCGGAAATGAAATTAGCTCAATAGAGCTCAAAACCATCTCAAAACAAGCGATTCAAGTACGCCGTTTATGCCAGAAATTGGGCTTGAAAATTTTTTTGATAAACACGTCAATTTGTGACATAATTCTCAATTGGTTTTCGTTCCTGTTAGCATAAAAGTGCAGAAAATAAATTCAAAACTTATATTTTTCGGTTCGAATTGAATCAGATATATCTAATTTGGACAGAGAAAATATAATTTTTATTATGCACGATTGTCATCCTATTTTTTTGGTCAATCCAAAACAATCCAAAAATGGCTTATATTGGACACATGTGGGCATAGTTAAGCGCATATTTATCCTACAACAATAAAGTTTGACAAGTATGTAGCGTTATATTAAACCAAAACTGTCTGAGAAAAACCAATGTCATACGCTCACGGACACATCCACCTCCCATACAAGCCAAACATTGATATCTCAATAAATAAGCTTATGTTCAATCTACAGAAAGAAAGCTTGGTACGTATGTATTTTATATGAAAACAAAGATATCTTCGAAAATGGATGTCATCTGTTCACGGACACGCCCACTTCCAATAGAACCCCAAAATTTAAAACTCAATAAATAAGCCTATGTTTAACCTACAGAGATAAAATTTGGTAAGTAGGTTTTTTATAATAAACCGAAGATTTTTTTTAAAAATGAATGTCGGATGATGAATACGCCTACCTCCCATACTACGCAAAAATTAAAAACTGCATAAGTAAGCTTATGTTTGTCTTACAGAGATGTATGTAGTATGTTTTTTATACCAAAACTTAGATGTGTTCAAAATTGGGCGTAATCCGTCCACGAACACGCCCACCTCCCATTCAACATACAATAGCGAAAACACTATAACTGCATTAACATGTGAGCCACAGGAATAAAACTTGGTACGTGTAAATTTTTCTTCAAAATTTAAATGCACATAAAATATGCGCTTCAACCACCCTCGGATACGCCCTTTCAAAAATATTATTGTATTTTGGAAAAACAGGTTAAGGATATTTCATATTCGGGCTAGACCGACTTAAGACTTTCTTTACTTGTTTTTTGATAAACAATGACGTTATAACTTGATATCAAGAATGTGATGGCTTAGCTCAGAATCACTCTCAAAATTAAATGGTTTGAAATTGTTTTTAGCTCAAATTTATATCCGTGTAATGAGTCAATAATCTAGGTACTCAGTACATCTGAACTGTACTTATTACACAAAATTGTTTACAACATAAGTGATGATTACAGCGTAAGTGTACCCACCACATGTATTCATGACACATATTTAAATTATGAGTGTTTGCGCCTCGGTAGTCGAGTGGTAGGCGTGCTTGACTGCCAATACAGAGGTTCCAGGTTTGAATCCCGGTCTAGCTATGGTCCTACGCTTTAATATTTCTTCGATTATTTCCTCATTTCTAATCAACTGAAATTAAAAATTCATCAATATTTTGGAAGTTGTAGTTGGTGGTAAAGATGTTTGTGGAATGAGTTGCCTTGATAGCTCGTATTGACTGAGGTAAAGGCATAACACTTGCCTCAGATTCAAATTTGTATGTTGTTATAGCGCTCCGCCACACATACAACATTCTACACTTGTTTCTCTTGAATTCACTTTCTCTACTACTTATATATCTCCGCATTTCCGAACCAAGGCAGACTTGACTGAATAGGTTTGACACCTGAAATCCTTGATACAAAGCTAAAAAAAACACAAAAATTTATGTAGTTTTCCCTCTATTGAGGATGGATTTTTCAATACGAGTATTAATTTTTTTCTGCAATATGTTTCACATGTTCTCGATCGAATTAGGATTGAGTTAACAAATTTGGTAACCAATTCAAACAATTTATACCTTTTTTTAAATCCATTTTGTAGCTATTTTTACCTTATGTTTGGAGGGTAATGATCTTGCAAATATAGGAAATTCCCTGGCTTTTTCTAAACACTTTGACAAAAAGGAAGCTGTTTTATTTCAAATCCAGAAAATATTGGTATTTATATTATTTTTGCTATTGTCAATGTCATTAAAATCAACCCCCCCCACCCCACCAACTCTCTTCCCTACGCTTTTAGTAGACATCGATTAAAAAAGCATTTGTTTAGAATACTTGATGTGATGAAATGTGCTGCATACATTCAAGGTTTGCTACTCTTTTGTGTCAACTACTTAATTTAGTTTCGCTTTTTGTAGCCAATAAATTGTGCATTTGCTTTTTTTTGCTTTTGCTGTTAGCATTTTTATTCAAATCATGCTCATCAGCAGCAATCAGGCTGCATGAATGGCACAAGCAATACAAGCAGCTATAGTTTAGACATCAAATCGGCATCAAGTAGTTGTTTAGTAATTTTCTCATCTAACCGCACTTTTTGCCTGAAAGTGGGTCAAAAGGTGAATTTAAGCGAAGCTGATTTTCAATGTTTTGCTTGTTAATTTTGTTTTTGTATTTCTTTATAAATCAGTATTTGCGGTTTTTCTACGCTTTGAGCTACGTATACGTAGTTGTGAATTGTGATGTGATTTTTGTGAAAATGCATTTTTACCAATTCCCACAATTAAAAAATTGTTATTGTTTGCACTTAATGCGAATGTTTGTTGAAATCAATATTTCATTTTTCATGAGCAAAGTGAGATGAATTGCATTTAAATTGCAGTTTGCTTGCAGCCGGAGGCTTCAAATACTATTTTCATATATCTGCCTACAGCTTTAAATAAAGTGTTGGCAATGTGCAGCGTTTTTTATTTGCGTCATAAGACTGTTTTCGTTATTAAATTAGCGTATTTTTATTACTTTTTTTTTCTTTTTTTTTTTGTTAAACTTAAACTTGAACTTGAACTTGAATTGAAAGAGCTCACATAAGGCAACAAACACTATAACAGCAACAACAACAACAGGTGTTATTCACCGCAAGCGTTGAGTTTATTTTTCATTACCTAATTGCATGAGCCGCGCCACTCCCCCCCTCCTATTTTTAAATGTTGTTTTTTTTTTGCTCAGATTTTTCATTTTAAACATTTTTCATTCAACATCGTGGCACTGAGGCATGAAATGTTGTTAATAGTTGCTGTTGTTGTTGCTGCTGTTCTACGTAAGCACCGCAACCAGAGCTATAACAACAAGTGTGGGAAGCACCCTAGCATGACGTCGAAATAGCTAAATGAAACACATGCCGCAAGAGTAACGTATACGTAACTTCTGTGTTCATCTAAACGTTCCCCTCAACAATAAACGTCATTCTCATACTTTTTATTTTAATTTATTGTTCTTTAAATTGAAAAATTTTAAGAATATTAAGTAACTTATTTAATTTTAAAATATTTCTCGACATTTTCTGCTTTGATGGAAAAAATTAATTGCATTCAAAGAATTTTAAGTTATTGAATATAAAAATAATCTTATTAGCAGTGCAACAAGAACAAAAAATTGCAAATATCTCAATGGCTTTCTTTGCCTCTAAGCCATACCCAACAAGAAACTCTTCAGTGCTATTTAAAGAGGAGCGGTTCTTCTTCTAAAATACCATAAATTAAGCTGAACTTTACAATTTTCTTGGTTTGCATTGGATCGTTTAAAAAAAAATTTTCAAGCACATGCAACGTTTTTGGGTAACACTTTAGGGTATACCTACAGCCTTTAATACACATCGCTCAAATATAATATATATGCTAAAATATCAGATATATTGTGAGCTTAACGAATATCTAATTTTGGATTTTGTCACTCTATTGTTTAAATCACGAAATAGCCAAATTTAAGAAGAAAATTTTACATTCAAGCACGCTAACCACTCGACTACCGAGGCCCCAAATCGAAGAAATTAACATTTTGTTTGCTTATCATGCTTACTGTTAACTTTTTGTGTTTTGGTCTCAATAAAAAGTTCTTTAGTGTTATTCATTTAATTGTTAATTTTCGACAAGTAAATGAGAAAAATAAGCAAAATGGCCAAAACAATCGGACCAAAGAGGCAAAGTAGAAGAGGTTACTTCTTAAACGGAATTCTATGTAACTCTTACGATACCATCGAACTGTTTCTTTTTTTTTCTGAAGGAGTAACGGGTGAAAAATTTTGTTTTTTTTTACTTTCTCTCTATATCGGCTTTATTCAGTTCATTTATATACAATATCAGCGGAAACTATAAATATCAAGCAATATGTTCTGTCGCGCTTCAAACTGCAAGTTAAAAAAATTCAAATCGGAACAAAAAAGTGTGAACGTAAGACGTTAAAGACCACATATTTTGATCATAGAAGTGCAAGACAACATTTTGTTTTACTTTTTTCGATTTTTTTTTTTTTTTTTTTGATACCTCTTCTTTGATATAGTTCTTTAATTAAATCTTTTTTATGTTGCCAACTCTGGTAATTTTTTAAATATATTGAAACTCACTTACAAAAAATGTAACGTTAAAGACTACATATAACTGGTTATTATTTCCAAATAATAAAAGTTAAAAGAAAAGTTTATTGACATAAAGCAAAAGGCTTGAGCGTTACTTTTGCGAACATCATTTGTTTATTTGTTGGAATATTTTGTATACAGTGGCTCACAGCTTATTTCGTGCAGACGATGTGTTAAACTTTGAAATGCTATAACTTGGTAACTAGTACTGGTAATGAAAAAATTTAAACGACATTTGTTTGCTAGTAATTATACATTTAAATATAAACTTTAATTTCTTTATATAAAAGTCTACTAAAAAGATAATAAACAAAAAACTGAAAAAGCAGCAGAATTCAACGCCACAGCTTATTTCGTGCACACTGTTTTTACATGTAAGCTTTTGAACGTGATGCCGTTATTTTCTTTTTCTCGTTCGCTGTATTTATCTTGACTGATGTCCTGATTCTTCTGATCGGAGTTAACAGTTGTTTTTAGTCTGGACTTAAAACCTTAAGTGCACGAATTGATTTGTCTTAAAAATGGGCCGTCGCACAACAATATAACAGGACGAAATAGTTTTATTTCACTTTAAAAAATAAAAAATCCAACCGCAAATAGCTGAAATAGTAAAATTGAGACCCTCTACAGTGCAGTACATCATCCATCGCTTTTTGCAAGAAAATCGTGTGGCTGATAAGGCCAGAAATGCTCCAAATAAAATATGTACAGAAGCGGACGAGCGACTTATTCTGCGAAAAATCGTAGAAAATCTGAGGCTTAAGGCTCCCAAATTGGCCAAGGAGGTTGAGAAGGAGTTGGGCAAGAAATGCTGTGCCGAAACAATTCGTCATCTGCTGCGGGCCAACGAGTTTAATGGTCGAGTTACACACAACAAATCTTATATTAAAAAAAAAAAATCAGCTATGTCGACTGAACTTCGTCAAATAACACGTTTTATATTCTAGGACATTCTGGAATGACGTCATTTTCTCGGACGAGTTTAAGTTCAATATTTTTGGCTCTGAAGGAATGCAATATGTATGGCGTAAGGCTTATACTGAGCTGAACAATAACCATCTCAAGCACACAGTAAAACATGGTGGCGGCAGCGTAATTGTTTGGGCCTGTATGGTGCATCGGGCGTTGGAAAATTATTTTTTATTGGAGGCATTATGGACAAGACAATGTACCTAGATTTTATAAAAGAAAATTTGCTTCAAAGTATCGACACCTTGGGCGTACGAGAGACATTTCGGTTCTACCAGGACAACGACCCAAAACATAAATCGAGAATCGTCCAGTCATGGTTGATTTGGAATTGCCCGCATCTTATGAATCCGCCTGCACAGTCACCCGACTTAAATGTAATAGAAATTTTGTGGGCAATTTTGGAGAGTGGCGTTCGCAAGCGGAATATTTCCAATAAAAATTAATTAAAAAATGCATTGATGGAGGAATGGCAACAAATACCCCCAGATATTACAAAAAATTAGTAGAGTAAATGGATAGCCAGTAAATGGATTAAAGATGGATTAAAGATGGATTTGGCGGCCACACAAAATATTAAAAAAGACAAACATATTACATTTTCTTAAGATTCAGTGGAGTGCACGAAATAAGCTGTGGCGTTGAATTTTGCTGCTTTTTCAGTTTTTTGATTATTATTTTTTTAGTAGACCATTATATAAAGAAATGAAAATTTATATATAAATATATAATTACTAGCAAACAAATGTCGTTTAAATTTTTTCATTACCAGTACTAGTTACCAAGTTATAGCATTTCAAAGTTTAACACATCGTCTGCACGAAATAAGCTGTGAGCCACTGTACATAGATGTGTAGAAGTATTCATTTGACTGTAACATTAAAGAGAAATAAAAAACCATATGACTTCTTGCACCAACCAGTTACTACCATAGTATCTTCGACACAAAAATGAGGACATAAAATCGTATGCATAAATAGGAATGCCTTTATATTTCTATTCACGTGATGTCTATTGTGTCACACCTATTTGCTTAAAGTGGTTCACGCAATTCAATAATTTAGTTTAGCAATAGTTTTCAGAAAGAATATAATAGGGGTATTCACACTGCCTTGGGTAGTTGGGTAGATTGGCAAATGCAATACATTTTGTTTTTGTAAAAGTGCCATTCTACCCAAGTACCGATCTACCAATCTACTCTAGCTGACCGCCTGACTTGTTTGGGTAGATTGATTGAGTACTTTTTTCATGAGTTACCACCTTTTCCAAAAGTAGGCAATAATTGAATTGACAAAAAACTAAAATAAAATAAACAAACTATAAGTGAATAAATTATAAGTAAAATGAGTTATTTTAAAATTTTTGATTACAAATTATTAAATACCGCAAAGTTCACGTTAAAAATTACTCCTTTATAAAATATTAAATACCGCAAAGTTCACGTTAAAAGTGACTCCTATATAATATAACTTTTTTACGCCCGTACAATGGCCTAAATTTTGCGCTATTAAAATGACATGAATTATATGGTGGCAACTCTTTTCTAGCTGTCACTCATCTCTCATCAGCTGATTCTACAAAGTACTCATTTGCAGTTAAAGGTGCTCGCAGTAATCAAAAGTAATCAATCTATCCGTACCCAACTACCCAAGTCAGTGTGAATACCCCTATTTTTTGTCATGTAAAGATTAGCAAGAGGTCCTAGTGTGACTAATTCGCTACCGAGATTTTTCCTCCTTACTTGGTGAAGAATATGTCTGGAGTGAGAATATGTCTGGAGGTTTCTTCTTTTCTTCAAGATATAGTCTTCACAATTAATTACTCGCTAGATTAATTTTTAGGAGATGTTTTTTAGTTTACAATGTCCAGTTGTGATTCCGGTCATTAACATAAAGTTGCTTTTCCCCATGATAATAAGCAACTTCGATTTATTTTTTTATTGTTCTGGGTATATAAGTTAAGAGCTAATGTATGTAGTTCTGTGAAGAATCTTGAAATTTGTGGAATTAGGTTGTGTTGACGTGTTGCTTGAAGATATTTTTACCAACATTACAGAGAGGTTCCGGTTCTGCGAACGGTAATTCTGCTCCCTGTTTGGCTAGAGTAGTGACCGTGGCATGCAGGTTAAGTGTGTGGCTTTACCGAGATCGGTAAAGATCTCAGATTTACATACCCGGAGCCCGAGATCGATTCCCAGTCGCGGCGAAAGTTCTTTCAATAAAAAATTTTCTGGCTGTCACCACCTATGAAGTCAATGGCAAACCTCAGGGAGTAAATAATGCCATGTAAAGGTTCTTTGAGAACATGAACTTTAGTTGTTCGGAGACGGCATAAACATGTTGGTTAAGTTCTAGGTCAATTTTGTGCAAACATTTAATAACACACACAACACAATTGATCATAAGAAGCTCGGTCAAAGTCCTTTCAAGGGCTGAAATGGCCAATTTGTTTTTATGTTTGTTTTGATTTCAGAGCTTTAAGGGCAGCTTGACTATCAGAAAAGACGAATATCGTTTTGCCTCTAACATTTTTCAGACTATTCAGACTGATTTTGTTAATGGCAATTATTTCCGCTTGGAAGATTGTGGTATACTGACCGACCCTATAAAAGTACCTCCCATCGAAGAGTCCTCCATAAACTCCAGCTCCATTGCTTTCTTCATTTTAGAACAGTTCGAATACCACACCACGTCGTTTTTGGATGGAGTTGAGGAATTGGTTTCTCGAGTTTCCACACTGAGAAAAAACACATACCTTGCTCCGGTAAAAAATTTTCTCTATTTTTGATAATAGCAATTTTCTCTTTTCCAAATAAAATTTTCTTCAATTAGAATAAATTTTCACATTTTCGAAGAAATATTTCTTTACTTCTAGGAAATGGAAATATTTCAATGTCTCTAATAATGATAAGTAGTTTTCTCGCACAAAAAATTTCTCATTTATAGAGAAATTTTATTGAAAATGAAAAACTTTTCTTATATTTTGATAAAAAATTCACTATGAGAAGTATTTTCTTCAATAAAAACAAATATTTTTTCAAAAAGAAAGTATTTTTCTCTAAAAACGATATATTTTTCTATATCATGGAACCTTTTTATCATTTTTAGAGAATTTTAAGTATCGCAATTAGAGAATAGCATTCTCTGGAGCAAAGTCTATACCATTTTTCTCTAAATATGATGTCTTTTTTATCATATTCCGAGACACTTTTTTCTGAGTGCAGTTAGATCTAGAGTGAAAAACAACAATGAATTTTCTGTAAAAGGAGTTTTAAGAAAGCATATCATTTAGCAAGCAAAAATGATTTTTTCCTAACTAAGACTAGAACCTGTAGGTATGGCGTTCAAAATAACCGGGTGTGGGTGTGTCCGTACTCCGATGACACCCATTTTTCTAAAACATCTTTATTTTGATATAAAATGCATACATACCAAGTTTTATTGTTGTAGGTTCATTATGAGCATTTTTATGCAGTTTTTAATATTTGCGTTGGATGGCAGGTAGGCGTGTCCGTGAACGGATTCAAAAAATATTCAATTGGATACATGTGACCATATATACCGATTTTCATCAAATTAGAGTAACTTCGGGTAATGTGATATAGGTATTTTTTAATTTGCAATAACTAGTAATTTGCATACCTTAGCTTTTACCGAATGACACACGATGTTTTCTGATGCATTTTGCAGTGTTTTACAACTTTGGAGCTCTATAGCGTAACTTAATATGGAGCTTTTTCAACACAATGAAAAAAAGTCATGTCACTGCCCTTAATGAAATTGGCGAGTAAAGTGATATACCACGTTCGGATGATATGATATACTATGATATGATGTTGAATAGTGTTCAACAGCAGTATCTATTATTTTTCAACCAAAAACTAAAAAAAACCATGTTATTGAAAAGAAAAAATTCTGTTTTAGTGTAATTAATGTTAGTTTTAAAAACATTTTATTATTTCAGTGGAATTATCATAAAGGAAAACAAAAATACAAACAAAATCAGCTAAATACAAATACGCATGTAAAATCTAAACAAAAAATAACACAAAGTATAAAATTAATGGAATGAATAGATATGATATGAATAGATGGTATATCACATTACCCAACTTTGAATATATCACAAAAGCCAAATTTGGGTTTCAAAATAATGAGCTTATTTTTCAAAATTTCGCTTAATTAAAGAGTTATGTAAGTATGTATTTTAAAATAAAATGGAAAATGACAGAAATCATGAACTCTGACCATGAAAAAATTGCTAATTTCAACTTAACCTTTATTGTTGATTATGTTCTATGAGACAATGACAACTGTAAATCACTGAGATTTTTTTGTATCTCTTATTATAAGACAGTGTAATTATAAAAGACAAGCAAACAAGCATTTAATCAAAAGTAATTACATTGTACTTGTAATATAATCCACTACGTAGTTAATCTTACATTCAATACTTCATTCAGTGCACACATACAATCTCTAAAGAATATCAATGCTTGTTGCTACTATTTGTTGCAATTTTGCACAACATCCTTTTAACACAATTAGCTAAACAATTTTACAAATTGTTGAATAGATTTAATTGAAATCAATACAGCTGAATGAAGGCATAATCAGAGAGTTCGTCTGTCTGTCTGTCTGTGTGCTCTTACGGTCTTGGAAGCTGCTGATAGAGTCTGTTGGTATTTTATTATTTTTTTTTTTGTCTTTGTACAAGGACTTTATTGTTGACCGATAAAATTCATTGAACTGTGCGGCCATCAGAGAGACACAATTTAATAAATAATAGCAAGACATGAGCTCAAGAGTAGGTTGATCGACTGACAGACCGATAGATATGCAGAGACAGATTAGCTGACACTAGTGAGGGAATTGAGGGAATTGAGAACAATGTGACAAGAACACAGAAATATTGATTACCAAACAAGCACAATTTAAGGCAAGGACATGCAAAGGAAGTATTTGACTTAGACGCTGAACTATGTGTCGGATTTTAAGAAATATTTTGAGAGATTTGACATTATAGTAAGATAATAATAATAAGATATAAGAGAAAACAATCAAGGAAATGTGATGTATATGAAACACTATATTGGTCGGTTTTAAAGAAGTATAATTTTAGAAGTTAATTTTTTATTAACATTGTCCAATATATTGGACAAAAAATGTTAGTTCATTTGAAAATTAACAGAAAAATATGATCCTTTCGATTTTGTTACTTTTTCAACATGTAACAACTACATAACAACTAACGTTCAAGCCTTTGATTTTGTTCTGAGCCCAGTTACCAAATTGTGTTTTTTTTTAAATTTGGCTAAAATAAGCAGAGTCCTTTTAGAATACGATTTCGAGTTTATTTCTGGATCCAAGTTCAATTAACAAATTATATTCTTAAGACAGCGATGCTGTTAAATAATACTAAAAAATTGTCAAAATTATGATAGCTTTTTTTTTAAGCTTGATTGATAGCTTGAATACTAATATTGATTGCCTTTAAATATTTTAAGCCCTCATTGGAAAAAATTTATGAATACATAAACAGTACAAAAATGCGATTAAATTTTCTCAACGTAATGAAACCACGTTGCAAGCACAATTTTTTACTCTCACTTTTTTTTTGGAATTCATTTATTCACGCGGATTTCCTCATTTGGAAAAATGCCTGAAACTGAACTTGGTACTGATTAACATACAATAAATACTACGACACGTTTTTTTCACACCCACAAAACAAAACATAAAAAATGGGGGAAAAAAATAAAATGGCTGCCATAAAAGGCAACGCCATCAACATGCAACATGCTGCTCGTTAAGCTTTAATGTCAACAATTTAACATGCGACAAACTGGGGAGCAGAAAATGCCGTTTGTAAAAGTAACAGCAGCAATAACAACAACAAAAACAACAACAACAACAATAACAACGACAACTAAACTAACAAAGAGGAAAACAATAATTAAAATAAAGTGAAATTGTAAATGCATGTCATGTGCACAAAACAATAAAGAAAAAGTATGGAAAAAAAGCATAACAAATTATTACATAACGTTAAACTTAATAATAAAAAAATATTAAGAAAAACAAGGGCAACACTTTGTGTGAAAATGTAACAAAAGCGCGACGTGTAAAAGAGCAGTTTGTACAAATTGTAGAGCAAGAACAAGAGATATGTCGATTAGGCATGCAACACAATGTTGCCAGATTAATGCGATGGACGGACTGGCAGACGTTGCAAGATAATTTATGCATGAGCCCAAGAAAATGTTGCAACTAGCTTGCCTTGCCTCCAGCAGCCAGCAGCCATAATATTGACAAACATCTGCAACATGAATGCGAAGAAGCAAAAGACACAAAAGAGGGACAGCAGTATACAAAAAAATGAAAAGGTGATATGTAAATTCAACCGGAATACGTAGTGAGATAATGAATGCTGTTGAATTGTTGTGAATTGTTTTGAATTGTTGTTGATCGCAGTCAAGCTGCTGGCGATTGTTGCATGACTTTGACGGTATTTGAATTTCTACGCATGCATGCATTAATCTATCTATGCATTCAACCATCTAGCGTTTGCCCTGATGAGCCAATCGACAAAATCGAATGTAAACAAACGTCAAACAATGAAAACAATAATCGACTGTGAGCATTTTTGTGCACTTCAATCAGTGTAGACATTGCAGGCACACCCAGTGGTATAGATATGGAAGTGGTTCACGGGTCCGGATCCCCCCTCAGCCAGAGCCATAAGCCAAATATGAAAGTTGTTGTCAATTGATTCTATTAAATCAAAAATTTATTTGCGATTATCGATAGATTTTTATGATTATTTAATATTTTACATATATTTCAATGATAACTATGTCACAAAAACAATTACTGATTTTTATAAAATTTTGTAAAGGATCTCTTAATAGTTTTAGAACATTCTTCGGAGATTTTGGTGAAACAGGACAGAACAATTAGTACTTTAAATATACGCGAAAGCATTTCACCTACAAATAGTTTTCATGAACTGAGCTGAAATGAAATTAAAAGTACATTGACAAGAAAAACATAATTTAAAACTAAACAAAAAATTTTAAAATATAAATTTAATGCATTTGCATTTCAACAGAACAAAATTAAGAACCACCGTGTTTCATATTAAACTTTAACATCCTTTCTTCTTTTAATAAATTCTTTGCAATAACAAAAAATATATTGCTATTTGAGATTGAATTAAAAAATTCTGTGCAGAGCAGACCAAGTTTATTTTTGCAGATCTTACTTTAAGCACCCATTCTTTAGAAAGTTCGCAGGGAGCTAAAGGGTGATTTTTTTGAGGTTATGATTTTCATGCATTAGTATTTGACAGATCACGTGGGATTTCAGACATGGTGTCAAAGAGAAAGATGCTCAGTATGCTTTGACATTTCATCATGAATAG
>OY282642.1:115024664-115274641 GCA_958299015.1 Tetanocera ferruginea | reverse complement strand
AAGAGATAGGCCAAAAATAAGCAATTTTCGAGATCAATCGCCAAAATATTAAAATATAGAAAACGCGGGATATCTCGTAAACGGAGAGAGATAGGCCAAAAATAAGCAATTTTCGAGATCAATCGCCAAAACATTAAAATATAGAAACGCGGGATATCTCGTAAACGGAGAGAGATAGGCCAAAAATAAGCAATTTTCGAGATCAATCGCCAAAATATGAAAATATAGAAAAATCGCGATATCTCGTAAACGGAGAGAGATAGGCCAAAAATAAGCAATTTTCGAGATCAATCGCCAAAATATGACAAAACAAAAATTCGCGATATCTCGTAAACGGAGAGAGATAGGCCAAAAATAAGCTATTTTCACGGGTTTCTAAGGGGAATTATTTTATCGAGATCAATCGCACTGGCCAAACTATTAAAAATTAGAAAAAGCGCAATATCTCGTAAACGGAGAGCGATAGGCCAAAAATAAGCAATTTTCGAGATCAATCGCCAAAATATTAAAATATAGAAAAATCGCAATATCTCGTAAACGGAGAGAGATAGGCCAAAAATAAGCAATTTTCGAGATCAATCGCCAAAATATGAAAATATAGAAAAATCGCGATATCTCGTAAACGGAGAGAGATAGGCCAAAAATAAGCAATTTTCGAGATCAATCGCCAAAATATGAAAATATACAAAAATTCGCGATATCTCGTAAACGGAGAGAGATAGGCCAAAAATAAGCTATTTTCACGGGTTTCTAAGGGGAATTATTTTATCGAGATCAATCGCACTGGCCAAACTATTAAAAATTAGAAAAAGCGCAATATCTCGTAAACGGAGAGAGATAGGCCAAAAATAAGCAATATTCGAGATCAATCGCCAAAATATTAAAATATAGAAAACGCGGGATATCTCGTAAACGGAGAGAGATAGGCCAAAAATAAGCTATTATCACGGGTTTCTAAGGGGAATTATTTTATCGAGATCAATCGCACTGGCCAAACTATTAAAAATTAGAAAAAGCGCGATATCTCGTAAACGGAGAGCGATAGGCCAAAAATAAGCAATTTTCGAGATCAATCGCCAAAATATGAAAAGATAGAAAAAGCGCAATATCTCGTAAACGGAGAGCGATAGGCCAAAAATAAGCAATTTTCGAGATCAATCGCCAAAATATTAAAATATAGAAAACGCGGGATATCTCGTAAACGGAGAGAGATAGGCCAAAAATAAGCAATTTTCGAGATCAATCGCCAAAATATTAAAATATAGAAAACGCGGGATATCTCGTAAACGGAGAGAGATAGGCCAAAAATAAGCAATTTTCGAGATCAATCGCCAAAATATGAAAATATAGAAAAATAGCGATATCTCGTAAACGGAGAGAGATAGGCCAAAAATAAGCAATATTCGAGATCAATCGCAAAAATATGAAAATATAGAAAAATCGCGATATCTCGTAAACGGAGAGAGATAGGCCAAAAATAAGCAATTTTCGAGATCAATCGCCAAAATATTAAAATATAGAAAACGCGGGATATCTCGTAAACGGAGAGAGATAAGCCAAAAATAAGCAATTTTCGAGATCAATCGCCAAAATATTAAAATATAGAAAAATCGCAATATCTCGTAAACGGAGAGAGATAGGCCAAAAATAAGCAATTTTCGAGATCAATCGCCAAAATATTAAAATATAGAAAAATCGCAATATCTCGTAAACGGAGAGAGATAGGCCAAAAATAAGCAATTTTCGAGATCAATCGCCAAAATATGAAAATATAGAAAAATCGCGATATCTCGTAAACGGAGAGAGATAGGCCAAAAATAAGCAATTTTCGAGATCAATCGCCAAAATATTAAAATATAGAAAACGCGGGATATCTCGTAAACGGAGAGAGATAGGCCAAAAATAAGCAATTTTCGAGATCAATCGCCAAAACATTAAAATATAGAAAACGCGGATATCTCGTAAACGGAGAGAGATAGGCCAAAAATAAGCAATTTTCGAGATCAATCGCCAAAATATTAAATATAGAAAAATCGCAATATCTCGTAAACGGAGAGAGATAGGCCAAAAATAAGCAATTTTCGAGATCAATCGCCAAAATATGAAAATATAGAAAAATCGCGATATCTCGTAAACGGAGAGAGATAGGCCAAAAATAAGCAATTTTCGAGATCAATCGCCAAAATATGAAAATATACAAAAATTCGCGATATCTCGTAAACGGAGAGAGATAGGCCAAAAATAAGCTATTTTCACGGGTTCTAAGGGGAATTATTTTATCGAGATCAATCGCACTGGCCAAACTATTAAAAATTAGAAAAAGCGCAATATCTCGTAACCGGAGAGAGATAGGCCAAAAATAAGCAATTTCGAGATCAATCGCCAAAATATTAAAATATAGAAAAATCGCGATATCTCGTAAACGGAGAGCGATAGGCCAAAAATAAGCAATATTCGAGATCAATCGCCAAAATATGAAAATATAGAAAAATCGCAATATCTCGTAAACGGAGAGAGAAAGGCCAAAAATAAGCTATTTTCGAGATCAATCGCCAAAATATGAAAATATAGAAAAATCGCGATATCTCGTAAACGGAGAGAGATAGGCCAAAAATAAGCTATTTTCACGGGTTTCTAAGGGGAATTATTTTATCGAGATCAATCGCACTGGCCAAACTATTAAAAATTAGAAAAAGCGCAATATCTCGTAAACGGAGAGCGATAGGCCAAAAATAAGCAATTTTCGAGATCAATCGCCAAAATATTAAAATATAGAAAAATCGCAATATCTCGTAAACGGAGAGAGATAGGCCAAAAATAAGCAATTTTCGAGATCAATCGCCAAAATATGAAAATATAGAAAAATCGCGATATCTCGTAAACGGAGAGAGATAGGCCAAAAATAAGCAATTTTCGAGATCAAATCGCCAAAATATGACAAAACAAAAATTCGCGATATCTCGTAAACGGAGAGAGATAGGCCAAAAATAAGCTATTTTCACGGGTTTCTAAGGGGAATTATTTTATCGAGATCAATCGCACTGGCCAAACTATTAAAAATTAGAAAAAGCGCAATATCTCGTAAACGGAGAGCGATAGGCCAAAAATAAGCAATTTTCGAGATCAATCGCCAAAATATTAAAATATAGAAAAATCGCAATATCTCGTAAACGGAGAGAGATAGGCCAAAAATAAGCAATTTTCGAGATCAATCGCCAAAATATGAAAATATAGAAAAATCGCGATATCTCGTAAACGGAGAGAGATAGGCCAAAAATAAGCAATTTTCGAGATCAATCGCCAAAATATGAAAATATACAAAAATTCGCGATATCTCGTAAACGGAGAGAGATAGGCCAAAAATAAGCTATTTTCACGGGTTTCTAAGGGGAATTATTTTATCGAGATCAATCGCACTGGCCAAACTATTAAAAATTAGAAAAAGCGCAATATCTCGTAAACGGAGAGAGATAGGCGAAAAATAAGCAATTTTCGAGATCAATCGCCAAATATTAAAATATAGAAAAATCGCGATATCTCGTAAACGGAGAGCGATAGGCCAAAAATAAGCAATATTCGAGATCAATCGCCAAAATATGAAAATATAGAAAAATCGCAATATCTCGTAAACGGAGAGAGATAGGCCAAAAATAAGCAATTTTCGAGATCAATCGCCAAAATATGAAAATATAGAAAAATCGCGATATCTCGTAAACGGAGAGAGATAGGCCAAAAATAAGCTATTTTCACGGGTTTCTAAGGGGAATTATTTTATCGAGATCAATCGCACTGGCCAAACTATTAAAAATTAGAAAAAGCGCAATATCTCGTAAACGGAGAGCGATAGGCCAAAAATAAGCAATTTTCGAGATCAATCGCCAAAATATTAAAATATAGAAAAATCGCGATATCTCGTAAACGGAGAGAGATAGGCCAAAAATAAGCTATTTTCACGGGTTTCTAAGGGGAATTATTTTATCGAGATCAATCGCACTGGCCAAACTATTAAAATTAGAAAAAGCGCAATATCTCGTAAACGGAGAGCGATAGGCCAAAAATAAGCAATTTTCGAGATCAATCGCCAAAATATTAAAATATAGAAAACGCGGGATATCTCGTAAACGGAGAGAGATAGGCCAAAAATAAGCAATTTTCGAGATCAATCGCCAAAATATTAAAATATAAAATATAGAAAACGCGGGATATCTCGTAAACGGAGAGAGATAGGCCAAAAATAAGCAATTTTCGAGATCAATCGCCAAAATATGAAAATATAGAAAAATAGCGATATCTCGTAAAACGGAGAGAGATAGGCCAAAAATAAGCAATATTCGAGATCAATCGCCAACATATTAAAATATAGAAAACGCGGGATATCTCGTAAACGGAGAGAGATAGGCCAAAAATAAGCAATATTCGAGATCAATCGCCAAAAATATGAAAATATAGAAAAATCGCGATATCTCGTAAACGGAGAGAGATAGGCCAAAAATAAGCTATTTTCACGAGTTTCTAAGGGGAATTATTTTATCGAGATCAATCGCACTGGCCAAACTATTAAAAATTAGAAAAAGGCGCAATATCTCGTAAACGGAGAGAGAAAGGCCAAAAATAAGCTATTTTCGAGATCAATCGCCAACATATTAAAATATAGAAAACGCGGGATATCTGTAAACGGAGAGGAGATAGGCCAAAAATAAGCAATATTCGAGATCAATCGCCAAAATATGAAAATATAGAAAAATCGCGATATCTCGTAAACGGAGAGAGATAGGCCAAAAATAAGCTATTTTCACGGGTTTCTAAGGGGAATTATTTTTATCGAGATCAATCGCACTGGCCAAACTATTAAAAATTAGAAAAAGCGCAATATCTCGTAAACGGAGAGCGATAGGCCAAAAATAAGCAATTTTCGAGATCAATCGCCAAAATATTAAAATATAGAAAAATCGCAATATCTCGTAAACGGAGAGAGATAGGCCGAAAATAAGCAATTTCGAGATCAATCGCCAAAATATTAAAATATAGAAAACGCGGGATATCTCGTAAACGGAGAGAGATAGGCCAAAAATAAGCTATTATCACGGGTTTCTAAGGGGAATTATTTTATCGAGATCAATCGCACTGGCCAAACTATTAAAAATTAGAAAAAGCGCAATATCTCGTAAACGGAGAGCGATAGGCCAAAAATAAGCAATTTTCGAGATCAATCGCAAAATATTAAAATATAAAAAACGCGCAATATCTCGTAAACGGAGAGAGATAGGCCAAAAATAAGCAATTTTCGAGATCAATCGCCAAAATATGAAAATATAGAAAAATCGCGATATCTCGTAAACGGAGAGAGATAGGCCAAAAATAAGCTATTTTCACGGGTTTCTAAGGGGAATTATTTTATCGAGATCAATCGCACTGGCCAAACTATAAAAAATTAGAAAAAGCGCAATATCTCGTAAACGGAGAGCGATAGGCCAAAAATAAGCAATTTTCGAGATCAATCGCCAAAATATTAAAATATAGAAAAATCGCAATATCTCGTAAACGGAGAGAGATAGGCCGAAAAATAAGCAATTTTCGAGATCAATCGCCAAAATATTAAAATATAGAAAACGCGGGATATCTCGTAAACGGAGAGAGATAGGCCAAAAATAAGCAATTTTCGAGATCAATCGCCAAATATTAAAATATAGAAAACGCGGGATATCTCGTAAACGGAGAGAGATAGGCCAAAAATAAGCAATTTTCGAGATCAATCGCCAAAATATGAAAATATAGAAAAATAGCGATATCTCGTAAACGGAGAGAGATAGGCCAAAAATAAGCAATATTCGAGATCAATCGCCAACATATTAAAATATAGAAAACGCGGGATATCTCGTAAACGGAGAGAGATAGGCCAAAAATAAGCAATATTCGAGATCAATCGCCAAAATATGAAAATATAGAAAAATCGCGATATCTCGTAAACGGAGAGAGATAGGCCAAAAATAAGCTATTTTCACGAGTTTCTAAGGGGAATTATTTTATCGAGATCAATCGCACTGGCCAACTATTAAAAATTAGAAAAAGCGCAATATCTCGTAAACGGAGAGAGAAAGGCCAAAAATAAGCTATTTTCGAGATCAATCGCCAACATATTAAAATATAGAAAAACGCGGGATATCTCGTAAACGGAGAGAGATAGGCCAAAAATAAGCAATATTCGAGATCAATCGCCAAATATGAAAATATAGAAAAATCGCGATATCTCGTAACGGAGAGAGATAGGCCAAAAATAAGCTATTTTCACGGGTTTCTAAGGGGAATTATTTTATCGAGATCAATCGCACTGGCCAAACTATTAAAATTAGAAAAAGCGCAATATCTCGTAAACGGAGAGCGATAGGCCAAAATAAGCAATTTTCGAGATCAATCGCCAAAATATTAAAATATAGAAAAATCGCAAATATCTCGTAACGGAGAGAGATAGGCCGAAAATAAGCAATTTTCGAGATCAATCGCCAAAATATTTAAAATATAGAAAACGCGGGATATCTCGTAAACGGAGAGAGATAGGCCAAAAATAAGCTATTATCACGGGTTTCTAAGGGGAATTATTTTATCGAGATCATCGCACTGGCCAAACTATTAAAAATTAGAAAAGCGCAATATCTCGTAAACGGAAGAGCGATAGGCCAAAAATAAGCAATTTTCGAGATCAATCGCCAAAATATTAAAATATAAAAACGCGCAATATCTCGTAAACGGAGAGAGATAGGCCAAAAATAAGCAATTTTCGAGATCAATCGCCAAAATATGAAAATATAGAAAAATCGCGATATCTCGTAAACGGAGAGAGATAGGCCAAAAATAAGCTATTTTCACGGGTTTCTAAGGGGAATTATTTTATCGAGATCAATCGCACTGGCCAAACTATTAAAAATTAGAAAAAGCGCAATATCTCGTAAACGGAGAGCGATAGGCCAAAAATAAGCAATTTTCGAGATCAATCGCCAAAATATTAAAATATAGAAAAATCGCAATATCTCGTAACGGAGAGAGATAGGCCGAAAATAAGCAATTTTCGAGATCAATCGCCAAAATATTAAAATATAGAAAACGCGGGATATCTCGTAAACGGAGAGAGATAGGCCAAAAATAAGCAATTTTCGAGATCAATCGCCAAAATATGAAAATATAGAAAAATAGCGATATCTCGTAAACGGAGAGAGATAGGCCAAAATAAGCAATATTCGAGATCAATCGCCAACATATTAAAATATAGAAAACGCGGGATATCTCGTAAACGGAGAGAGATAGGCCAAAAATAAGCAATATTCGAGATCAATCGCCAAAATATGAAAATATAGAAAAATCGCGATATCTCGTAAACGGAGAGAGATAGGCCAAAAATAAGCTATTTTCACGAGTTTCTAAGGGGAATTATTTTATCGAGATCAATCGCACTGGCCAAACTATTAAAAATTAGAAAAAGCGCAATATCTCGTAAACGGAGAGAGAAAGGCAAAAATAAGCTATTTTCGAGATCAATCCGCCAACATATTAAAATATAGAAAACGCGGGATATCTCGTAAACGGAGAGAGATAGGCCAAAAATAAGCAATAATCGAGATCAATCGCCAAAATATGAAAATATAGAAAAATCGCGATATCTCGTAAACGGAGAGAGATAGGCCAAAAATAAGCTATTTTCACGGGTTTCTAAGGGGAATTATTTTATCGAGATCAATCGCACTGGCCAAAACTATTAAAAATTAGAAAAAGCGCAATATCTCGTAAACGGAGAGCGATAGGCCAAAAATAAGCAATTTTCGAGATCAATCGCCAAAATATTAAAATATAGAAAAATCGCAATATCTCGTAAACGGAGAGAGATAGGCCGAAAATAAGCAATTTTCGAGATCAATCGCCAAAATATTAAAATATAGAAAACGCGGGATATCTCGTAAACGGAGAGAGATAGGCCAAAAATAAGCTATTATCACGGGTTTCTAAGGGGAATTATTTTATCGAGATCAAATCGCACTGGCCAAAACTATTAAAATTAGAAAAAGCGCAATATCTCGTAAACGGAGAGCGATAGGCCAAAAATAAGCAATTTTCGAGATCAATCGCCAAAATATTAAAATATAAAAAACGCGCAATATCTCGTAAACGGAGAGAGATAGGCCAAAAATAAGCAATTTTCGAGATCAATCGCCAAAATATGAAAATATAGAAAAATCGCGATATCTCGTAAACGGAGAGAGATAGGCCAAAAATAAGCTATTTCACGGGTTTCTAAGGGGAATTATTTTATCGAGATCAATCGCACTGGCCAAACTATTAAAAATTAGAAAAAGCGCGATATCTCGTAAACGGAGAGCGATAGGCCAAAAATAAGCAATTTTCGAGATCAATCGCCAAAATATAAAATATAGAAAAATCGCAATATCTCGTAAACGGAGAGAGATAGGCCAAAAATAAGCAATTTTCGAGATCAATCGCCAAAATATTAAAATATCAGAAAACGCGGGATATCTCGTAAACGGAGAGAGATAGGCCAAAAATAAGCAATATTCGAGATCAATCGCCAAAATATGAAATATAGAAAAATCGCAATATCTCGTAAACGGAGAGAGAAAGGCCAAAAATAAGCTATATCGAGATCAATCGCCGCAATATGAAAATATAGAAAAATCGCGATATCTCGTAAACGGAGAGAGATAGGCCAAAAATAAGCTATTATCACGGCTTTCTAAGGGGAATTATTTTATCGAGATCAATCGCACTGGCCAAACTATTAAAAATTAGAAAAGCGCGATATCTCGTAAACGGAGAGCGATAGGCCAAAAATAAGCAATTTTCGAGATCAATCGCCAAAATATGAAAATATAGAAAAATCGCAATATCTCGTAAACGGAGAGAGATAGGCCAAAAATAAGCAATTTTCTGAGATCAATCCCCAAAATATTAAAATATAGAAAACGCGGGATATCTCGTAAACGGAGAGAGATAGGCCAAAAATAAGCTATTATCACGGGTTTCTAAGGGGAATTATTTTATCGAGATCAATCGCACTGGCCAAACTATTAAAAATTAGAAAAAGCGCAATATCTCGTAAACGGAGAGAGATAGGCCAAAATAAGCAATTTTCGAGATCAATCGCCAAAATATTAAAATATAGAAAAATCGCGATATCTCGTAAACGGAGAGAGATAGGCCAAAAATAAGCTATTTTCACGGGTTTCTAAGGGGAATTATTTTATCGAGATCAATCGCACTGGCCAAACTATTAAAAATTAGAAAAAGCGCAATATCTCGTAAACGGAGAGCGATAGGCCAAAAATAAGCAATTTTCGAGATCAATCGCCAAAATATTAAAATATAGAAAAATCGCAATATCTCGTAAACGGAGAGAGATAGGCCAAAAATAAGCAATTTTCGAGATCAATCGCCAAAATATTAAAATATAGAAAACGCGGGATATCTCGTAAACGGAGAGAGATAGGCCAAAAATAAGCAATATTCGAGATCAATCGCCAAAATATGAAAATATAGAAAAATCGCAATATCTCGTAAACGGAGAGAGAAAGGCCAAAAATAACCTATTATCGAGATCAATCGCCGCAATATGAAAATATAGAAAAATCGCGATATCTCGTAAACGGAGAGAGATAGGCCAAAAATAAGCTATTATCACGGCTTTCTAAGGGGAATTATTTTATCGAGATCAATCGCACTGGCCAAACTATTAAAAATTAGAAAAAGCGCGATATCTCGTAAACGGAGAGCGATAGGCCAAAAATAAGCAATTTTCGAGATCAATCGCCAAAATATGAAAATATAGAAAAATCGCAATATCTCGTAAACGGAGAGAGATAGGCCAAAAATAAGCAATTTTCGAGATCAATCGCCAAAATATTAAAATATAGAAAACGCGGGATATCTCGTAAACGGAGAGAGATAGGCCAAAAATAAGCTATTATCACGGGTTTCTAAGGGGAATTATTTTATCGAGATCAATCGCACTGGCCAAACTATTAAAAATTAGAAAAAGCGCAATATCTCGTAAACGGAGAGAGATAGGCCAAAAATAAGCAATTTTCGAGATCAATCGCCAAAATATTAAAATATAGAAAAATCGCGATATCTCGTAAACGGAGAGAGATAGGCCAAAAATAAGCTATTTTCACGGGTTTCTAAGGGGAATTATTTTATCGAGATCAATCGCACTGGCCAAACTATTAAAAATTAGAAAAAGCGCAATATCTCGTAAACGGAGAGCGATAGGCCAAAAATAAGCAATTTTCGAGATCAATCGCCAAAATATTAAAATATAGAAAAATCGCAATATCTCGTAAACGGAGAGAGATAGGCCAAAAATAAGCAATTTTCGAGATCAATCGCCAAAATATTAAAATATAGAAAAATCGCGATATCTCGTAAACGGAGAGAGATAGGCCAAAAATAAGCTATTTTCACGGGTTTCTAAGGGGAATTATTTTATCGAGATCAATCGCACTGGCCAAACTATTAAAAATTAGAAAAAGCGCAATATCTCGTAAACGGAGAGAGATAGGCCAAAAATAAGCAATTTTCGAGATCAATCGCCAAAATATTAAAATATAGAAAAATCTCAATATCTCGTAAACGGAGAGAGATAGGCCAAAAATAAGCAATTTTCGAGATCAATCGCCAAAATATTAAAATATAGAAAACGCGGGATATCTCGTAAACGGAGAGAGATAGGCCAAAAATAAGCTATTATCACGGGTTTCTAAGGGGAATTATTTTATCGAGATCAATCGCACTGGCCAAACTATTAAAAATTAGAAAAAGCGCAATATCTCGTAAACGGAGAGAGATAGGCCAAAAATAAGCAATTTTCGAGATCAATCGCCAAAATATTAAAATATAGAAAAATCTCAATATCTCGTAAACGGAGAGAGATAGGCCAAAAATAAGCAATTTTCGAGATCAATCGCCAAAATATTAAAATATAGAAAACGCGGGATATCTCGTAAACGGAGAGAGATAGGCCAAAAATAAGCAATATTCGAGATCAATCGCCAAAATATGAAAATATAGAAAAATCGCAATATCTCGTAAACGGAGAGAGAAAGGCCAAAAATAAGCTATTTTCGAGATCAATCGCCAAAATATTAAAATATAGAAAACGCGGGATATCTCGTAAACGGAGAGAGATAGGCCAAAAATAAGCAATATTCGAGATCAATCGCCAAAATATGAAAATATAGAAAAATCGCAATATCTCGTAAACGGAGAGAGAAAGGCCAAAAATAAGCTATTTTCGAGATCAATCGCCGCAATATGAAAATATAGAAAAATCGCGATATCTCGTAAACGGAGAGAGATAGGCCAAAAATAAGCTATTATCACGGGTTTCTAAGGGGAATTATTTTATCGAGATCAATCGCACTGGCCAAACTATTAAAAATTAGAAAAAGCGCAATATCTCGTAAACGGAGAGAGATAGGCCAAAAATAAGCAATTTTCGAGATCAATCGCCAAAATATTAAAATATAGAAAACGCGGGATATCTCGTAAACGGAGAGAGATAGGCCAAAAATAAGCAATTTTCGAGATCAATCGCCAAAATATGAAAATATAGAAAAATCGCGATATCTCGTAAACGGAGAGAGATAGGCCAAAAATAAGCTATTATCACGGGTTTCTAAGGGGAATTATTTTATCGAGATCAATCGCACTGGCCAAACTATTAAAAATTAGAAAAAGCGCAATATCTCGTAAACGGAGAGAGATAGGCCAAAAATAAGCAATTTTCGAGATCAATCGCCAAAATATTAAAATATAGAAAACGCGGGATATCTCGTAAACGGAGAGAGATAGGCCAAAAATAAGCAATATTCGAGATCAATCGCCAAAATATGAAAATATAGAAAAATCGCAATATCTCGTAAACGGAGAGAGAAAGGCCAAAAATAAGCTATTTTCGACATCAATCGCCAAAATATTAAAATATAGAAAACGCGGGATATCTCGTAAACGGAGAGAGATAGGCCAAAAATAAGAAATATTCGAGATCAATCGCCAAAATATGAAAATATAGAAAAATCGCAATATCTCGTAAACGGAGAGAGAAAGGCCAAAAATAAGCTATTTTCGAGATCAATCGCCAACATATTAAAATATAGAAAAATCGCAATATCTCGTAAACGGAGAGAGATAGGCCAAAAATAAGCAATTTTCGAGATCAATCGCCAAAATATTAAAATATAGAAAACGCGGGATATCTCGTAAACGGAGAGAGATAGGCCAAAAATAAGCAATATTCGAGATCAATCGCCAAAATATGAAAATATAGAAAAATCGCAATATCTCGTAAACGGAGAGAGAAAGGCCAAAAATAAGCTATTTTCGACATCAATCGCCAAAATATTAAAATATAGAAAACGCGGGATATCTCGTAAACGGAGAGAGATAGGCCAAAAATAAGCAATATTCGAGATCAATCGCCAAAATATGAAAATATAGAAAAATCGCAATATCTCGTAAACGGAGAGAGAAAGGCCAAAAATAAGCTATTTTCGAGATCAATCGCCAAAATATTAAAATATAGAAAACGCGGGATATCTCGTAAACGGAGAGAGATAGGCCAAAAATAAGCAATTTTCGAGATCAATCGCCAAAATATTAAATATAGAAAACGCGGGATATCTCGTAAACGGAGAGAGATAGGCCAAAAATAAGCAATATTCGAGATCAATCGCCAAAATATGAAAATATAGAAAAATCGCAATATCTCGTAAACGGAGAGAGAAAGGCCAAAAATAAGCTATTTTCGACATCAATCGCCAAAATATTAAAATATAGAAAACGCGGGATATCTCGTAAACGGAGAGAGATAGGCCAAAAATAAGCA
Organism: Tetanocera ferruginea; assembly: GCA_958299015.1. NCBI lineage: Eukaryota > Metazoa > Arthropoda > Insecta > Diptera > Sciomyzidae > Tetanocera > Tetanocera ferruginea. Next base: position 115,261,755 of record OY282642.1, on the reverse strand, counting down.
ATATTCGAGATCAATCGCCAAAATATGAAAATATAGAAAAATCGCAATATCTCGTAAACGGAGAGAGAAAGGCCAAAAATAAGCTATTTTCGAGATCAATCGCCAAAATATTAAAATATAGAAAAATCGCGATATCTCGTAAACGGAGAGCGATAGGCCAAAAATAGGCAATTTTCGAGATCAATCGCCAAAATATGAAAATATACAAAAATCGCGATATCTCGTAAACGGAGAGAGATAGGCCAAAAATAAGCAATTTTCGAGATCAATCGCCAAAATATGAAAATATAGAAAAATCGCGATATCTCGTAAACGGAGAGAGATAGGCCAAAAATAAGCAATTTTCGAAATCAATCGCCAAAATATTAAAATATAGAAAAATCGCAATATCTCGTAAACGGAGAGAGATAGGCCAAAAATAAGCAATTTTCGAGATCAATCGCCAAAATATGAAAATATAGAAAAATCGCAATATCTCGTAAACGGAGAGAGATAGGCCAAAAATAAGCAATATTCGAGATCAATCGCCAAAATATGAAAATATAGAAAAATCGCAATATCTCGTAAACGGAGAGAGAAAGGCCAAAAATAAGCTATTTTCGAGATCAATCGCCAAAATATTAAAATATAGAAAACGCGGGATATCTCGTAAACGGAGAGAGATAGGCCAAAAATAAGCAATATTCGAGATCAATCGCCAAAATATGAAAATATAGAAAAATCGCAATATCTCGTAAACGGAGAGAGAAAGGCCAAAAATAAGCTATTTTCGACATCAATCGCCAAAATATTAAAATATAGAAAACGCGGGATATCTCGTAAACGGAGAGAGATAGGCCAAAAATAAGCAATTTTCGAGATCAATCGCCAAAATATTAAAATATAGAAAACGCGGGATATCTCGTAAACGGAGAGAGATAGGCCAAAAATAAGCAATATTCGAGATCAATCGCCAAAATATGAAAATATAGAAAAATCGCAATATCTCGTAAACGGAGAGAGAAAGGCCAAAAATAAGCAATTTTCGACATCAATCGCCAAAATATTAAAATATAGAAAACGCGGGATATCTCGTAAACGGAGAGAGATAGGCCAAAAATAAGCAATTTTCGAGATCAATCGCCAAAATATTAAAATATAGAAAAATCTCAATATCTCGTAAACGGAGAGAGATAGGCCAAAAATAAGCAATATTCGAGATCAATCGCCAAAATATGAAAATATAGAAAAATCGCAATATCTCGTAAACGGAGAGAGAAAGGCCAAAAATAAGCTATTTTCGAGATCAATCGCCAAAATATTAAAATATAGAAAAATCGCGATATCTCGTAAACGGAGAGCGATAGGCCAAAAATAGGCAATTTTCGAGATCAATCGCCAAAATATGAAAATATACAAAAATCGCGATATCTCGTAAACGGAGAGAGATAGGCCAAAAATAAGCTATTATCACGGGTTTCTAAGGGGAATTATTTTATCGAGATCAATCGCACTGGCCAAACTATTAAAAATTAGAAAAAGCGCGATATCTCGTAAACGGAGAGCGATAGGCCAAAAATAAGCAATTTTCGAGATCAATCGCCAAAATATGAAAAATTAGAAAAAGCGCGATATCTCGTAAACGGAGAGCGATAGGCCAAAAATAAGCAATTTTCGAGATCAATCGCCAAAATATGAAAATATAGAAAAATCGCGATATCTCGTAAACGGAGAGAGATAGGCCAAAAATAAGCAATTTTCGAGATCAATCGCCAAAATATTACAATATAGAAAACGCGGGATATCTCGTAAACGGAGAGAGATAGGCCAAAAATAAGCAATTTTCGAGATCAATCGCCAAAATATTAAAATATAGAAAACGCGGGATATCTCGTAAACGGAGAGAGATAGGCCAAAAATAAGCAATATTCGAGATCAATCGCCAAAATATGAAAATATAGAAAAATCGCAATATCTCGTAAACGGAGAGAGAAAGGCCAAAAATAAGCTATTTTCGACATCAATCGCCAAAATATTAAAATATAGAAAACGCGGGATATCTCGTAAACGGAGAGAGATAGGCCAAAAATAAGCAATTTTCGAGATCAATCGCCAAAATATTAAAATATAGAAAACGCGGGATATCTCGTAAACGGAGAGAGATAGGCCAAAAATAAGCAATATTCGAGATCAATCGCCAAAATATGAAAATATAGAAAAATCGCAATATCTCGTAAACGGAGAGAGAAAGGCCAAAAATAAGCTATTTTCGACATCAATCGCCAAAATATTAAAATATAGAAAACGCGGGATATCTCGTAAACGGAGAGAGATAGGCCAAAAATAAGCAATATTCGAGATCAATCGCCAAAATATGAAAATATAGAAAAATCGCAATATCTCGTAAACGGAGAGAGAAAGGCCAAAAATAAGCTATTTTCGAGATCAATCGCCAAAATATTAAAATATAGAAAAATCGCGATATCTCGTAAACGGAGAGCGATAGGCCAAAAATAGGCAATTTTCGAGATCAATCGCCAAAATATGAAAATATACAAAAATCGCGATATCTCGTAAACGGAGAGAGATAGGCCAAAAATAAGCTATTATCACGGGTTTCTAAGGGGAATTATTTTATCGAGATCAATCGCACTGGCCAAACTATTAAAAATTAGAAAAAGCGCGATATCTCGTAAACGGAGAGCGATAGGCCAAAAATAAGCAATTTTCGAGATCAATCGCCAAAATATGAAAATATAGAAAACGCGGGATATCTCGTAAACGGAGAGAGATAGGCCAAAAATAAGCAATTTTCGAGATCAATCGCCAAAATATGAAAATATAGAAAAATCGCGATATCTCGTAAACGGAGAGAGATAGGCCAAAAATAAGCTATTATCACGGGTTTCTAAGGGGAATTATTTTATCGAGATCAATCGCACTGGCCAAACTATTAAAAATTAGAAAAAGCGCAATATCTCGTAAACGGAGAGAGATAGGCCAAAAATAAGCAATTTTCGAGATCAATCGCCAAAATATTAAAATATAAAAAACGCGCAATATCTCGTAAACGGAGAGAGATAGGCCAAAAATAAGCAATATTCGAGATTAATCGCCAAAATATGAAAATATAGAAAAATCGCAATATCTCGTAAACGGAGAGAGAAAGGCCAAAAATAAGCTATTTTCGACATCAATCGCCAAAATATTAAAATATAGAAAACGCGGGATATCTCGTAAACGGAGAGAGATAGGCCAAAAATAAGCAATATTCGAGATCAATCGCCAAAATATGAAAATATAGAAAAATCGCAATATCTCGTAAACGGAGAGAGAAAGGCCAAAAATTAGCTATTTTCGAGATCAATCGCCAAAATATTAAAATATAGAAAACGCGGGATATCTCGTAAACGGAGAGAGATAGGCCAAAAATAAGCAATTTTCGAGATCAATCGCCAAAATATTAAAATATAAAAAACGCGCAATATCTCGTAAACGGAGAGAGATAGGCCAAAAATAAGCAATATTCGAGATTAATCGCCAAAATATGAAAATATAGAAAAATCGCAATATCTCGTAAACGGAGAGAGAAAGGCCAAAAATAAGCTATTTTCGACATCAATCGCCAAAATATTAAAATATAGAAAACGCGGGATATCTCGTAAACGGAGAGAGATAGGCCAAAAATAAGCAATATTCGAGATCAATCGCCAAAATATGAAAATATAGAAAAATCGCAATATCTCGTAAACGGAGAGAGAAAGGCCAAAAATAAGCTATTTTCGAGATCAATCGCCAAAATATTAAAATATAGAAAAATCGCGATATCTCGTAAACGGAGAGCGATAGGCCAAAAATAGGCAATTTTCGAGATCAATCGCCAAAATATGAAAATATACAAAAATCGCGATATCTCGTAAACGGAGAGAGATAGGCCAAAAATAAGCAATTTTCGAGATCAATCGCCAAAATATTAAAATATAAAAAACGCGCGATATCTCGTAAACGGAGAGAGATAGGCCAAAAATAAGCAATTTTCGAGATCAATCGCCAAAATATGAAAATATAGAAAAATCGCAATATCTCGTAAACGGAGAGAGATAGGCCAAAAATAAGCAATTTTCGTAGATCAATCGCCAAAATATGAAAATATAGAAAAATCGCAATATCTCGTAAACGGAGAGAGATAGGCCAAAAATAAACAATTTTCGAGATCAATCGCCAAAATATTAAAATATAGAAAAATCGCGATATCTCGTAAACGGAGAGAGATAGGCCAAAAATAAGCTATTTTCACGGGTTTCTAAGGGGAATTATTTTATCGAGATCAATCGCACTGGCCAAACTATTAAAAATTAGAAAAAGCGCAATATCTCGTAAACGGAGAGAGATAGGCCAAAAATAAGCAATTTTCGAGATCAATCGCCAAAATATGAAATTATACAAAAATCGCGATATCTCGTAAACGGAGAGAGATAGGCCAAAAATAAGCAATTTTCGAGATCAATCGCCAAAATATTAAAATATAGAAAACTCGCGTTATCTCGTAAACGGAGAGCGATAGGCCAAAAATAAGCAATTTTCGAGATCAATCGCCAAAATATTAAAATATAGAAAAATCGCGATATCTCGTAAACGGAGAGAGATAGGCCAAAAATAAGCTATTTTCACGGGTTTCTAAGGGGAATTATTTTATCGAGATCAATCGCACTGGCCAAACTATTAAAAATTAGAAAAAGCGCAATATCTCGTAAACGGAGAGAGATAGGCCAAAAATAAGCTATTTTCACGGGTTTCTAAGGGGAATTATTTTATCGAGATCAATCGCACTGGCCAAACTATCAAAAATTAGAAAAAGCGCAATATCTCGTAAACGGAGAGAGATAGGCCAAAAATAAGCTATTTTCACGGGTTTCTAAGGGGAATTATTTTATCGAGATCAATCGCACTGGCCAAACTATTAAAAATTAGAAAAAGCGCAATATCTCGTAAACGGAGAGAGATAGGCCAAAAATAAGCAATTTTCGAGATCAATCGCCAAAATATTAACATATAGAAAAATCGCGATATCTCGTAAACGGAGAGAGATAGGCCAAAATTAAGCAATTTTCGAGATCAATCGCCAAAATATGAAAATATAGAAAAATCGCGATATCTCGTAAACGGAGAGAGATAGGCCAAAAATAAGCAATTTTCGAAATCAATCGCCAAAATATTAAAATATAGAAAAATCGCAATATCTCGTAAACGGAGAGAGATAGGCCAAAAATAAGCTATTTTCGAGATCAATCGCCAAAATATTAAAATATACAAAAATCGCGATATCTCGTAAACGGAGAGAGATAGGCCAAAAATAAGCAATTTTCGAGATCAATCGCCAAAATATGAAAATATAGAAAAATCGCGATATCTCGTAAACGGAGAGAGATAGGCCAAAAATAAGCAATTTTCGAGATCAATCGCCAAAATATGAAAATATACAAAAATCGCGATATCTCGTAAACGGAGAGAGATAGGCCAAAAATAAGCTATTTTCGAGATCAATCGCACTGGCCAAACTATTAAAAATTAGAAAAAGCGCAATATCTCGTAAAAGGAGAGAGATAGGCCAAAAATAAGCAATTTTCGAGATCAATCGCCAAAATATGAAAATATAGAAAAATCGCGATATCTCGTAAACGGAGAGAGATAGGCCAAAAATAAGCAATTTTCGAGATCAATCGCCAAAATATGAAAATATAGAAAACGCGGGATATCTCGTAAACGGAGAGAGATAGGCCAAAAATAAGCTATTTTCGAGATCAATCGCCAAAATATTAAAATATAAAAAACGCGCGATATCTCGTAAACGGAGAGAGATAGGCCAAAAATAAGCAATTTTCGAGATCAATCGCCAAAATATGAAAATATAGAAAAATCGCGATATCTCGTAAACGGAGAGAGATAGGCCAAAAATAAGCTATTTTCGAGATCAATCGCACTGGCCAAACTATTAAAAATTAGAAAAAGCGCAATATCTCGTAAACGGAGAGAGATAGGCCAAAAATAAGCAATTTTCGAGATCAATCGCCAAAATATGAAAATATACAAAAATCGCGATATCTCGTAAACGGAGAGAGATAGGCCAAAAATAAGCAATTTTCGAGATCAATCGCCAAAATATTAAAATAAAGAAAACGCGCGATATCTCGTAAACGGAGAGCGATAGGCCAAAAATAAGCAATTTTCGAGATCAATCGCCAAAATATTAAAATATAGAAAAATCGCGATATCTCGTAAACGGAGAGAGATAGGCCAAAAATAAGCTATTTTCACGGGTTTCTAAGGGGAATTATTGTATCGAGATCAATCGCACTGGCCAAACTATTAAAAATTAGAAAAAGCGCAATATCTCGTAAACGGAGAGAGATAGGCCAAAAATAAGCTATTTTCACGGGTTTCTAAGGGGAATTATTTTATCGAGATCAATCGCACTGGCCAAACTATCAAAAATTAGAAAAAGCGCAATATCTCGTAAACGGAGAGAGATAGGCCAAAAATAAGCTATTTTCACGGGTTTCTAAGGGGAATTATTTTATCGAGATCAATCGCACTGGCCAAACTATTAAAAATTAGAAAAAGCGCAATATCTCGTAAACGGAGAGAGATAGGCCAAAAATAAGCAATTTTCGAGATCAATCGCCAAAATATGAAAATATAGAAAAATCGCGATATCTTGTAAACGGAGAGAGATAGGCCAAAAATAAGCTATTTTCACGGGTTTCTAAGGGGAATTATTTTATCGAGATCAATCGCACTGGCCAAACTATTAAAAATTAGAAAAAGCGCAATATCTCGTAAACGGAGAGAGATAGGCCAAAAATAAGCAATTTTCGAGATCAATCGCCAAAATATTAAAATATAAAAAAATCGCGATATCTCGTAAACGGAGAGAGATAGGCCAAAAATAAGCTATTTTCACGGGTTTCTAAGGGGAATTATTTTATCGAGATCAATCGCACTGGCCAAACTATTAAAAATTAGAAAAAGCGCAATATCTCGTAAAAGGAGAGAGATAGGCCAAAAATAAGCAATTTTCGAGATCAATCGCCAAAATATTAAAATATAAAAAACGCGCGATATCTCGTAAACGGAGAGAGATAGGCCAAAAATAAGCAATTTTCGAGATCAATCGCCAAAATATTAAAATATAAAAAACGCGCGATATCTCGTAAACGGAGAGAGATAGGCCAAAAATAAGCAATTTTCGAGATCAATCGCCAAAATATGAAAATATAGAAAAATCGCAATATCTCGTAAACGGAGAGAGATAGGCCAAAAATAAGCAATTTTCGAGATCAATCGCCAAAATATGAAAATATACAAAAATCGCGATATCTCGTAAACGGAGAGAGATAGGCCAAAAATAAGCAATTTTCGAGATCAATCGCCAAAATATGAAAATATAGAAAAATCGCGATATCTCGTAAACGGAGAGAGATAGGCCAAAAATAAGCTATTTTCACGGGTTTCTAAGGGGAATTATTTTATCGAGATCAATCGCACTGGCCAAACTATTAAAAATTAGAAAAAGCGCAATATCTCGTAAACGGAGAGAGATAGGCCAAAAATAAGCAATTTTCGAGATCAATCGCCAAAATATGAAAATATACAAAAATCGCGATATCTCGTAAACGGAGAGAGATAGGCCAAAAATAAGCAATTTTCGAGATCAATCGCCAAAATATGAAAATATAGAAAAATCGCGATATCTCGTAAACGGAGAGAGATAGGCCAAAAATAAGCTATTTTCACGGGTTTCTAAGGGGAATTATTTTATCGAGATCAATCGCACTGGCCAAACTATTAAAAATTAGAAAAAGCGCAATATCTCGTAAACGGAGAGAAATAGGCCAAAAATAAGCAATTTTCGAGATCAATCGCCAAAATATGAAAATATAGAAAAATCGCGATATCTCGTAAACGGAGAGATATGCCAAAAATAAACAATTTTCGAGATCAATCGCCAAAATATTAAAATATAGAAAAATCGCAATATCTCGTAAACGGAGAGAGATAGGCCATTTTATTTTATCGAGATCAATCGCACTGGCCAAACTATTAAAAATTAGAAAAAGCGCAATATCTCGTAAACGGAGAGAGATAGGCCAAAAATAAGCAATTTTCGAGATCAATCGCCAACATATTAAAATATACAAAAATCGCGATATCTCGTAAACGGAGAGAGATAGGCCAAAAATAAGCTATTTTCACGGGTTTCTAAGGGGAATTATTTTATCGAGATCAATCGCACTGGCCAAACTATTAAAAATTAGAAAAAGCGCAATATCTCGTAAACGGAGAGAGATAGGCCAAAAATAAGCAATTTTCGAGATCAATCGCCAAAATATTAAAATATACAAAAATCGCGATATCTCGTAAACGGAGAGAAATAGGCCAAAAATAAGCTATTTTCACGGGTTTCTAAGGGGAATTATTTTATCGAGATCAATCGCACTGGCCAAACTATTAAAAATTAGAAAAAGCGCAATATCTCGTAAACGGAGAGAGATAGGCCAAAAATAAGCAATTTTCGAGATCAATCGCCAAAATATGAAAATATAGAAAAATCGCGATATCTCGTAAACGGAGAGAGATATGCCAAAAATAAGCAATTTTCGAGATCAATCGCCAAAATATTAAAATATAGAAAAATCGCAATATCTCGTAAACGGAGAGAGATAGGCCATTTTATTTTATCGAGATCAATCGCACTGGCCAAACTATTAAAAATTAGAAAAAGCGCAATATCTCGTAAACGGAGAGAGATAGGCCAAAAATAAGCAATTTTCGAGATCAATCGCCAAACTATTAATCTATAGAAAAATCGCGATATCTCGTAAACGGAGAGAGATAGGCCAAAAATAAGCAATTTTCGAAATCAATCGCCAAAATATTAAAATATTGAAAAATCGCGATATCTCGTAAACGGAGAGAGATAGGCCAAAAATAAGCAATTTTCGAGATCAATCGCCAAAATATGAAAATATAGAAAAATCGCGATATCTCGTAAACGGAGAGAGATAGGCCAAAAATAAGCTATTTTCACGGGTTTCTAAGGGGAATTATTTAATCGAGATCAATCGCACTGGCCAAACTATTAAAAATTAGAAAAAGCGCAATATCTCGTAAACGGAGAGAGATAGGCCAAAAATAAGCAATTTTCGAGATCAATCGCCAAAATATTAAAATATAGAAAAATCGCAATATCTCGTAAACGGAGAGAGATAGGCCAATAATAAGCAATTTTCGAGATCAATCGCCAAAATATTAAAATATAGAAAAATCGCGATATCTCGTAAACGGAGAGAGATAGGCCAAAAATAAGCAATTTTCGAGATCAATCGCCAAAATATTAAAATATACAAAAATCGCAATATCTCGTAAACGGAGAGAGATAGGCCAAAAATAAGCAATTTTCGAGATCAATCGCCAAAATCTTAAAATATAGAAAAATCGCGATATCTCGTAAACGGAGAGAGATAGGCCAAAAATAAGCTATTTTCACGGGATTCTAAGGGGAATTATTTTATCGAGATCAATCGCACTTGCCAAACTATTAAAAATTAGAAAAAGCGCGATATCTCGTAAACGGAGAGAGATAGGCCAAAAATAAGCAATTTTCGAGATCAATCGCCAAAATATTAAAATATACAAAAATCGCGATATCTCGTAAACGGAGAGAGATAGGCCAAAAATAAGCAATTTTCGAGATCAATCGCCAAAATATGAAAATATAGAAAAATCGCGATATCTCGTAAACGGAGAGAGATAGGCCAAAAATAAGCAATTTTCGAGATCAATCGCCAAAATATGAAAATATAGAAAAATCGCGATATCTCGTAAACGGAGAGAGATATGCCAAAAATAAGCAATTTTCGAGATCAATCGCCAAAATATTAAAATATAGAAAAATCGCAATATCTCGTAAACGGAGAGAGATAGGCCATTTTATTTTATCGAGATCAATCGCACTGGCCAAACTATTAAAAATTAGAAAAAGCGCAATATCTCGTAAACGGAGAGAGATAGGCCAAAAATAAGCAATTTTCGAGATCAATCGCCAAAATATGAAAATATAGAAAAATCGCGATATCTCGTAAACGGAGAGAGATAGGCCAAAAATAAGCTATTTTCACCGGTTTCTAAGGGGAATTATTTTATCGAGATCAATCGCACTGGCCAAACTATTAAAAACTAGAAAAAGCGCGATATCTCGTAAACGGAGAGAGATAGGCCAAAAATAAGCAATTTTCGAGATCAATCGCCAAAATATGAAAATATAGAAAAATCGCGATATCTCGTAAACGGAGAGAGATAGGCCAAAAATAAGCTATTTTCACGGGTTTCTAAGGGGAATTCTTTTATCGAGATCAATCGCACTGGCCAAACTATTAAACCGGTTTCTAAGGGGAATTATTTTATCGAGATCAATCGCACTGGCCAAACTATTAAAAATTAGAAAAAGCGCAATATCTCGTAAACGGAGAGAGATAGGCCAATAATAAGCAATTTTCGAGATCAATCGCCAAAATATTTAAAATATAGAAAAATCGCGATATCTCGTAAACGGAGAGAGATAAGCCAAAAATAAGCAATTTTCGAGATCAATCGCCAAAATATTAAAATATAGAAAAATCGCAATATCTCGTAAACGGAGAGAGATAGTCCAAAAATAAGCAATTTTCGAGATCAATCGCCAAAATATTAAAATATAGAAAACGCGGGATATCTCGTAAACGGAGAGAGATAGGCCAAAAATAAGCAATTTTCGAGATCAATCGCCAAAATATTAAAATATAGAAAATGCGCGATATGTCGTAAACGGAGAGAGATAGGCCAAAAATAAGCAATTTTCGAGATCAATCGCCAAAATATTTAAAATATAGAAAAATCGCGATATCTCGTAAACGGAGAGAGATAAGCCAAAAATAAGCAATTTTCGAGATCAATCGCCAAAATATTAAAATATAGAAAAATCGCAATATCTCGTAAACGGAGAGAGATAGCCCAAAAATAAGCAATTTTCGAGATCAATCGCCAAAATATTAAAATATAGAAAACGCGCGATATCTCGTAAACGGAGAGAGATAGGCCAAAAATAAGCTATTTTCGAGATCCATCGCCAATATATTTAAAATATAGAAAACGCGCGATATCTAATAAACGGAGAGAGATAGACCAAAAATAAGCTATATTCACGAGTTTCTAAGGGTAATTATTTTATCGAGATCAATCGCACTGGCCAAACTATTAAAAATTAGAAAAATCGCGATATCTCGTAAACGGAGAGAGATAAGCCAAAAATAAGCAATTTTCGAGATCAATCGCCAAAATATTAAAATTTAGAAAAAGCGGGTTAAAAATTTTTACTATTGAAAAAAATTAAAATTCGATCAATTTATAAGCTCTTCTTAAACTAAATTTTTAATCGATTAAATAGCTGATTTTTGCACAAAAATTTTATTTCTGTTTTAAAAGGTTGGGAACCCCCTGAAGTGAAATCACAATTTTTAAAAGTGGTTTGCACATCTACAGCCTAAACTAAATTTAATGACATCTGAATTGATAAAATGGGAGGAGTTGAAGTCACCTTAGCCTATTAATTATATAGATAAAATCAAATTCATACAAATTACTTGTATTTTAAAAAGAGCTTCTAAAACTTTCACTTGATTTCCTTAAATAAACATTTTCAAATGCGCTTTTAAAACGTTCGTTTGATATTTTAAAATTAGCATTTTAAAAACAAATTTTAATTGCCTCACTTTTCACTTTCACTGACGGTATTTCATAGTCGGGTTAGACCGACCTTAACCTTTCTGTAATTTTTAATAGATACAAAAGTTTTTATCTTGAAACTCAAGCTGTAAATATTTACTTTCAACTGATAATATGATTGTCACTGCAAATATAGAGAAAATCGAAATTAAAACATATTCAATTTCAGAATAAAACTATCAGAGTACATCTGTAAAACATACAAATGCAATTTTTACTAGCTGGAATTCATGAATTGTTAAACAGCACATGAGAATTTTATTTAATACAGCTGTTGGAAAATTTTTTATCAATAACTTTTATTTCTCATCAAATCAGTTAAAAGTTAAATTCATTGAATTGCAAATAACCAACAAAAAAAAACTTCTTCAAAACAACTCCCCGAACTGCATTTGAAATCCGCAAATCTACTTAGTAATTATTACTTTTTTTTTTGTGTTGAAAACTTTAGAGTTCGTTAACATTTTACCACTCGACGACGTAGTGCAACTGTATCAACGAAATGTTTTTCTCTCTAGACATTATCCTGCCTGCACTTTTTTTGCTGAGCATCCCTGAAGCTTGAACGCTTATGTAAACGATTTCGAATCAATCGTTTGAGCAGAAAATTTAAAATAATATCGCTGTAGTAAAAACATCTACTGGGATTATTGCCGTTTGAGGTAGGGTGGGTGGGTAGTTTTGTAAGCAACAAGCTGTAATGGCAACACTTGTGTGCCACACCAAAAGAGAACAAAACTCATGAAAATGAATTAAACCTAAAAATAATAAAAGACCAGAAAATATACTACAATAAAAATAAAAATGCATTTAATGTAAAGCTCAGAAGTAAGCACAATATTTTCATTTTTTTTTTTTTGCTGCAACTGTATTTTGCAAACTTCGTCCTTGCACGCATATCATGCTGATGGCTGAGCAAATTTAATCCATAAAACATTGAATGTAGTTATTTTGTTGTGCTGTAGTTGTACTATGAAAATCTCGCTTTAGCACGTGCCGCAAAAAATAGCAAAAAAACAATGCTTTTTGTTTATTTCAAGGATACTGGTTGATGTATGTGTTATACTTGTAACAAAAACAAACAAAATGCAAGCTTTGTTTGCCCCTACCAGGGCAAGTAATACGTATTTTGTGGCTAAGTAAAGCACAGTTATGATGAATTTGAAAATGTTCTGCATTATTTGGAGATGTTATTTTGAATATTAAAATCTAAGGCATGTATGTGTTACTTTATTGATCACAGTCTTTGAAAACAAAAAATTGGCAAAACAATTCAATTTCATCTGAAATTTAATTGAACACAATTGGTGTTGCTTGCAATAGAGAGCAGAGGCGTGCATGTTTCATTTCAAGGAAATCTATTTTAAAATTTTAAAAATTCTGACTACAAAAGATCAAACAAAACTGAAAGAATTTGACAATTCAAAGAACAAGGAATATTACATTTCAACGAAACACTCGAAATCAGAACAAATGGAATTTTCAATATAATAACCCAAAATATAACCCAAAACTATTCGAGTCTATTCTTCAAAACTGAAAATGAAGTCATGTGTCGCATTAGTCTTTGTCGACAAGGAATAAACGCTATAGTCGAGTTAGAACAAAGTGAAGTTATGACTTTTATAGCGTTATTTCGCAACGAAATACACTAGTACGCAAATTTTTATGGTCGTACCTTTAAAATAAAATGCTTGAGGCCTTCAAATATAAACAGCAAAAGTCAGGGTATCCTGATATAAGGTAACAATATTAATTTTAAAAATGTTCTACTGAAATTTTGAAAATAAGTTTAGTTGTTATTCCTTGTCGACACAGAAATATATCGACAACAGCAACTTAACTTAAAGTTTAAATTGACAGCTGCTGACATAAGCATTTTATGGTAGTTTGTAAGCACCATTTTAGAAAGTGCACAAATCAACGCTCGGGTTAAAAAATAATTTCTATTGAGAACTTTAATTAAAATTTAAGTCTTAAATAAGCACACACACACACACGCGCGCTGAGGTTAAGCACAGTTTTTGTGACAATTTAAAATTTATAGCACAAATCACTGAATAAGTGAAGCTCATCCTCGTTAAAATCCTAACGCATAGAATGTGGAAAAATATAAATACAATATAATCCATATTTTCACAAGAGAAGTAAGCGTTAAAATGTTAACACTGAAAATCTTTTCAAGAAACTTAAGTTAATCTTTAAGTCCTTAGCTTCTTATGACGAGCTTTTGCTGTTGTTAAAACCATTTGACAGCTCTTTGAGAAATTAATAATCAAATCACGTTTTCTCACGTTTTCAAAAAGTCAACATTTTGTAGCTCTCTCTCTGTGAAAGTCGAGTGCCAAGTTGTTGCATATTAAATATCTGCCAAGCATGGATTAGAAGCAATGAAGTTTGTTTGACAAGCTGTTGGTTGTGAAAAAGGTATACAAACGTGTTCGTGTGACACGTTTTAATCTTTACCATTCAAATGCTTATAGCATGAAATAAATTCAGCGTTATTGTCATAAAATTATTTTGATTTGGAACTAATATTCAGTGAATAGAATTATGAGATAAGCAATGGTTTTGTTTATATTGAGTTTATATTGGGTTGGGAAAAAATTATTCGGTGTTTAAGGCAAAATATACAAATGCTTTTTTATTACAAAAACAAATATTTGATTCAAACAAATCATACCCATTCTTATCACTCATGTTTATACGAAAAGTTATTCCCTTTCGTGTATTCGAAGGTACCCGGATAGATTCATACAATCCGTATGAGGGAAACTATATATGAATAAAGAAATTTAAAAAAGAAATAATTAAATATATATGGGAGGACGTCCACCTGCTGAATAGGCCCACCTACACTGTCAGTTTTGAAGTATCTTAAGATACCAGCGCCAATTTGTAAAGCATCAAAGTAACATTTCATTGAAAGATCACTTTTGACAAATCATTGAGTTCTACATGGGTGTTGCTTTAACCAAACGGTCGTCGCGAAACAAACTATTCGAAAAAATCGAAGCTGATCAAATACAGTGCATATCGATTTAGTGAATTTTCGAGTGATTTTTATACCCTAAACCTGAAAGGTCAGGGTATATTAACTTTGTGCAAACGTTTGTAACGCATAGAACGAAGCGAGTCCGGTATAGAAAAGTATATATATTCTTGATCAGGATCACCTCTTGAGTCGAGCTATTCATGTCCGTCCGTCCGTCCGTCCGTCTGTCCTTCTGTGTGTTATCCGTATACACAGGATAAGAAGAAGGAGTTGAGATAATTGGATGAAACTTAGTAAACCTGGTCAAATGGACCCAAGAATCTACAATATTGAATATTTTTGGAATGCGCCCACGGACACGCCTTACTCCGATACAACGCAAAAGTTGAAAACCGAATAAATAAGCTCATAACTAACTTACAACAATAAAATTTGGTGTGTATGAGTTTTGTATCAACACAAAGATGTCTTTGAAAAATGGGTGTCATCCGATCACGGACACACCCACCTCCCATACAACAAAATTGAAAACGGAATAATTAAGCCTCTGTTTAACCTACAGAGATAAAGTTTGGCACGTATGTTTTTTATTTCAAAATAAAGATGGTTTTGGAAAATGCACGTCATCCTCCCACGGACACGCCTACCTCCCACACAACCCAAAAAGTTTAAAACTGAATAAATAAGATTTTGTTTGTCATAGAGAGATCAAATTTGGTATGTTTGTATTTTATACCAAAACTAAGGTCTGTTCAAAAAGTAGGAGTAATCCGTCCATGAACACGCCCATCTCATTTGACCACGCACACGCCCACTTCCCATACAACCCAAAAATTGAAAACGCAATTAATAAGATTATGTTTATCGTACAGAGATAAAATTTGGTACGTTTGTATTTTGTAACAAAACGAAGATGATTTTGAAAAATAGATTTCATTCAACCACGGACACGGCCACCACCCATACAACCCAAATATTGAAAACTCAATAAATAAGCTTGTGTTTAACAAAGATAAAATTTGGTAGGTATGTATTTTACACCAAACCTAATATGCATTCATTGCAAATTGGGCGTAATCCGTCTACGAACACGGCCACCTTCCATACAACCCACAATTGCGAAAATACTATAAAGGCATTAATATGTGAGGTGCAGGAATAAAATTTGAAATTTTTATAATTTTTTGTGAATTTTTCATCAAAATTGAAATGCATATAAAATATGGGCTTTATCCGCTCACGGAGACGACCATATTCAATACTATTATTGTATTTTGAAAAAGTAGGTTAAGGGTATTTCATAGTCGGGCTAGACCGATTTTAGACTTTCTTTACTTGTTTCACTTAAAAATTGCAAAAGTTACACGGGTACCTTCGTGTACTCATGAGGGTTATATCTTTTGTTGTTTTTCGGCTAGAAACATGATTCCTTTATTAAATAGTTTCAGAATTTTGTCTTAGAATTATTAAAGCAGGTTTTTCGTCCTCTTTTTGGGCTAATTTTTAATCATAAACAACGTATCGAATAGATTGGAACAAATGATAACCAGAAGATAGTTATAACTAGTCATATATGAACGATACAATCTACATCTGTTGTCAAAAAAAGAAATCAAAATGTTAGCATATGTATTTGCAATAGTAGCGTTTCCCACTAAATTTGCTTTTATATTCTATATTAATTTGTCACAAAAAGTTTTAAACACGCTTAGTTATAGTCCTTACGAAAAAGTTCTGCATGTAGAGGAAAATATTTGAGCTTAGTTGCAGCCATAGTTTTCCTTGACTGCATCTTTATTTATGTCAAATGAAATTTATTGTAACATTTGTTTCATTTGAAGTCATTTGGCAAATTAGTCTCTGTTGTTTATAAACCTGCCAGCATATTTTCCAGATAAAGTTTTAAGATACTTTTAATGACATAGATGTTCGCATCTAACTAAACTCACACACATACAAACATATATAAACTACAAATGTATTAAACTTACACACAATGTCCATGCGTCCTTCGCCCTGTGCAGATGAAAAGTTAGGCGCCTCCGCTGACACCTCACAGCGATACAATCCCGTCGAGTTTAGTGTCAAGCCACGTAGAAGGACGCGTGTGCTATCAGAGTGTTCCTCCTGGCAAAGAGATAAATAAATTACAAACAAACATACAACAATTCACAGACACAGTTGCACACAAATTATTGCTTAGTTAAGGCTTAAAAGGCGATTGATTAAACGAACGTCTGCTGGCTAGGACATGAAAAGGTTTTAAATTGAATGTGCCCGCATAAATCAACACAATGCCAGGATAAAAGGATAAAATTATAATTCTAATGTGAAGAGTGAAAAGTTTGGGAAGCAGAAATGTCTGTTGTTTTGTCGGCTGATCGAAACAAATACAAGACAATGTCGCATAAAGCATGTCGGTATGATAAGGATATTTAGTAGAATTGAAAGTATATTGCATAGATGTCAGCAACAGCATGTTATGTAACTAACATACATAAATATTGTCTGAGTACTCATGAATAGCATGTTCAGTTGAAAATTATAGAAGTATTCTACAGCGTGCACAATAAATAAGATTCCTTTGTTCTTTCCAGCCAGCGGATGCACGCTAAATGCTCTCACCATACTTACAATCACACGAACACCATCGACACGATAACTCTGCTTGGGTGGATTCGCCTTTGGCACATAACGATAGAACTCCTCGTTATCCTTGTACCATTTGACAGCGTAAAGCGCCTCGCTATCATCAGGCAACTCATCACTCTCGTTGACACCAAAACTGGCATCGCGCTCATCATCGGAGCCAGCATTGAAATGACCTCCATAGCTGCTGCCACTGATACGCCTACCAAGAGCATCATATGTGCCGACACCATAGCCACCACCACCACCACCAGCACCACCACTGGCCACACTCATGGAGTCGTGATATGTTTGTCTTCTTCTTGTCGCAGCTGTGTCATCATAGTCAGAACTACGCCCTGCAAACGCTGAACCTGCTGTTTCGGTCGGAAACTGTGCTTGATGATAGCCACCAACACGACCACCAACACCACCAGCTCCACTATTGAAATAATGGTGTTGTTCTTGCTGCTGCTGCTGCTGCTGATGGTGATTGCGGTGTGACTGCTGCAGCTCAGAATGTGTTCGCATGCGACGATAGACTGGCAGTTCTTCGGCTGCCGCCGAATCTGTATCAATGTAGTTCATATCGTTTCCACCAGCGCCACCACCAGCACCTGCTCCATGTTGATTATGTTGATATTTGCTATTCGAGTTCGCGACATAGTTTGGTCTGTTCAACTCATATTGACACTCCAAAAAGGCGGACTCGCCACGCAGCTTGTACGCTGGTATGGATACTCTATTCAGTCTGAGGCCAGTCAAGCCTGTAACGAAGAGACAAACAAGAAAATAAATTACTAAAAGGTTAACAATTTCAAGGCAAATGCAAATAAAAAATATATTTCTGTCACACACAAATCCTTGACATGGCTTGGAATATAAGTTTATATTTAGTTGGGACAAACATTGATATTTGACTGTCACTCAAAGTCAACCAAATTGAAAACCTAGGTCATGCCATAAACTTTTTAATTAACGAGTAACAAGCTAGCATTGTTAAGTATTCCTTTAAATAGTCCTATAAATAAGCTTTCAATCCATCATAGAAACGTTTTCTTTGCAACGTTCCGCATACTTTGAGTTGCAACAATTGTTTCACATTGAAAAGCATGACAAGTACGAAATATGGCATGATGAAGTCAACAGACGTTTTGTAATAATTATCATAAAGAAGATAGTAAATATAAATGCATGAAGAATTGTTGTTAATGTTGTTATTGTGCTGAGTGTCCTTTCTGCGTTTAGTCTGCGGTAACTTTTCAAACTCAATAGCTTTGAGTGAAATAAATGTCTTCAGCAGTTATAGAAGAAAAATGTTGCAATGAAAGTTGAAATATAAAAGCATACATTTTGTAATATACAAGTGGAAGCTACAAAATTAAAAGCACTATGACTTGGTCATGATTCTAAGATGCTTATCTTATTTTGCTTTTTCTAATGGTTTGAAATCAGAGATTTTGTGAGTAGATTTATATGTAAATCTGAGGTCCAAAGAGCTATGGTAGGTAGCAGCTATTAAAAAACATCTTACTTTAACTAAAAGATTTAACTTAAGAACATTTGAGCATTATGGATAGATTTCACAGCAATGCCTTTGCAGCTTTTAAAATAGAGCATCAATATTGTTATAATGTTAAAGGTAATGTACGGTAAGCCGGATCGGTTTTGTATGGAGAAAAAAGTCAACCGGACACAAAAGTCAAAAGTTAGAGGGACTCTTAAAAACCATTTCTGCATCATGCTTTTTGAATCGGAGAAATCGCCATGGATATATAATATAAAACATATTTTCATAATATAATATCGAGCCATGACCGCGAAAGAGATGCAACCATGAAAACTAAATTTTTAAAGAAGAAGATTTAATTTGAATATTTTCGACATAAGATTTTAAGTTACGACAATGTTTTAACAAAATCCTTACATATAAATAATTATATTATTATAATAATTATTATTTTATAATTAAAGATTATTGATAATAAAAAAATAATAAGTTTTGATAAGAAAACAAATATTTGTAGATAGCTGGTTACATCTTTTTCGAGGTTATGGCTCGATATATTGGTAGTCGAGAGGTTAGCGTGCTTGACTGCCAACCCAGAGGTTCCGGGTTCAAATCCTAGCTAAGTCATGGTCCTACATTCAACTACATCAACTGAAATTACAAAATCCATCAATATATACGAATTTAGAAGTTGTAGCTGGTGGAAGAGTTGTTTGTGGAATGAGATTGCTTAATAACTCTAATTGACTGAGTGATGTAAAGGCATAACACTTGTCACAGATTAAAATGCGCAAGTTAATATAGCTTTCCGCCACACATAGAACATTTTACAGTAGTTTCTTTTGATTTCTCTTTCTCTCCTACTTATCTATCTCCCCATTTCCGAACCAAGGCAGATTTGACTGAATACACACCTGAAATCCTTGGTTCAAAGCTAAACAAAAATAAGCTTAAATGCTCATAGCCATGAATGATATACTAAATACTCTCAATAGAAACGGTATCAAAGTCAAAGCATACGCAAATGACGTGGTGCTAATGGTATATAGGAGCTTTGGACAAGCTTTCCGTAACTTGGCAGCCGGTTGCGGCCTTGGAATAAGTCCTAGCAAGACGATTCACCACCAAAACCAAGGTAGAACACTTTGTCTTTCCGAAATTTAATGACCTGGCACTCTCACAATCCAATAGGGCCAAATATGTGGTAGTTGTACTACATAGATTCAAAGCTCAATTGGAAGATCAATGTTAATATATGGTCAAAAAGGCATGCACATTATTCTACGCTTGCAAAAAGATTTTCGGAAAGAAATGGTTACAACGCAGTGATACACTCTATACAGTGGTACACTCTATACTCTATAACATACAATGTAACAAAACTAGCAAGGATTCAGTGATTCGAGAGCTTAGCTTATTTGTAGCTCATGTGTAAACCTCTTTATAGAGATTTTACTATAGTGTATAACCATAGGGTTGTATTTGAGGTGGGCAGATGCCCAATTTTGCGACAACCCTATCAAAAATGAAACGCTAACATAGCTGCTATGTGCCAACCCAGATATAGCAAGATCTACATTGACAACGTTTGGTAAATCTTTCTTCAACAACCTAAATCAAGGCAGTGCAACCCGCGGCCCGAGGCAAGTGGATTACATTTTTTCTTTTTTGTATCACCGTGTTATGTATTTAATATATGTAATGAGCAAATTATGTTTGTATTCATTACATAAATGAATGCACAAAAAATTTGTAATGAGTTAATTATGTATGTTTTCATTACATAAAATGATGCATTTAAAATGTGTAATGAGTAAATTATGTATGTACTGAGTACATGAAAATTGTTCTAACTTACTATACTCATCGCATATGTTCTACATGACTTTATGTAATGAGTCAATAATCTATGTAATACGTACATAAGAACTTTACTCAATACATAAAATTATTTGTAACAGTTGCGATGAGATGAGTGTACAGTGTGAATGTACTCACCATAGTGTAGATATAGATAAAGATAATGAATAAGTGATTTTAGAGTTCTATTCAGCGGCATAAATTTTAGTTTGCTTAACCGACAACAGAAAGTCAACGCACAAAAGCTAAGCAGTTCTGTAAAGAACTTCAAATAAACAAAATTTTTGGTTAAGTGGCTAAAAGTTGCTTGCTTCTATTAGCTTTAACTGTCTTCAAATTGGTTGCTTGTTTATTTTCTTACATCAGCTCAATTTAAACTTATTTGGCAACATGTGTTTTTGTTTTTATTTTACAAAAGTGTAGAACTTATATCAATGCAACAATTAATTCAGCAATTAAATCAAAGCCAAAAATCAGTCATAGTAAAACTTCAGTTAGTTGTCAAACCGCAAAAAGTTTCTTGCTTTAAGCCACATTCTGTTGCTGTTACTGTATTTAATCGTTCGTAAGATTGCAGCTGGTGCGGTTGCTGATGTTGCAATGGTAGCTAGCTAACAGCTGTCACAGCTTAATAGAGTAATTCTGCTCAAACTATGGCAAAACTTCAATTTCAGAAAACTTTTCCAATGAGAGTGGTTACAAATTTCAAGTATAGTTTTGTGCATTTTTTTTTTTGTTTTTTTCAGTAACTTTTGGTGAAATACATTTCTTGGATATTATAATTTAATTTGTAATTTACATTTTTTTGTCAGCCCTCAGAGCATATGGTTGAATTTATTGTGCACATCTTAAATTAATATTAAAGTTCTTAATTTAGGAAAAATTAAAAAATAGAACTCAATAATTTGACTAGATAAAGTGCTGATCAGAAAGAAAAGCTTTTTAGTTATCTTGAGGAATGCAAGTAATCATAGCTCATTAATTGACAACTATAAAGCTTTTCCAGTAATAATTTTGAGTTCATACAACCAAATTGAGTTATAAAATATTTCCGGTATTTGAGTTTAATTCTTTCCGAAGTTCATTATTAGTTGTTAGAGTTTTAGTCATCAAGCTATACGTGCTCATATAAATCAAAAAATGCTTTAAAGCCGTCACATGTTTAATTACCTTAAAATAATTTCTTGACACTTTACACAAAATATCATTCAGTCAAATGGGAATGGTTTTTTATTTTTTCATAACTCTTCATTTATTAAACCACGACATTTCATTATTATCTTGTCAAATATTTTTATTTCTTTTCAAACAACCTCCCATCGTAAGAGCTCATTATTTTTGATTATTTGACAAGAAAATTAAACAAAACAAAATAAAAAAAAAAATAAACTGAAACATTTTTATTGTTTCTCTTTATTTAGTTCCTAACCTGGTTTAAGCAACTAATATTCCAAAGTAGTGAAAAGATATGAAAAAGGAAAAATAAATAAAAAGGTTGTTAAAGTTTTGAAAAGTACGAAAATGTTTTGGCCTCGTTTAAATTTTCTGACATTTATTTTGCTGGGTGAAAAGTTTTGTTTTTATTTGAAAGCATTTATGTTATCCTTTAAATGCAGATTTTCTGGATAACCTTTTTGTTTCAGTTTTTTATTGCTCAAACAAAAAAAAGAAGAAAAATACACAAACATTTTAGCAAATTAAAGTAGGTCGAGTTTAAAACTGCAGTTAAAATTATGCATATTTGAAGGTTTTATATTTCAAAAAATTTTTTTTTATTTAGTTTTTCCACGTTCAAACGAAGTTTATTGAACGAATATTACAAAGCAACCCTAGTAAGCAAAGTATACCTACATTTAAAAATTTAATATTTTTCTACGCGTGTTCTTTACTCTTCATTATTTTTGGCTTGCAATAGAAGAGTGAAAATGCGAATAATTGAAGTTAAATAAAAGTTAATATTGCTGATGAAATATAGTTGTGCTCAAAACAAAAATAACAACCAGTTATGAAAGCAAAAGCAACAAAATTATGTAAAAAAAATGTTAAAATCTAGAGCAGAGTACTTGAAAACAAAAATATTGCACTAATTGAATGGTAATTGAATTTCGATCAAATGAGCTGACATTATGACATAATGATATTATGACATTATTTATGAGTTAAAATTTTGGAAATTCTGGTCAAAATTTACAAAATTGCAAAAACTGAAGCTATCGTTTTTGTAGTGAAACTTCTTTAGTCGAGTATACAACATGCGTTTAACGAAACGGGTAGTACAATCGATGTTTCACTTTAACGAAACGGCGGCGAATTAAGGTGAATTTTGGTGAATTTAGTTGGAATTAGGTGTTCGCAAAACCTTATAAATAAGAATTTACAAGGTGTTCGAAAGGAAAAAATTATCAAACAATGGTTTGAGTCTGAACTAACAGACGAATTAATCAACAAACTTGTAGACCGTACTTTTTGAAGTTGAAATTTTCAACTAGATACGTTATGCTTCAATTTCAAACCTAGACGCGTTACGCTGGAATTTTCAACCTATATGATTCAATGGCCAATCGGATGCAATAAGATTATCTGATGTCACAGAGGGGTCATTGGCAATTTCATGGATTCCATGAATCATTTTGACAAATATGGACGATTCTATGTTCAATCGGATGCAATATTTTTTTTAGATTTTTTTTTAATTTTAAAGTCAATATTTTTTTTCGAAAAAATACACTCTCCAATTTGGAACATCACCAAAAATTTTAAAAAATTTAAAAACAAAGCAAATGTCATACGATAAACAATTTTGTTAAGATTTAAATAAGAAATTTTTTTCCAGATCCCACAACTTTGCCGCCAGTTTGGAGCTCTATAAAACCATGTTGAAGTGAAAAATATATTTTTTTGAATTTTTTTTCTTGTAATTTCTTCAATCCTCTGCAATAAATTATTGAAGAAATGTTTGTTTTTCACTGAGTTATAAATTTTTAAAAAAGGTCTGTTTTCTATGACGCAAATGTAATGTCCCACCTTAACACTTTCGAAGGAGGAAGTGGACAAAACCCCAAAATTTAAAAAATTTAATTGATAATTTAAAACATATTAAAATGAGAGCAGTTTTAAAAATCGTTCTTTTTCTGTGTTCGAGGCACAACCCCGAGTAACACCCCTTTACATCCGCTAGTAAAAAATATAAAATTGCACATATTCAACTAAAGGGCCAACCAAAATAGATGAGACGAGACGTAACGAGTAAGTTCAAGCATACGTAAAACAATGTTATTAACGAAAATGGTCTAACGTACACTCAGAAAAAAAATGTGTCGGAATATGATAAAAAAGGCATCATATTTAGAGAAAAATGGTATAGCTAGACTTTGCTCCAGAGAAAGTTTTTCTCTCATTGCGATACTAAAAATTCTCTAAAAATGATAAAAAGCTACCATGAAATAGAAAAATATATCATGTTTAGAAGAAAAATTTTTTTTTTGAGAAAATATTTGTTTTTATTGAAGAAAATACTTCTTTCTCATAGTGAATTTTTTATCAAAATATAAGAAAAGTTTTTAATTTTCAATAAAATTTCTCTATAAATGAGAAATTTTTTGTGCGAAAAAAATACTTATCATAATTAGAGACATTGAAATATTTTCATTTCCTAGAAGTAAAGAAATTTTTCTACGAAAATGTGAAAATTTATTCTAATTGAAGAAAATTTTATTTGAAAAAGAGAAAATTGCTATTATCAAAAATAGAGAAATTTTTTACCGGAGCAAGGTATGTGTTTTTTTCTGAGTGTATTTGATCGAACTGAACGAAACTTTTAACTAGGCGCTTTATTCCGTAAGAACCGATCATTTACCATCTCAACTCGTCAGCAACAACTGTGCAGAGTACGTTTACATCAATTTATTGAATTTTTCTCAATAAGTGCAAGTTAACATATTTTTATTATTTAACTGTCTTTGTTTGGAATGAAAAAGGAATTAACATGTATTTATTTCGCTTGTCAGATGATCAGGTCGGACGTGTTCAACAACGCTTTATTTTGGGTTAAATGTCAAAACAGCCGTAACGATTTGAACTCGTCAAATTGCAAGCGTCTCATTTTGTCTATTTTGGTTCGCCCTTTAGTTTCTTAAATATCTTTTAATTTTTCAAAACAAAACTAACGTTACTTTAACTTTCTTGAGATGATAGGCATTGCAATAGCATTGATATGCAACTCGATAACATGTTGAATCAAAAAATATCGGCGCTGTGATGTCAAGTACTTGAGACAACGGGAACGACTCTCGTCTACTGACAAACTTTTCGATTTGAATGATTTTCGAAAATGTGATAGAAGATAAAAACCTAAGGTTGACGCATTTTCTTTAAAGGTGCTCAATCGATGGTTTCGGATATGAAACTCACATTAAAAAAATCAAAATTTACAAAACTGTTACCAAACGAAAGCTCTTCCAAAACCACACATGATGGCATCCATTTTTCATATGAAAATGTTGTTGTAGTTTTTTTGTTGTAAGTTCTAATTTTTATTTATATTAAGTAGTTATAAAAGAAGTATGTAGACGCAATTATTTCATAATAATTTATGCCGAACTTAAGCCAATTTGTAAACTAATCCTTTTTTGTGTTTTTTTTATATATTTTATTGTTTATAATAAGATTATTTTTTATTAAAATGCATTTATTTGCTTAAAGAAAAAATTTAATTAGATTTAAAGTACCCAATATGGGTATCAAAAATTTTGTTTTTTATGGTTTATCCTCATATTTAAATATTTTATGGGAAAAATTTAGATATCATAGGGTTTCTATACAAAATATGTGCTTTTTTCTTGTAAGTCTCATCGCACAAATAAACAATAGTTTTAATCATCCAAAGTACCAAATATGGATATTTTTACGATATGCAAAAGAAAAGGAATGCATTTTATCATCTTTCTTTAAAAATAATATAAAGGATTTTTTTTTCATCAAATTTTTTTTTTTATAAAAATCATCAAGTTTAAAAAAAGTCCACGTCTTCAAAAGTGCATTTTAATTATTAACAATAAAAACAAACACATTTATGAAAAAAAAAAATAAATATAAAACATCATATCAAAATGCATTTAAGACAAAATAAATAACACTAAGATATATCCTCGACTTGGCCGAAGTTAAAACATCACCACGGCCGATTCGTAAGTGTAAAACAGTCTTAAATTGTTGCTCTTTTGACTAAGAATTACGTCTTACAGCGCGATTTGTATGGGGTCGTTTTCACAGATTTTTTCAAGGCCATGAAACTTTTTTGACGAATACTTTAGGGTATACCTGCAGCCTTTAATACTCATCGTTCAAAGATTATATATATAATAAAAAATCAGATATATCTTGCGCTGAATGAATATCTTACTTTAGATTTTGTCACTTTATATATAAGCCACAAAATAGTAAAATATATGAAGAAAAATGCATGTGTTTATATAAGAAAATTAATCATTAGCTGCTTATGCTGTGGCTGCTGCTTTCTTTGTTTTTGTTGCGTTGTTTTTGTTTGTATTGTTTTTGTTTTATACGAACTGTTTAGCAGATTCTTCATTGGGTTCATGTATGTACTACTTCTTTATTGGGTTCTTGTTTGTACTACTTAGAAATGAGTGCTGTATTTTCACACAAGATGTCAATTACAACCTCTTTTCAGTCAGTGAAAACAAACTGTCAAACTTAACGAAATGGCTCTGTGATCCGGTTAGATTTAACTCTTATGAAAAAAACGAGTTGGATCATATTTCTTTTTATGCTTTAACCCAATAGATGGCGTAAAATTTACATTTCTGTTTTTAATGGTAATTAATTTGGATCCCACATACCACTAGAACTAGCGAGAGTAGTTCGTTAACTAAACGAACTGATCGAAAAAATTAGATATTTTGCTTGTTTCTTTTTGCTTGCTCATTTAATCATACTTACTTTTAACTTTTTTTTGGTATGGTCTCGATAAGAAGTCCATAATTGAGTGTAATTAATTTATATGCTAATTTTCAAAAGATCAATAAAAAATACGTGCTAACTGGACAAAAAATGGGAGGTGAACGTACTAGTGGATTGATGTCGCTCATTTTTTCAGCAAACTTCAGTTTTAAAATAAAATATACAAATACTGAATTTTGTAGCTTAACTATTAGCCTTTTTTAGAGTTTTAACTATAGTGAGTTCGATGGGAAGTTGGTGTGTCCGTAGTCAGATGACGCCCACTTTTTTCCACGATCTAGTTTTGATATAAAATACAAACTTATCCAATTTTTTGACTGTAGCTTAAAGTGAAGCCTATTTATAGAGTTTTCAATTTTGGGTAGTATGGGAGGTGGGCGTGTTCGTGAATGTATGGCGCCAATTTTTCTAAAATGAATTAATACCTTATTTAAATATTATAGCTTCGACAGAGCCCTCTTTATATAGATTTCAATTTTGGGGTTATAGGGGAGATGGGCGTGTTAGTGGGTGGATGACGCCAATTTTTTGTTCACACTTTAGTTTTCAAATAAAATGAATAAATATGTACTTTTACAGCTTTGATAGAAGCCTATTTATATAGTTTTCAATTTTGGGGTTGTTTGGGAGGTGGGCGTGGTCGTCGGTGGATGATGTCAATTTTTCTCAAATGCCTTAGTTTTGATATAAAGTGTATAGTATAGTGAGTATTTTTATAATTCCATAAAACATAATTTATTTTTTAAGAGTTCTATCTTGAATTATATTGCTTACTTATCTTTTACGATTTTAACCTATGTTACATCATTTTGCCGGTATTAAACCATAGATGATAAATGTTTGGCATAAAGACCAAAATATAATTTTAAAATAATATTTTATACAATTAAAGAAATATCAAGTAAAATAAAAAGAATTCAGCATTATATTTTCATACAAATAAATCAAACAAATAGTGAAATTTTCTATTGTTTTTCTTAATATATGTTTTGGTTACGCTATTTTAAATCACATCACATAGATTTTAAACCAAAAATCTTGCAATCTCTTATACATATATTTCCATCTTCGTTCAATAGCGTATTATAGTTATGATCAAAAAATATGTTTTTGTGAGCATAAAGCATCGTATAAAATAACTTTTTCGTCTGTGTTAAAATTGTAGTCTTCATTTTTTGTTTTTTTTTTTTTTGTAAATTTCAGCATTTGAAATTTTTAAATTTATTCAAAAACAGCATCCATATTTATGGGTGGACAAAAAAAAATGAAGTACGCAGTAAACTTAGTTTTCACCAGATCCAAACAATATGCTTATACTTTGTTCCAGTTTCAACATATGCTTTTTATTCAAATGTATTACTTATGTATGTGTACTTTGAAACAGCTTTTTTGGTAAAAAATGTGTAAAAATTTATGTTCCAAAAATTCACTACAACGACCTTCATAATCGTAATTTTTAATCGATGCTAAAGAAAAATACGAAACATTTCAAATTGATGTGTTTTTTGATTGGACCATAAAACACAGTCGTTTAAATATATTAATGCAGCGGGTATGTCACACACAGCACACACACAAACACACAACACACACGCAGAGGCAAATAAATACACATCGACACATTTTGCCACTAAAACATGTCAATGTCACGTGAATTTCAACAGCAGGACTAGCACACAACGGAGCAATCAATACTTAGTGTCCTGCGAACCCAAACGAACGACATGTTGTCCTTATGTGTTTTTGTGTACTAAAAATCAGCTACTGCTAATGCTTTTTTATTTTTTGGCTTATATATATTCCAATTTCATGCCATTCAAATGGGCCAATGGGCTATGGGCTATGGGCCAAACATGTGCGGTTTATGGCAACCATTTTGAAGCAACAAATTAATGCAGTGACATGGAAATCTTTACCGCTGTCAGATACAAAACATCACAGTTAAGCAGATAAACAGACAGACAGTCAGTCAGTCAGATTGAAGAACATTTATGCTTTAGTGCAACGAGCACTGACAGTTGATGGCTTTAAATTTTAACATATATTACCTGGCAACAAAACGCCAGAAGAATATTATTTTTGGTTTATTTCCACAATATTTGTGGCCGAAATGATATTTATTGCTGTTTTTATTTTACCTTCTTTACGCAAATCTGCCCCGGGTATCATACCTAAATAAAGTTGATTCCTGCGGGAATATTTAAGTCATTCAAAATTTGACAACTTTCAATGATAAAAATGATTAACCACCGTCCCAATGGACGACCCAAACAATGAATGAATCAAGCAGTGTTACACCCAAAACACAATTATCTCGTACGCTTCTATAAATTCTATACAAAGCTACTTTATGTTATTGTAACAAAACGTACATTTTATTGTATTTTATTTTATTTTCAGCTCTTCTCAAGGTGACTGAAGATTAGGATTGACAAAGAAATTTATTAAGTTTTTCATCATATCATAGCAATGTTGGAGATAAGTTTATTTTTTTTTTTTTTAATGATCAGCAAGGTTGCTCTAAGCTTATGTTGATGGGCATAGGTCCTGCGAGCTGATGACAACTTTAAAAGTACTTATAAAATATTCGGAAAAAAGAGAAATAAATTTTGAATTTATAAAAATCCAAATGACGAAGTTATATTTAATTATAAACTGAAATATAAATGGGTGTGATGGTTTGAATTTATGGTTGCGTGCCCTTAGTCAAGAATATTGTTAGGTAAAGCAATATCAAGGTCCTTGCCAATGATCTACAACCGGTAGCACTTTATCAAACATAAGAAACAATATTAAAAAACAACCTTAACTCTTAAGAATGCTAACTTACTTACATGTATGGTTTAAATATGAAATATAAAATTATTTAAAAACTTGTAAGGTATATCATCGACTTCGCCGATATTAAAATACTCCCACGGCCAATTCGTAAGGTTAAAACAATCTTAAATTGTAGCGCTTTTTCTATGAGATTTTAAAAGATTCTACTATTTTGATGACGTCTAAAATACATACATATCAAATTGTTTTCCTGCAGCTTAAAGGTAAGCCTTTCTATAAAGTTTTCAATTTGAGGTTGTATGGGTGGTTGTCCTGTTCGTAGTTGTTTCAGTTTTGTAGGTTAAATATTAGCCTCCATCAAGTTTTCACTATTATGGGTTCTATTCGAGGTTATTTTTTCAGTCTTAATATAAAAAACACAAATACAGAATTTCAATTTTTTAAATTTAATATTAGCCTTTTTAAGAGTTTTCACCACCATTTGCGACAACTACCGTGGAATAAGGTTCTGTCGAGCGTATTGTGTGAAAAACTGAAGCCCATCGTTAACCAACTGATTGGACCTTGTCAGTGTGGCTTCAGACCTAGAAAGTCCACCATTGACCAGAACTTTACGCTCCGACAAATCTTGTTATAAACCCTCGAAAAACAAATCGACACACACCATCTTTTTGGCGATTTCAAGAACTGCCTTCGACAGTCCAATAAGGAGTCACCTAGACTCCATCATGTCTGAATTTGGTATTCCTGCGAAGCTATGCGTCTTTGCAGGATGACACTGAAGAACACCAGCAGCGCAGTGAAAATCGGGAAGGACCTCTCCTTCCGTTCAATACCAAGTGAGGTTTCAGACAAGGTGATTCCTTATCGTGCGACTTCTTTAATATAGTCATGGAGAAGATCATCCGAGCTGCTGACCTGAGACGCAGCGGCACCATTTTCTATAAAAGTATTATGCTCATGATATTGACATCATTGGTCAAAATACGCGCGAAGTCAGTACAGCATTCTCCAGGCTAGAAAAATAGTCGAGGCGAATGGGTCTTGCAGTAAACGCAGATAAAACGAAGTATCTTGTGTCAACAAACAAACAGTTCCAGCGTTTTGGAAACCACATCCTTTTTGACAACACCTTCTTTGAGGTAGTGAAGGACTTTGTTTACCTGGATCCCTGGCGTTAACTCCTCCAAAGATAACAGTATTGAGATTAAACGAAGGATAACTCTTGCCAACAAGTGTCACTTTGGGCTCAGTAGGCAATTGAGAAGCAGATCTCTCTCTCGACGAACAAAACTGACAAACCTGGACGTTGAGCAGCTCTGATGAAAGGACTTTGGAAGCGTTTGAGAGAAAAATCCTTCGCATGATCTATGGTCCAATCTGTGCAAATGGCGAGTACGGAATACGATGGAACCACGAGCTGTATGAGCTATATGCCGACATCAATATAGTCAAGCGTATTAAAATAGAGCGGCTTCGCTGGCTAGGTCATGTCGAGAGAATGAACGACGAAGCTCTAGCAAAAAAATTATGGAATTCGGTACCCAGCGGTGGCCAACGCAGACGAGGAAGACCGCATATCCGTTGGAAAGACCAGGCATTGTATAACCTGACAACGCTTAGAGTTTCCCACTGGCGCCAGCAAGCGCATGACAAAAGAGGCTGTCGCTTATTCTTAGACCAGGCCAAAACCGACCAACGGTTGTAAGTGTCATCTTAGTAAGTAAGTTAGTTTTGATATAAAATACAAACTCATCAACTTTTGGTCTTTAGCTAAAAGCGAAGACTTTTTAAAGAATTTTAAATTTTTGGGATGTATGGGATGTGGGCGTAGTCGTAAATGAATGACGTTCATTTTTCTAACACGCCTTAATTTCAATATAGAATGTATTAATGTCTTATTTTATTTTTGTAGCTCTGACAGAAGCCTCTTTATATAGTTTCAATTTTGCGGTTGTATGGGTGAGGTGGGCGTGTTAGTGAGTGGATGGCGCCCATTTTTCTAACAAGCCTTAATTTCAATATAATATGAATTCATGTCTCATTTTATTTTTGTAGCTTAGACAGAAGCCTCTTTATATAGTTTTCAATTTTGCGATTGTATGGGAGGTGGGCGTGTGCATAGGTGGATGGCGATTTTCTCAAATTTGGCATTAGAAATGTTTAAACTCTTATTTGAAATTCAATTTTTAGAGCAGCTGGCTTTCCTTTTATGGCTAACTACACTGAGAAAAAAGTTTTTGGAATATGATAAAAATTCATCATATTTAGAGGGAAATGCTACAGACTTTGCTCCAGAGAATGCTTTTCTCTAAATATGATCCTAAAAATGATTAAAAGCATCCGCGAAAAAGATAAATACATAAAAATATATCGTTTTTAGAGAAGAATACTGTTTATTTTGAAGAGAAGATTTCTTTTTAGCGAAGAAAATTCTTCGCATAGTAAATTTTTATCAAAATAAAGGAAACAGGAGAAATTTTGTATTTGATTTTTTTCTGAGGGTAGAATTAAATAAAATTTTGTTAACCTTTTTTTAAACTAATTTTAAGCTAAATTATAAGCTAAGTATTATACTTTTTTTTGTTTTATTGTTTTTTATTTTTCTTCGAAATGTTTTATTACTAAGACTCTATGACGCAAATTTTATATAACAAGTTATAAAATTGTATAAAAGTTAGTAAGCATTATCAAGTGCATGTTTTATCTGCTATTAACCAAAAAATACAAACACAAAGAAAAAATAAAGCAACACCTACTTAAAGTAAATACTAACAATATATTTAGAATTTACATGCTTATAAATGACAAGCTATTACATTATTTAAATATAAAGTAGCTACGTTCGTTACTAAGCTGTATAACATGTCTCAAGAGGAAAATTTTCATTTTAAATTCAAAATGAGCGTTGAAAAATTTCCAACCAAATATCCTTGATTAATTTTAATTGCATTTTAAATATCCTTTGTAGACACAAGTTAAAACAACATTCATCACAATAAAAAGCCAGACAAAGAACCTTGCCATAGCAACAACCAACAACAACAACAACCAACAACAACAACAACAACAACAACAACAACAACCGCGCGAGTTCCATTGACAAATAATATCTTAAATTTTCCGCAACAGCCATATGCTGACAACCGTTCTAGCACACGACGCCATATTGACTCCAGTGAGTATTCACAGGATAATCACAGGATAATAAGCATAGCCGTTAAACATTTAATGTAGCACATCTACAATTAGCGCGAACGAAGAGCACTCATTACTGCTGCTTCAACATTTAAATATCTATCTTTGGAATGTTATAAAACAACAATAAAAAGTTAAATTTACAAAAACAATTATGTGAATGTCAACGTCCTGTGAGACATGCAATAAATCTAAAAAAAAAAACACCATTGAAATCCAGCTAGATAACATCAACATTGTACACTGCGTTATACAACAAAAATAGACAAATTAGCCACAGCTTTTATCACATCCACCTGCCCAACAGCCAAAATACCAAGGCAAAGGATTCAGCATGATAAAGGATGATATTTTACCAAAGTCATTGTTGAGAAATTGGCAACGTACTTTGGCATGCCTCGTCATTAGGCATCAGCTAAGAGTGTGAGTGAAATTCTTGGTGGCACAATTATTGCGAATTGTAATGTGCGCACCGGAAGTGTGCTCACGTCACAGAGTAGGCAAGCGACGACTATCAACGTGGTGCGTTACGCAGGCAACGCACGCTAACGATAAAACTGTCTTTTGTAGGGTTTCAGCTTGTGCGGGAAGCATATTAATTACACAGTTTAGCATATAAAATAATCACAGACTTCGATCAATAGATTCTAGTGGAAGAGAAAAAAACATTGCACGTGCACAGATTTTTTTTAAGTTTAAGCTAGAACTATACACGGTTAAAAATCTTGAACTAAATTTTAAACTTTTTTGGATTACATATAGGACACGACCAAAAAAAGATTACTTTTTAATCCAATGAAAAGTTTTAAATTTTGCAATCCAAAAAGGATTTATTTTTAATCCACAAAAAGTTTACAATTTTTTAATCCAAAAAGGAATAATTGTTAATCTACAGAAAGTTTAAAATATTATAATACAAAAAGGATTAGATTTTAGTCAAAAAAAGTTTAAAACATTGTAATCCGAAAAGGGATTACTATTTAATCCTCAAAGGTTTAAACACTGTTTACTGTAATAATGTGTAAAATAATATTTTGGTTCAGATTTTAATAAACAATTTGTTACATTCAATTAAAAATAAATTTCGGATGCTTTAACAACATTTAGAATTATATTTATCTTAAATTTCGTAGTAGTAGCAGTTTTCAATCTTATACCTGAATTACAGTGCGGCAGTGGCAGTGGCTTTGATCAGCTGTAATTTTAGGAATACTGTTGTTCAATGGTGAAACTTACATAGCAGCAGTGGTTGTAAGCAGTACTGCCGAGGTTAGCCCTATTTCTAAATTCACTGCCAACATGCAAATAATTAAACTACTAAGAAAAATTCACACATTCACTGCTTTCGATGCTGACGATGCCACTGCTAGATTGTAATTTGCAGGCAGTAAAATACGAAACAGCTGATCACTGCCGCTGCCACTGACACAGCTGCTGCCACTATCACTGCTGCATTGAAATTCAGCTATTAAATAACATAAATACTTTTTCCTGAAAATACTACCTTAATGCAAATTTGTAGTCCAAAAATAGTCTTAAACTTAAACTTTTTCGGATTAAAAATAATTAAACTAAAATATGGAATAAAAAATAGTACTTTTAGGATTAAAAATTCCTTTAAACCAAAGCTTGGATTAAAAACTAGTCCAAAATTTTTAACCGTGTATTCAATATGGGTGAGAAATGACTTTGTGGAATATTTTAAGCCTCTAGTGTCCTTTCTTAAGGATATTTTAAAGACTTTCTTAAAAGTGTTAAAAATATCATCACAAGTAGTCGAACACGATTGTAATTTTCAACGGAAATATTTCTTACAAAATTTCCATTCAGGGCACTTTGAACCCTTATAAATAAACCTTAGCATTTAATTGTTTGAGGTAAACTTGAAAACCATTAGATTGATTTCGATAAAACTTTTACCACCAGGAACTTTAATTTTCATGGATGGACACAGTCTATGTTGTATAGGTGTATTAAGTTCAGTTCCTTAGTACCAAAGAGAAGACAAAAAATATATTTAACTAAAAAAAATTAAAATTTATGCGAACGTGGCCGTGAATGCAAAGAGCCAAAAAGTGGAATTGCTCGAGTTCAATCCTCACATCTAACGATAAGTTTCTTTTCAATACACTCAGAAAAAAGTTTTTTGGAATATGATAAAAATTCATCATATTAAGAGGGAAATGCTACAGACTTAGCTCTAGAGAATGCTTTCCTCTAAATGTGATCCTAAAAATGGTTAAAAGCTTCCATGAAATAGAGATAAGCAAATAATTTTAAAAATCGTATTATTTTCAATAAAATAAACTGATTCCACTTTTTTTCAAACTATAATTAACCAATATGTGCATTTTATTGTGGCATTAATAAATCTCCAATAACTTCATCAATAGCTCATCTTAAACAAAAATAATGTTAAATATTTACTATAAAAAAATTAAACTTATGTTCGAATTTTTGCAAATAAAATTTGCATTTTTCGCGCAAAAAGAACCAAAAAAATCATTAATCTAGGTATACCCATATATGTTTAATAACAGCTCTATGTTTTTACAAATTATTTTGTTAAAATTAAATCATTTTATTTTTATTTAAAAAAAAAAAAGAAACATTTTTCAAGTTTGGCACATCATATCTTCTATTATATAAAAGATAGAAACTGAATTTTTCCTATCAACGCACCAAATATTTGTAAATAAAATGGCGTTTATTATTTTTTTTCTAAACAAATTTTTACATATCGAAGTTTGAGCACTCACTTATATGGAGCAGCCTCTCCATGCATCGTAATGAAAGTCCATATTTTTTATTATAAATCGGTTGGGGCGTTAAAAAGATATTGTCTAATTAATAGAAAACGATCCGTTTTTTTTTACATTTTTTTATATATTTCCAAAATTTGACCTAAAACAAATCAAAGAGTTGCAGACTTGAAATAAGAGCCCAAATATACATTTTCGTTTTCTCTGATGCAAAACCATGAAAATCTGTGATTTTTTACATGTTGACTTGAGCACTAAAATTTCAAACTACTGACGCACTTCTTCATTTCCTCTGCATTGTGTCTTTAATTCACCATGTTTTCTTATTCACTGCTTCACACATAACTAGAAAAATTCTTTTAGTTAAATAGATTTATTTCAAGGATTAAGTTAAAAAAAACCATATATATGCAAACCATGTTTCACTCCAATAACATTCTCGGTTAAAACTCTTTTAAATTTATGAGCATCAAATTATTTCTTTAATCTTATTCGAACACTTTTCCAAAATTTTGAGGTAAATTTCCATTTTATCTAAAATGTTTAAAATGTTCAAACTAAGCATTCCTTGCTAATTTAAATCATCTAACATCCATTTGCAATTCCATACCAAATGCAGACAAGTTTTTTACCCAGCATACATACATATAAAAGTAAAACTAGAACAGACAAGCATAAATTTTGTTTTAAGCACGAAATTTATTCGTTCATCTACATAAATGGAAAAAAAAAACTAAAAGCAAAAAACGCTTCAATGAGCATAAAATGCATACATTGACCGAAGTTACCTGATGTCCGATTGGTTAAAGAAAAAGTAGAACAAGAACTTAAAAAAAACAAAAACTAAAATGTAAATGAAAATGAAAATGAAAATGAAAATGCAGAAACAGAACAGTTTTGCTAACCTCTTACGATGGTTATTTTTGAAGGTTCAAGCTGAAAGCTTTCAATACACTCACTCAAACTCACTGATGACGCACTTATACAAGAATAAGCTAGCTGTAAATGGTGCTACAAATGAAAACTGACCTGGGCACCCTTTCCTGCTGGAATAGTAGTACTGCAATATTTGTCAGTTAATCCTATCTGAGTGCATTGAAAAGGTTTCCATTTCAGCTAACAAGCATTTTTACTTAAGAAGAAAAAAGCTAGGTTTGTTGAAGAATTTTTGATTGGCTTAACTTTGATTTTTAACAAAAATTTTGAAGCTATGCGTGCTTCTTATGTACAATTTTCATTGAAATAAACAGAAAATCCAATTTCAATAATTTTTAATTAATGGAGTTACCTATGAAAACATTTTTACAGAGAACAGCTTCCTTATTAGTTTCTGAGAAATCTATATTTAACTAGCAAAATACTCGATGCACTGTTTGGGCTATAGCTTAAATTTGCCAAGCAAATATGTTAAGCAGTTCCCTTGAAATTTTAATATTGGTATAAAACCAGGTATTGCAGGGAGTAACAGGTGAACCGTTATCAGCTCTTTCTATGGACAACTTTTACAAAATGATGTTTATAAATAAAGTCATTTTTATTTCCATGATTATTGGAGCGAGTAAGCGAAGTTACCATGAAACAAGTGGTTTGAAGATGTTTAGAGACAAAAAACTCTAGAATGGATTGAACAATCTTAAAATGTATTTTTCTAAACTGTTCTACGCTTTCAAATTAAGGTTAAACTTACAAAAGAATTTTCAAATTACATTTAGTTCAAAATAGAAAATAATATTTCTATTTGTTTTGTTGTTGATATTCGCAGAAATGTTAGTTTTTTTCCTAACATGCTTGTGTATGTATCAGCTATGTATGTATCAGCTATTTATCAAGAAATAGTAAAAAACAAGATATCCTAATTTTATTTATGAAGGAAAATAGTTAGAAAATAAAACACAAATACAGGAAATCAGTTTATATTTGCATATGAAGGTGAACCCTGTTAAATAAAATATATTTACAGTTTTTATTCTTGTTTTAGGGTTATTTTCTTTTGCAACTTTTAGCGCATGCAAATCAAATATTGTTTTTTAAATGATTCTTAAAGATATTTAAAAGCAGGTTTATTTATTTTGCAATCGAAAAAGGAAAGTATTTTTTTTTATCACTGAAAATCTGTATGCTTCGTATTTTCTCAAGAAATTTTACACACAACTACAAAAATCAACGAACGTTTGTTTTAACCGTTCATTAAAAATAAACGTTTGAAGCGAACGTTCGTTCTGAAAAAAACTTTTGTATGCAGCGCTTGACTCTCAGTATCAACATCGTCAAGTGGTTTTTTTTTCGTTGTGCATGTGTCATCGGTTCGGTTTGCGTTGTTGTTGTTCTACATGTTTTTGTTTTCGCATTATCGTGGAGAAATGAAAACAATAAGAAATAAGAAAGAAAATTAAGAAAATCAGTTTGAAAGAAACATTTAGATAATTAAGTGCCGGTCGTGAACAATTTCCTGAATTTTTAATTCAAACGCTCGTTTTGAATAAGTGACTACAAACAAACGTTCGTTGTTTTTTTTTATTGAGTGAAAAAATCACATGCTCTTAGATTAACTTGAAATTTTGCCTATAGGTTTCTTTTCTACTTATAAGAATATAAGTAATTTGTTTTGTTTTTTTTTAGCCATTTTTAAAAACTTATAAAAAATGAAGTAAGTCATTTAAAATAAATTGTATCTCCGGGATCTGTTACTCTACTTTTGTAAATGAAGTATCATTAGAAAGCTTTCGAAAAGCAATTCTGAAAAATTTAATATTTTTGGTATTTTTATGCCAGATTTGCCACTTTTTGAAAAAATTTGATTTTCTTATATATCAAAAAGTGAATTTTTGTATGTTTTCGTTTTTTTTAAGTAATTTTAAAACCAAAATAAACTTTTCACCAATAAAGAAATACGATGCCTAAATGAAAAGTTCTTTCACAATTTGTTTTTCTGACATACATTTCACTTTATCGTTCATAACTTCTATAACGTTTAAGATATTTGTACAAAATATTCAACAAAACTGTTCAGCTTTTTGGAACCAATATTTGTTTTTTATATAGTAATGACCGCACATGTGACTTTGGCCAATAAAACTGGAAAAAAACTGAATAAATTAAAAAGTTTGACTATTTTCGTTTAAGATAATCGGAAGAGATAATATCTTTTCTATTTTAGTTTTAAGAAAAAATTTTATAAAGCGATCGACTCAACTAATTTGTCTCCTCAAAGTACCTATTTATGTGTCTAGTTTTTAACCGACCTAGTTTTTATTTCATATTTATAGGTCATTGATCTTCAGCAATGATTTGGTACCCAATGAAATCTTCTTGTTCCCTTCAGACCACTTCAGACAGAGTGGCACTAAATTGTTCCGAAAATTGGTTCAATGTAATGCAAAACTGTATGAATCATGTAAGGGAATACCTGAAGGGATTTTGGTTTCAGGTATCAAACCTGTTAAGTCAGGCCTGCCTTAGTTTGAAAATGTGTTGATAGATAAGTCGATAAGAATTTGAAAACAACTGAAACAAGATTTAAACAAAAAAAAAAAAAAAAACAAAAACAAAAGAACAAATTTGCCTTTTCAGCCCTTGAAAGGACTTTGACCGAGCTTCTTATGATCAATTGAGTTGTGTGTGTTATTAAATGTTTGTACACAAATGACCGAGAACTGGACCTACATGTTTTATGCCTATTCCGAACGGCTAAAGTTCATGTTCTTAAGAAGCTTTACATGGCATTATTTACTCTCTGAGGTTTGCCATTGTCTGCAGAGTGGTGGTAACCGAACAGAAAAATTTTTTTATTGAAAAAACTTTTCGCCGCGACTGGGGATCAAACTCGCGCTCCGAGCATGCTAAGCCACACACTTAACCTGCATGCCACGGTTCGAAGAAAGATTTTGAAAATTTTTCGTCAATCACTCATTCATCCCTGAGGCGATCAAAAAACGATTCATCTTCCAACGATCGTCGGAATGAGCGAAGGAAGGTTTTGAAAATTTGGGCCTCTATAGTCGAGTGGTTAGCGTGCTTGACTGCCAACCCAGAGGTTGCGGGTTCGAATCCCAGTCTCGCCATGGCTCTACGTTTTTACCTTTTTTTAATTCTTTCATCATGTCTAATCAACTGAAATTAAAACTTCATCTATATATACGACTTTGTAGTTGGTGGTCGAGATGTTTGTGGAATGAGATTGGTTGATAACTCGACTTGACTGAGGTAAAGGCTTCACACTTTCGTCAGATTCAAATTCTAATGTTGATATAACACTCCGCCACACATAGAACATTCTTCACTTCCCTACGGACAAAGCAGGGTCAATTGCCCTAAAGTAACCGGTCCTGTGACAGTTCTTATTTAACCTATCACAGGACAGGTTCGATATTACTCAGAACAGGACCAATAGTTTTTAAATGTGTTTTGCTCTATTAATCTTATCGTTACCAATAGCTCAGTGGAAGTGCGCTAGACTGTCACGCGGTGCACGTGGGTTCGAATCCTGGCTGTGTTAAATAATAAAATTTAATAATTTAAATTCTAATTCTATTTCATTAACTGCTTAATCGAAAATAACCTTCAAAATAAATTTGCTTAACATATTGAAAAATTTCATTTTTTAATTAAAAAAAACAAAAATTATTTTAAATTAAAAAAAAATATTTTTTAGTTCTGCCGGGAATTGAACCCAGGTCAGTCGAGTACTAAACGTGAACGCTAGCAAGCTCGGCTAAACATGAATTTACAAAACATTGGTTTAATTTCATTATCAACGTGCGTATAAGTGTGCCGTGTTCTATAAATAGACCGGCTACTGATTAGGTCCGAAGGTATCTATGAGGTGTCAATTGACACCTGCCGATATATTTTTGAACCGGTTCTAGGATTGGTCCAAAGGTATCTAGCCGGTGTCAATTTACCCCTGTTAATGACAACGCCATGTAAAAAGGACCGGTTGGTTTCATATGTTGGTGATAGAATTGGGACCGGTCACTATCACTTTGGAACCCATCAAGTGATAGGTTCTGAACCGGTTCTTTTGTCCGTAGGGTTGTTTCTCTTGATATCCCTTTCTCTCCTACTTATCTATCACCCCATTTCCGAATCAAGACAGACTTGACTGAATAGGTTCGACACCTGAAATCCTTGGTTCAAAGGTAAAAACCAAAAAAAAAATATATATATATATGTATGATTTGCTTTATGCACCTGTTTGTATGCGTTAATTTATATCTTATCTAGGTTTACAAATTTTTTTGTGGTTGTGTAAAATTCGATAAAATAAAAACTAGGAATATTTTTAGCAGCTAATTTTTTTTTTTCTATTTTATTTTTGATATTTTAGCAATGCAAAAAAAATGTAAAACCAAATTTGAATTGACAATCTTTTTTTGTAATTTTTTTTTATTGTTAAAACATCAATAAATGTTTTATAAAAAACATGGTTAGTAAAAATATTCTTAGTTTGTTTTTAATCGCATTTTCAAACACTACAAATTTTTAAGCGCTACACGGAGAGAAATTCGAGCTGAAAACCAATCCAAACCAATTAATTCTGAGCTAAGCCATAATATTCTTGATATCAAGCCCCAAGTTATTGTTTACCAAAAAATGTACACTACATAATGTTCATGCATAATGTAGGTGATTTTAGGATAATTTATTAATAAGTTAATATGCCCACATGCGTCCAATATAAGCAGTTTTGAGATCGTTTGTGAACAAATTAAAACACTCACTTGTGCCCAATTAAAGTCATTTTTAGTGTTTTTTGTTAAAAAAAAACATGCTCGTTTATGTTCGATTCATGCCATTTATGGATTGTTGCTAAAAAAAATTATTACTCTAAGATATATTGGAATTGATTTTCAAAATATGTCAACTGTAAACAATATTTTCAAATAAATCTTCAAAAAATACAAACAATTTTATTACTATTTTTAATGTCCAAATTAAATAAATTTTATTAAATTTTTATTAAATAAATTTATATTTTTATTTATAATTTTTATAAATATATTTTTAGGAAATTATATTTATTAAATTTACTTTATGCATTTTTATCACTAACAGGAAGAAAAACCAACTGAGAATTACTTTGTTCGGTTGATCATTTTTTTTTAATGTCGAAAAACAACAACAACAAAATTAATTTTTATACAAAAAAGCACAAGATTTAGCACAAATTTACGTGTTTATAAAAAAAAATGTTCATATCTCTGTCATAAACTGTAAACGGGAATAGCATATTTTGAGTCGGTTTTGAGTTCTATTGAGCTGATTTCAGTAACGAACGAACGCTTTCAGCTTAATTTGAGCTCATTTTCGCTCTGTGTAGTATCGCTTAAACAGTTAATTTATGCAGTTTTTATTTTATTTAATCTTTGCTTTCAACCTTTTTCTAAACATTTTCAGCCTGAACAAACCAATTATGCAAAATTATGCTCGACCGGAATAGATATTTATAATATGCGAAAAAAAAATAGTCTCATAGTGCAAAAAAAATTTGCATTTTCAATTTCATATTTGGACTTGACTGGTTTTGAAAGTAAGAAATGAATCAAAGTTTAAATACCGCCATTTGGGGTTTCAAAATTTGAAGGAACTCATTAAAATGATTTCTACATACTTTTTTTTTCAAATCGGATGTTAACCGCCGAAGCAATTTTGATTCTTCTGAAGGTCCTTTTTATTAAAAAAAAATGGTTTCTGGCTTTTAACTTTTCATTTTTTACAGAACGCATGCTCAAATCCGCTAAAATGTTAAATTTATTACTTATATTAACGTGTTGGCATACAAAAGTTTTTAAAATTAGAATGAAAAAACAACACAAACGAAAACTTGCTTAGACTTATCTGGTTTTGAATGAAAATGTACAGTGCACATGTCGGCTTATGATTGAAAAGAAGATTTTTTAATTGCATTTTTCTCTAGGATTTTCAACATTCTTATCAAAGATAATTGTATGGATCGATATACGGTAACATTAGCTTTACAATGGCATTTCTAATAAAATTTTTTTTTCCAGTGACTTCTTTGGATTTGAATGTAAACTCAATAAGTATATTCTTTTCTGCTACGTAGCCAATAAACGCCCCGCTGCGTATCTTGTATCGCTGAAACTGTTACTATTTCTGTCTTTCAAATTGTTTAGCTTATAACCTAAGAAAAAAAAATAACCAAAGAACCAATTGTAACTACAGTATGAACAGTTAATGATTTATACATTATTTTTCTCATATAAAATTTTTTTTTTTATTTTCTGACCTTAAAATATCGAATTGATATTTCAAAAAGAGAATATTTTTATGACTATTTTGTATGTATTTCTTTTGAAATACTTCGTATATATTATTCATTATTTTGGTTGAAGTTTTAATTTTAACACCAATGCAGTGTTGCACGAAATTTTTTAAAATTCTAACGTGTTATAAAACAACTACATTAAAGCAATTTTAACGCCAAATTAAGGTATTTTTCTCGGCTAATTCTTTGAGTACAAGTATCAGGGCATTTTTCAACATAATTTTTATATCTAATACATCTTTAGATCATTATCATATGAATAAGTTCCACAAATTTTTTTAAAAACATAAATTAGCATGCAAAAAATTTAAAGTCAAACATTAAAGCGCTGAAGTTTAAACAATGCTCTGCATTCAAACACAATGAAACAATGTTTTTTTTTTTTGTTATTTTTTGTTATGTCAACATTTATTAAAAAATCAGAACTCTAACAACACAAAGCGGCGCATAAAGTATGTTAGAAAAAAAACATTCAAAGACAAATATTTGCACATATGCAAAGTTAAGCACACATACAACACACACTCATATGTTACCAACAACAAACAACATGCATTGCTTTGGGCAGCTTATGCAGCAAATAACAAAGAATAAAAAACTAATGTCAAGCAACTAAAAGTATGCAACAGATTTCATATATTTTCGAACTCTCTCCCTCTCTCTCTCTCTCTCTCTCACTCTCTCTGTAACACACACCAACTGCACTTATATTTGTTTGTGTTTATGTGTTTTGCTTGTGTTGGTATGCAATTTTTTTATAAAGCTGCTGCAAAACTATAAAAACAATTCATACAAACGAAAACAAAACACCACTAAAGGTTTTCAGCTAATATATAAGCCGACAGAAATCTAAGAACAAGTTGAAAAGTCAAAGAGAAATACAGCACATGTTTGCAACAGAAATAGCCCGTGGTTTTAGTTTGTTTTGATTAAGGGGGGATATGACATTGGCCGTTTCTTAAATCAATTTTTTAAAATTTTGTATTTTAGTATATGCTCTTAAAATTCTAACAAAAAAAAATCATGGCAAAATTCTAACGGGTTCAAAAGTAACAGCCGGATTAGTGAGAGAGCATTTTTATACCCTAAACCTGAAAGGTCAGGATATATTAAATTTGTGCATAGAACGAAGCGAGTCCGGTATAGAAAAGTATATATCTTCTCAATCAGCGTCACCACCTGAGTCGAGCTATCTATGTCCGTTCGTTCGTGCGTCCGTCCGTCCGTCCGTCTGTCTGTCCGTCTGTGTGTTGTCCGTGTACACAGGATAAGAAGAAAAAGTTGAGATAATTGGATAAAACTTGGCACACATGATCACATAGACTCAAGGATCTGTACTATTGAAAATTTTTGGAATCCGCCTACGGACACGCCTACCTCCCATACAACGAAAAAA
This sequence comes from Tetanocera ferruginea, assembly GCA_958299015.1. Lineage (NCBI taxonomy): Eukaryota > Metazoa > Arthropoda > Insecta > Diptera > Sciomyzidae > Tetanocera > Tetanocera ferruginea. The sequence goes on along the minus strand of OY282642.1, from coordinate 115,217,559 downwards.
TTGAAAATTGCATAACTCAGCTCATAGTTATCCTACAACAATAAAATTAGGTGTATATGTGTTTTTTTTTAACACAAAGGCGTTTTCGAAAAATGGGTGTCAACCGCTCATGGACACGCCCACCTCCCAAACAACCCAAAAATTGAAAACAAAATTAATAAGCCTCTGTTTACCCTACAGATATAAAATAAAGCACGTGTGTTTTTTATAACAAAACAAAGATAGTTTGTAAAAATGGACATCGTCCGCCAACGGACACGCCTACGTCCCATATAATGCAAAAATTGAATACTGCATAAATAAGCTCATACTTACCCAACAAAAATAAAATTAAGTGTGTATGTGTTCTGTATTAACACAAAAATGTCTTCGAAAAATGGATGTCATCCGCTCACGGACACGCCCTCCTCCCATATAACCCAAAAATTTAAAACGCAATAAATAAGCCTCTGTCTACCCTACAGAGGTAAAATTTGGAACGTATATTTTTATGACAAAACGAAGATATTTTGGAAAATGGACGTCATCCGCCAACGGACACGCCTACCTCCCATGCAACGCAAAAATTGAAAACTGCATAAGTAAGCTCATAATTAAACTACAACAATAAAATTTGGTGTGTATGTGTTTTGTATCAACACAAAGATGTCTGCGTGTCATCCGCTCACGGATACGCCCATCTCCCATACAACACTAAAATTGAAAACGCAATTAATAAGTATATGTTTAACCAACAGAGTTAAAATATGGCACGTATGTTTTTTATGACAAAACGAAGATGGTTTTGGATAATGGACGTCATCCACCTACGGACACACCTACCTCCCACACAACCCAAAAAGTTTAAAACTGAATAAATAAGATTATGTTTGTCATAGAGAAATTAGATTTGGTATGTATGTTTTTTATACCAAAACTAAGATGTGTTCAAAAATTGGTAGTAATCCGTCCATGAACAGGCACTTACTGTGAGCTACAGGAATAAAACTTGACATGTGTAAATTTTCCTTCAACATTTAAATGCATATAAAATATAGGCTTCATCTGCCCACGGACTCGCCCATTTTCAATTATTGTTTTTTTTTTAAAGTAGGTTTTTACTTGTTGTTATTTCCATAAATAAATAAATTTATATAGCTTTAAGTATTATATGTTGTACTGTAAAAGAACATGGTTGTTATTTGTACTAATGTTAAATCAAATCAAAAGTAGGTTTAGGGTATTTTATAGTCAGCCTAGACCGAATTTAGACTTTTTTTACTTGTTATTTTTCCTTGCATTTTTCTTTGTTCACAAACTTTGAACGCGTTTATCTCGAAACCATGTTTTTCGCACTGGTTGCGGCACTAGCGGGTTCATTTTTTGACAAAATTTTTTTTTTGTATTTTTTTAAACTTGAATCGCTATCGTATGACACGAGCTTTTTTTAAATTTTTTGTCGATTTTTTATGAATTTTTAAAGTCAATATTTTTTTCGAAAAAACATACTTTCAAATTTGGAACACCACCAAAAATAGAAAAAAAAAATTAAAAAAACTCCTGTCATACGATAACCAATTTTGTTAAAATTTAAAAAAGTCATTTTTTCCAGATCGGAAAATTTCTGCTACTCCCAACGCTGCGGTCCCTTGTTTCTCTCCCCCGCCAGTTTGGAGTGCTATAAAACCATGTTGGAGTGTAAAATATATTTTTTTGAATTTTTATTTCTTGTAATTTGTTCAAATCTCTAAAATAATAAAAAAAATTTTTGGAAAAATGTTTGTTTTTGACTGAGTTATGAATTTTGAAAAAAAAGGTCTGCGAATGTCATGTCCCTCCTTAACAGAGCAAAATATTTTGCCATAGCTTAAACAAAATTTTTATGACATCTTTGTTTATTCTTCTTCTTCTTAAATTTTTCCTACTGAGTATTGACATAATTTGCATAATTATGAAACAAAGTTATCAAATTTTAGTTACAATTATGGAACTTTGATTACAAAAAGTTAACGATACCAATTTATAAATTTAAGCACAACAATGAAAGGACTAGCGCGGAGTAGGAGCGCGTGTTACATAATATAATGAGTACCTTAATCAATACTAATGATTAAACATCATTATATAAGAAAACAATGTCAGTAAAGCAATTCTTTTGCACGCCCTAAGCGTGCCCTCAAAGAACCAATTTTAAGGCGCCACAATTTTCTTTACTGGTGGACGTAAAGCTAAGCAAGTCGGAGGGCGGAGAATATTTAAATGAAAACGTTTTCAAAACTTTGCTATCTACCTTTAATCAGTTTACTTAATTCGATTAAATATGCAATGAAGACAAACGGAAGCACAAACAAACACACACACACACACACACATACACACAATATAACAGCAACACTCAAGCACATTCAAAGCTACAGCTACATTCCTGGCCATCATAATGAGCGTTTGTGCGTAACTTGGTAGAAAACCAATCAGCCGGAGGTGATGCTGATACGATATTTATTTGCCAATGTTGTTTGTTGTTATACGCTGATTTTGTTGTTGTTGTTAATATGGTACTTGCTGTTGCTGTTGTTGTTATTCTTACTATTGTTGATATTTAATATGCAATGCCGCAAATGGCCAGCAATTTCACGCTGCTGTGAAAGGGCATAAAGTACAAGTTTTTTTTTTTGTTACCGCTATTGTTGTTGTTCTGCATGGAACAGCAAAGCTGCTCGTGCACTGCAGATAACAAGCATGAAAAGAAGCACAATTAAGTTAAACGAAAAAAAAATCACAAACTCTGCGTTGCCACCTTGTGAATGGAGAGTGGTTTGAGGACTATCAGATGCTGAGCATCCTAACCGGCAACTTTTAATGAGTTTTTGGCATCAATTATGTTACTTTGTCCATTTCTGTTTATCATTTGCTCTGTTATGAAACTACGTAGAACTTCGTAAACAACAGGAGAGAGATTCAAATTCTCTTAACTGCTGTCAGTTTTTTATCTTAATCTGAATATAACTATTTTGGAACTTATTTTGACATTAATTGCTCTTTTATATTGTAGAAATTTCAAATACCGTCAGATAATCGAACTTAAAAAAATAACAACAATTTAAAAGAAAAAAGCATATTTGACAGATACTATATCCGCTGCCGCACAATTATGAGAACAGTACGTAGATGTGAACATATCGAAGTAGAATGAAAATTTCTGAAAATTTAAAGTCGACAAAAAATTTTCAATAGGGGTATTCACGATGTGGTATATTGGCGCTTGTATTGTGTATTATAAATAAAATTTGATATTTGAAGTACAATTGCAAAAATAAAATGTACAGTGTTCAAAATACAACTCTATAGCAAAAATACAATGACGAAACCCTATTGTATTCTTTGTAAATTTTGTTCTATATTTGATCAACTGATTTCAAAAGCTTTTTGACTCAGCGTTGATGAAGGTACTCTCTGCGTTGTGTGTTTATTTAATAAAAGTTCATTTAATTCATTGCTTCGTTTCAGTTCTTTTATTTTCTCGTACTACTATTTAAATGATGAACTACACAGCTTTAGTGAAGGTTTGTTCACAATGCGTTGTAAATATTGTAAATTTTGTAAGAATTAATCAAAAATATACCACATCGTGAATACCCTTAATGATCTAATGAGAAATTTTTATTTTTTTCTTCCGCTTTCTACAAAAAAACTTTTGCATATTAGCATAAAAAAAAATCATGTAAGCTTTCTTACGCTTTTTACGCGTGAATATAAATTGCAGAAAATATGCAAAACAGAAGAGTTTTAGCACTGATTGCAAAGTTGTATTTTCATAATAATTAAGTAAAGTGCAATAAAAAGTTGTTATTCAAAAGTTGTTATCTATCAGGTATTTAAGATTTAATAAAAGAAACTTGAAATAATAAAAAAAAAATTCTATATAGAAGAACATTATAAAATACAACTTTTCATGAACTTAAAAAAAAACCTACTCTTAAAACTATGTGATCCTAATGATGACCTGTCTTCAAACTTAAAAAATAGCTTTTTATTAAACATAAAACAGCTTTATTGTGGCAGTTGTGTCCTGCTTCCTAAGTGTGTGACGTGCGGGCCAACAGAACGCTGTAAGCCGAGTTCAACCCTCAGTCTGACAAATGATTTTTTTCAATAGAAAATATTTATCTGTTCGGTCGTCATTTTGCTACATACCTTGGCAAACCTCAATGAGTAAAATCTGCCATTTTAAGCTGCCTGACATCGATATTACACGAAGGAATAGACTTTAAAAATCTTTGTTCAGTTCTCGATCCATTGTGTCAGAAAATTTAATAACACAATTGGGCACAGAATATTTTTTTTTTTGTAACGTCATATCATATTTAGGAACGCATAAATAGGGATATCAATTAATTATATGATTATCAATTTAAAGAAACACTCCACGTTGGAAAAGATACCATGGTAGTTATATATATTAATTAAAATTGGGAATGGCTTAGAGCAGCAACATGGAGATGTGCAATTGGATTCAAGTAGAATTTAGCTCAAAACACAGGGTTGCAATACCTATGGCAATTATGTCGGTTTGACTACGACAACTTAATTATTGTAAGAAGTTGACAAATATGTCATATATCAAAGTCTTATAAAACAAACAATTATCAGACAATTGCGACAAATGTGCAGAACTGTCATCTGTCAATTTTTATGAAAATAGACACTTGAATTTGGCGCTTTTTACACATGATTATATATAAAACGTTTTTCAGCAGCTGTTAAAAGTTTCAGCTTCAGCGTTTACTGTGAATGCGGCCTTAGCGATAAATACACAAGGAATACATGATGTTTCTAACTCTAAATCAGAAACAAAAAGAATCAAACAGCGCTGAAAAATTTACTCAAAATAATCTCCTTTCTTAGCTCAAGCAGTCCATTGTACAATTACCTAAAACTATGCAGCAGTAAACTTAAAAAATTCCTGTGAAAATTTTACCAAACAAAGCAATTTCAAGCTCGTGTTGCGCTTTTGTATGAACTGCATGTGACAAGCACTACAAAAACATCACAACAACAAGTTAGCTCACTTCACCAACAACTCAAATGCATGCAGTATCATGTATGAGTGTGTGTGTATAAGCAAGAATGGTTTGTTTGATGTTTGTATTTGTGTTTGTGCTTGTGTTTGTGTTGCTAAGTAAGAACATGCTTTTAGTTAACTTCAAATGCTGCTACATGTAAATTAGCTAAAAATTAACATTTACATAGAAGAGCCTTAGAGTCACGTACTCTGGCTATTCGCTGAGATAAAAGTTCAAAAAATTTATACAAAATTTTGAACTTGTCAGAAGACACGTTTAGAAGATAGACATTTCGAAGATACAAATTTGAACAGAACATTCTTAATATTAATTTTAAAGGTGTTGAAGTGAAAAACTGAAGTGAAGCACTGAAGTAAATAACACGAACAGAAACATAGGCTGATATAATAATCACCCTTATCTTTGAACCCGTGCTCGTTCTCAAAACAACGTCGAAATGAATATTTTATATTTTTAACCGACTTCAAAAAGAAGCATGTTGTCAAGTTGATTTTTTTTTTGAAGTGAAACTTCTTTGGCGGCGAGTGAAATTTCAAGGTCTCTTATTCGTGACGCTAGGCTAACGTTTTAAATTCATACGAAAATTTAAAAAAATTATTGCCGCTGCCGAGAATTGAACCACGAACATCGTTGGTTAAGAGTCGGAATCTATACCACTACGCAATGTAGGCACATGAATATTTTTAAACAAAATATAATTAAAACTGAAAGCGTAACATACTGAAAATAACATAATTAACATTAACATTAACATTACATTATTAACATAACCGTAACATTAATTTTCATCCTACAAGTATGCATGGAAAAAAATAGAAAAATAGCTTAAACAGGAGCAGAACGCGTTCGTGAATATATAGAGAGAATGCAGCCGCAGCTGGGTCTGCAACTAATGATGAAGGTAAGGTGATTGAAACATCGGCTGAGTTCCAAAATGCATTTTTACGAAACATCAGTGTATTTTGGTGAATCTACAAAGAACCAATCCCCAGAAAAACACACTGATGCTTTGTAAAAATGTATTTTGGAACTCAGCCATCATCTCAACAAAATTTTATAGCCAACCAAGTTGATACACTCAACAATCAACGTTCGCTGCTTTACGAGGCCCTCACTCAACATAGCAATTATTATGATCAGGAAGCAAAACACAATAATCAACAAGATTTGTCTCTGCTTTCGGAGGCTCCTTCAACGAGTACTATGCAAATGCAATCTAGCATTAAAAAAGTGACAATGTTGAGAAGACATTCGAAAGCAACTAAAACACCAACTGAAAGAAAATAACTGTTATTTTACAATTTTCAAATGAAAAAAATTGTTGAAAGACTTTTTCAAATATACCATTATGTTACAAATGTCCTCAGCCTCATGAATATTAAGTTCCTTTTAAATTTAAGACTGATTCTCTAAAAGTTAAAATTTAAGTGTTATTTTTTGCCTTGTATTTTTCGAGAAAAAATAAAGCTTCTTTTGACTTTTATTTTATCTTTAGTTTTTTCGGTCAAAATTATCAAGCAATTTGTGTTTGTTTTAAAGGCCACTTGACAGATTGAACTGTTGACACCATGTGTAAAATGTCTCATCGATGAGATGAAAATAATGGTATCAACATTTTTTTAGTCGGTAAAATGACTTGAACAAATATAAACTACCTGATATTTTTCACCGAAAAAATAAACGGAAATTTCAAAATAAAATAACTGTTATTTTCGACCGATAAAATAAAAGTCAAAACTAACTGTTATTTTTGCCCAAAAAACTATAAGGCTCAAAATAACTTTTATTTATGTCGGAAAAAAAACAAAGAGATAAAAGTTAATATGTGACACTTTCGATAAAAACCATAGCCGTTACGGCCCCTGGATGCAAATATTGAATCAAAAGATTATTATTCCATTTCGTATTGATTGAATTTCTTTTCAGATACTTTCTCTCTCTATTTCACACTAAAATCTCACTTATTTCTTACTGTTAAAGAAGTTTCACTTCTGTCACGTGTACGTTGCTACACGCGAGTTTTTTTTAATTTTTGTAAATGTATATACATCGATGGTGGTGACCGTGGCATGCAGGTTAAGTGTGAGGTTTAGCATGCTCGGAACTCAAGTTCGATACCCAGTCGCGGCAAAAGTTTTTACAATACAAATTTTCCTGTTCGTTCACCACCTCTCTGCAGACAATGGCAAACCTCAGAGAGTAAATAATGCCATGTAAAGCTTCTTGAGAACATGAACCTTAGCCGTTCGCAGTCGGAACAAAACATGTAGGTCCAGTTCTCGGTCAATTGTGTGCAAACATTTAATAACGCACACAACACAATACATCATAAAAAGCTCGCTCAAAGTCCTTTCAAGGGCTGACATTTTTGTTTTTTTGTTTTTGTATGTACATCGATTACTTCTAAAGTATTTTTCTGCTTGGTTTAATTTTTTGTCAACATAAAGAGATCACGAACGTGAGGGTGCCCATCTATAGGTATTCGACAAAGGAGTGTGTCGCTAAGAAAAACACAGTATCTCAGATAATATTGACACAAAGGTACTGAAATGTACAATAAAAATTAAAGGGGTGGAGACAATTATTAAAATTCTCGGTCAATTAAGTGGGCGTTGTTTTGTAAAGGGGTGTGGCAGTTTTATTAAAAACTGAATATCGTATAATTATCGTATTACAATAAAATTGTATAAAATTTTATTTTTGTAGGTTAATTATGAGCCTATTTATGCAGTTTTTAATTTTTGTGTTGTATGGGAGGTAGGCGTGTCCGTGGGCGGATTCCAAAAATATTAAATAGTACTGATCCTTGTATAAATGTGACCATTTGCGTTAAGTTTCATTCAATTATCTTGACTCCTTCTTCTTAGCCTGTGTTTACGGACAACACCCAGACGGACGGACAGACATGAATGACTCGACTCACAAAGTGAATTTGGTCAAGAACATATATACTTTTTTTTACCGGACTCGCTGATTTCTATGCGGTACAAACAATTGCACAAAGTAAATATACCCTGACCTTTCAGGCTTAGAATATTTTTGGAATCCGCCCACGGACACGCCTACCTCCCATACAACGCAAAAATTAAAAACTGCATAAATAAGCTCATAATTAACCTACAACAATAAAATTTGATGTGTATGTATTATATATCAAAAGAAAGGTGTCATTCACCAACGAAAACGCTCGCCTTCCATACAATGCAAAAATTGACAAATCAATAAATAATCTCATGTATCATCAGAGATATAATAGTTCAGAGATAAAATTTGGTACGTTTGTATTTTACATAAAAACGAAGACGTGTTTGAAAAATGGATGTCATTCACCTACGGCAACGCCCACCTCCCATACAACCCAAAAATTGAAAACTCAATAAATAAGCTCATGTTTAACCTACAGAGATGAAATTTGGTACGTTTGTATTTTATAACAAAACGAAAATGGTTTTGAAAAATGGATGTCATCCAACCACGGACACGCCCATCTCCCATACAACCCAAAAATTGAAAACTCAATAAATAAGCTCATGTTTGACCTACAGAGATGAAATTTGGTATGCATGTATTTGATACTAAAACTAAGATGTATTCAAAAATTCCACCTCCAATATAACCCACAATGGCGAAAATACTACAAAGGCATTAACACGTGAGCTGCAGAAATAAAACTTGAAGTTTTTATAAATTTTTGTAAATTTGTCATGAAAATTTGAAATGCATATAAAATATGGGCTTCATCCGCTCATGGACACGCCCATTTTCAATTTTATTATTGTATTTTGAAAAAGTAGGTTTAGGCTACTTCATAGTCGAGCTAGACCGACTTTAGACTTTCTTTATGTGTTTCTTTTTGATAAAAAGTATTTTTAAAACAATATATCAAAATAACAAAAATTGATTTTACTTTTATCTTGGATTTGTAAAATATTCAGTTTATATTACTTACATTGATTAGTTAATTATTAAGGACGTTATATGCTTAGAAAAAAAAAATATGTGTGTGTCCGACACACACGGTAGAAGTGAAACCTTCAGAAGACTACACTGAATAAGACGAATGCAGTATTAGGAGTGGGATAATTATAAGGTTTTTTTATATGGAACAAGTTGTTTAGTGAAAAAACTTTTAAAATGGATGTCATTAACCCACGGCAACGCCCACCTCCCATACAACCCAAAAATTTAATTACTACTCAATAAATAAGCTTATGTGTAACCTACAGAGATACAATTTGGAACGTATGTATTTTATATAAAAAAAAAAGGCTTTGAAAAATGAGTGTCTAAGATCTTAAAATTTATTTTTCTGAACTGTTTTACGCTTCCTAATTAAGGTTCAACTTTAGAAAGAATTTTCAAATTACATTAAGTTCAAAAGTTAATTAAAAGTATTTCCATGAGTTTAGTTGTTGATATTCGCTGAAATATTAGTTTTTTTTCTAACATGCTTGTTTATGTATCAGCTATGTATGTATCAGTTATTTATCAATAAATAGTAAAAAACAAAATGTTCCAATTTTATTTATGAAGGAAAATAGTTTGAAAATAAAACAAAAATACATGAAATCTGTTAACTGTTTATGTATGCAAATCTAATACCATGTTCACACAGAGAGTTTAGTTTGCGTTTCCAGTACAAAGTTGCGTTTTGCCCTTAAACTCAATTTAAACGCTGGCGTTTCCAGTACAATTATGCAGGAGAAAACGCAACTAAACACAACTTGCTTTCTACGTTTACCAAAACTCAATTTGATACATGCCTAAAAGTATGCTAGTGTTTGATAAAAACATTCGTTCAGTTAGATTTTAGCTGTGTTCGATTCGATTGAACGATAAAAAATGCCAACAACAGCTGATTCTCAATTGTGCAAGTTTCTATTTGTATTTTATTATTAACAAAAATTAGCCAAAAAACAAATAAAAGAACTTGGGAAAGTTTAAAAGATGAGGGTTTCTCATCAGTCAATCAGTATGACCCAAAAAAGCTGAGATTTGAGCGAAATTCCCAAAATTGGCGATCATTTCAATCCACCGTAAACTCAATTCTGCCGACGCATCTCTGTGTGAACAGCTGAATTTAAACTCAAACGAAACGCAAACTAAACTCTCTGTGTGAACATGGCATAAGTGACCCATATTAAATAAAATAAGTTTGTAATTTGTTTTCTTATTTTAGGGTTATTTTCTTTAGTAACTTCTAGTGCATGCAAATCAAATTTTGTTCTTTACATGATTCTGAAATATATTTAAAAGCAGATTTATTTATTTTGCAATCGAAATAGAAACGCTTTTGTTTATTACTGAAAATTTGTCTGCTTCGTATTTTCTAATGAAATTTTACACACAACTAGAAAAATCAATGAACGTTCGCTTAAACCGTTCATTAACAATTAACGTTTAGAGAGAACGTTCGTTCTGAAAAAAACTTTTGTAAACAGTGCTCGACTATGAGCATCAGCATTGTCAAGTGGTTTTTTTTTTGTTGTGCATGCGTCATCGGTTCGGTTTGCGTTGTTGCTGTTCTTCTACATGTTTTCGTTTTTGCATTCTCCAGGAGAAATGAAAACAATAAGAAATAAGAAAGAAAAGAAAGTACGGAAATCAGTCTGAAAGAAACATTTAGATAATTAATTGAAGGTCGTGAACAAAGTTCCTGAATTTTTAATTCAAACGCTCGTTTATCGTAAATAATTTAATTGGATTTTAATTGCCTTTAAGTGTTTTTTAAACAACATCTTTGGATTTAAGTGTTCACTTATTTAATTCACTTAAATAACAACTTTCTAAAGGTTTGAGCAGTTCAAAACTAAAATAAACTAAAGTACTATTTTATAAGTTAAAAAATTAAAATCGTGTTAGTCTATCAACTTATGTGAAATAATGAAATTGTTTAATATTAGTGTTTTTTTTTTTAATTATCTTATTAATTGCAGCAAAAAAAACGGCCATTCCAAGCCTTATGCAAGTTTTATTTCCAATAATTTATCACAAACTCTTAGATTTACTTGAAATTTTGTCTATAGCTTCCTTTTGTACTTTTTGTTATAGCAATTTTTTTAAAAATTATGGAGAAACCAATTTTTAACCGACTTCAAAAAGGAGGAGGTTCTCAAGTTGGTTGGTTTCTCTTTTTTTTTCTTTTTTTTTTTTTTTTGTGAATGTATGTACATCGATTACTCCTAAAGTACTTGCCCGATTGCCGTAGTTTTTTGTCAACATATAGAGATCATCAACGTGGAGGTGCCCGTTTATAAAAGTGGGCGACAATCAACAAAAGGGCGTGTCGCTATAAGAAAAACCCTGTATCTTAGTAAATATTGACACTAGGGTAATAAAATGCACAGTAAAATTACAAGGGCAGGCACAAATATTTAAAATGACGATCACTTAAGTGGGCGTAATTCTAAAACAGGGTGTGGCAATATTGTAAAAACTCTGTATCTCAAATAAAAAACTCTGTATCTCAAATAAAATTGACACTAGAGTACTGAAATTAAAGAAAAAGGTAGGCACAATTATTAAAAATGACTGTAAAAAAGTGGGCGTTATTCGACAAAAGGGTGTGGCATTTAGGACAATTACTGTTTCTCAAATAATATTGATACTAGGGTACAGAAATTTATTACAACGGAAGGCACAATTACTACACATTTTTGTAAAAAAAAATGGGCGTTATATGAGAAGGGGTGTGGCAATATTTAAAAAAACACTGTATTTCGAATACTATTGACACTAGGATACTAAACTTTAGTACAGAGGTAGGCACAAGTATAACAAATTACTGCAAATAATGTGGGCGGTATTCGATAAAGGGGCGTGTCACTATAAAAACAACTGTATCTTAGTAAATATTGACACTAGAGTACTGACATTTACAGCAAAAATGCAATGGTAGATACAATTATAAAAAATAACTGTCAATTAAGTGGGCGTTATTCGACAAAGAGGTGTGGCAATATTAGAAAAACTCTGAATCTCGATTAGTATTGACACTAGAGTATTAAAGTTTACTACAGAGGTAGGCACAATTATAAAACAATTAATTTTAATAAAGTGGTCGTTGTTTATAAATAATTTGTTTGTTGTTGTTTATTATCATAAAAAAATAATATATTTATGATAAAAATAAAACAAATAAGGAAAAGTTAAAATAATAAGATTTTTCAATACAATAATGTATATAAATAAATTATCAGATTTACCACGATAAATAAAATGAATTTAAAATTATTGTTTACTTTGTAGTGATTTTGAAGTAGGTTTTTTTTTTGTTAAAAAGTTTTTATTAATAAAAGTAACAGCCTTAAAAATGAAGTCAATTAAAATAAATCATATCTCCGGCATTTTTTTGAAAATGAAGTATCATTAGAAAGCTATAGAAAAGCGATTTTGAGAAAAAAATTGATATTATTGTTATGTTGATGCCAGAGTTGACACTTTATAAAAAAGAGCTATATATCAAAAAGTGCACTTTTGTATTTCTTTCGTTTTTGTTTTTTTTTTTTTAAATTTTAAAAACAAAATAAACTTTTGACTTTTAGACAATAACATTGGCCAAAGGATACGTTCTCTTCAATCTCTTTTTCTGACACACATTTTACTTTAGCGTTCATAACTTCTATACCGTTTGAGATATTTATACAAAATATTCAACAAGACTATTTGCCTTTTTAGAGCCAATATTTGTTTTATATATAGCAATGACATAAATGACCTCAGACATGATTTTGGCCCATAAAACTGGAATAAATTAAAAAAATTTGAATTTATTCGTTTAAGATCATCGGAAAAATTAATATGTTTATTTTACAGTTTTAAGAAAAAATTTTATAAAGCGAGCGACCCAACTAATTTGTATCCTCAACGTACCTATTTATGTGGCCAACTTATGCATTTGCTTAGCGATTGCTATGACCTAGTCATACTATGTATATTAGATAAAATATCAAAACTCTTAAGCATTAATTGAAATCAATTTCGTTGCTCAGTATTTTAACTTTTTAAAGAACAAATAAGAACAGCTCTGGTAAAAGTCTTACGAGTACATTAGATATCATTCATACATCGATGACAGTAGCTGTTGTAATTATCAATAATTATATAATTACTTTGACGCTACTTGAACAGAACTTGTTCGTCCTTCCTTGAACTCGATTCAATGCAGTTCGTTGAGTTGTAGAATTAAATACATTTTTCGAATAAGACAGCACGTAAGATCAACGCCAACATCATGAGACAAAATTGCTGACATACACACACACATGCAAGCAATTTATATGTATTAGTAGTTGCATAGCTGGCACACGTATAGCAAACAATTTGCTAGCAGCAAATATTAAGCTGACAAATAATATAAAAAAGGTTGCTGCCAGCACTGCAGTATCTCAGCAAGTTGGTATTTGTGTGTGTGTGTTGGTATGCTGCACTTTAGGTGCGATTACATATTTGCTTATGCATGCATTGCATTTTCATGTGCCTCTAGCATAAGCAACATTACAACACTTTATCACACACACACACACACACACACACACACACTCACACTAGAACTGCCATAGAAATAGACACAACGTACAACTCGTAGATACAAATACCACATGCAGCGCAGATACTTTACACGCTTCATTGCCGCATTGCATGCAGCTGAATTTAAAATGCAATACATACAAAATTCAACTGAATGTAAAAGACTAGCTGAGCAGCTAAAAAGGATTGCATGGTAAGCTACAAAATGTGCCAGTGACGGAGATGATTTTTGTATTTTAACGGTACATGGCACACAAGCTGCCATCTACTGCTCTGCTGTAGCAAGAGAATTGTCAGTGTCACTTTAACGGTTTTTGGAAAAAAAAAAAATGGCTTTTCCAGCACGTTTTGACTTTCAAATCTTTATTCGTCGCACAGTTACTGGAAACATATTCACAGAATGTTGCTTAATCTTTGAGGTTGCCAAGGCATTTTTAAAACAAGAAACATTTTGTTGTTAATATTAAATTTTATCTATTGAATTTTGTTTTTTTTTTCCGTTTGGTTATTTCTTAAAGCTGTGAAACACACTTACTGCCCCCGTTCAAAAGCACAGAATATCTTTCTTTATTGCTCCGCATATTGCGTCTTGTGCTATTTTTTATTGCTAGTTGAGTTTTTTCACCCGCCCAGCGACTTCAATTGAACTGTCATGCATGCGGTCGCCATCGTGTGACTTCGATTGTAATCGTGCGCTGACTTTTCAAGTCGTCCTTCAGCTTGCCTTCTTTCCTCACTTGACACCCAGCCAACAATTCAGCCAGCCAAGCTTATGCTCTGCCAGTAACGAACGCTCTGCACACGTTTACCTCATTTTTCGCCTTGGCGTTTTTGCTGACATTTTGACATGCTTTCGCACGTTTATCCTGCAACAAGGAGTTAAGTTTTGCGAATATTTTGTTATTCTTTTTTTTGGTTTTTTTTTCGGACTTTTTATGACCAGCTTTGTACATTTTATCATAAAAATGTTACTTAATTTATTTTTATATTCTTCGTTTTGCTTTCTTCGTTTTCTTTGCTGATGTCCCTTTTCGCTATCACAGCATTATATCTTAAGTAAGGTTTTTTTTTTGCTTTTAGATGTTAGTGTGTTGCAATCATTTCAGTTTATTTCACAGCCTGTCACATAGAGTGGCTTAAATGAAATTTATTATTATTAGGCCGGAAGTTATCACCGTTCGGCAGTTGTAATTAATTAAATCAATAATAGTTAAGTGGATATCAGCAAAAACCTAGAGAAAATATTTCATTCTAAACAGTTAGTAATCATTTCACCATAATAGAAAAATTTATATTTCTATGTTCACTAAGAATCATCAAAAAATATGCACTGTTTCTTAGGCTAGTATTTAATAAAAGTCAGCTTCAGTGCCGTAACTCCCTTTTTTTGTATAAATAAATGTTCTTTTGTTATTCTCAGCTCGTCTTTCTGTGCTTATTCTTAGCTGCACTCAATTATATCTTTTACATATATTTGCAAAAAAATTGCTCAGTTCTACAAAAACTCAATTTAATCAATATTTGACTCACGTTTGCCAACACATTTGCACCTTAATTATTTAAATCATTCACAGCAAATTCTTATTTAGACACATAAATGATTTTTTGGCAGTTCATGTAACCTTCATTTCTTTACTCAATCATGTTAGCCTATTCTATACTGACTTTTTACAACGTTATATTGCCTTCTCTCACTCTCCTATGCAAGTCAGTGTAAAAGTGATATAAAGTTTAATATAATAAAAACTATAAAAAATAAACATAACAATTACATAAAGCCTTTGATGCTGTTCAGCTGCTTAGTATGCAACACGTTTGCCTTTAAGATGAAGTTAAAAAAAAAATATCATGCTTAAACGCACGCACATTCATGCTTCAAGAGAAATAAACACGCATTCACACATACTTTTGCACTTGGTTGTTGTAAGTATACCGCATAAAAGTCATGAGTATGTAACATAAAACGCTGCAAGAGCTTTAGTCTTAGAAACAGACCCACACACACATTCAAAGTCATACGCATACAAGTTTACTCACATATTTAATTTTGTATGTTTATAGCTAGAATTATAGAGAACCAACGTTGGTAAAATGACACGAAATCATATTCTAAAGTAAATCTTTTAAAATTAAACAACAAGCTGAGTTTGTGAAATCGGCAATGGTAACCAGTGTATTGGTTTCTATGAAGGCATTCAGAACTAGAGATAATAATTAAGTTATTTACCAGGAAGTAAATTTTACATGCACTTAAAAAATGTACATTAAAAAATTAAAATTATGAAGTGAATAAATCAAAGCCATGATATTTTATTGTAATATTAGATCGTACTAGTTTAAAAAAATGTTTAAATATTGTTGAAAATTGGATAGACAATAGTTCTAAAAATCATATCACTAATTTATCAAAATTCTAGCCCGACTATGAAATACTCTAAGCCTACTTTTTCAAAATACAGTAATAGTATTGATAAAAACCAGGCATGCACGTTAACGTTAATTTTAACAGTAACAGAAATATTTTTTTTTGTTTGGTTGAAACGACATAAAAAAATAACGTTAATTCAAAAAACGAAAAATATTTATTTCGTTTCGGAGAAAACGACCAAATCAACCGTTGAAAATAACGCTAATTTCAACAAAAAAATTTCGTTGTTTTTGTATCAGAAGAAATTTTTTCTAGCTTAGAATAAAATTATAGAAAATTTTTCGTTTTTCAACGAAACAAAATTTGATTTGATAAATTTTTAATAATTTTGATAATGTATTTTTCGGCCTCAACGAAAGCTTTTATTATCATAAAAAATTAATATATTTATGATAAAAATAAAACAAATTCAGAATAATTGATATCATAAGATTTCCAATATAATAATATAAATAAATCAGGGACCGTAATAATTATGAGCAATATCGAAAAAATTAAGAAATAATGATTATTTTATGATTTTTATTTTTTAAATCAAAAATAAAAATTATTTTTAAGTTTCAAGCATAAAAATCAAGCATAAAAATCATTTTTGATTTTTATTTTTTTTTTACTCAAACATAAAAATCATTTTTGATTTTCTATTTTTTTTTCCTCAAACAAAAAAATAATTTTTGATTGTTATTTTTTTTTTTACTTAAGCAAAAAAATAATTTTTAATTTTTATTTTTTTACTCAAGCAAAAAAATCATTTTTTATTTTTATTTTTGAGACAAAAAATAAAAATCGAAAAATGATTTTTATGGGTTTTTTGATTTTTTTTTTTTGGTCAGAAATATAAAGAATTTTTGATTTTTATTATTTCGCTAAATAAATTTAAAGACTTAAGGATTTTTGTTTTTTCTCGTAAATTAAAAATAGATTTCACGAGCTTTCTTCTTGTTAGACATTCTTAATAGTTATGTTTTTTTATCTCTTTAAAATTTGAAAAGAAACTATGATGATATTAAATTTGATATTTATATTATTGAGAATTTTTAAAATGACAGGCATTAATTTTTAAGAATAAAAATTTGTCCATTTGTTCATTGCTCTTCAGTGTATTATAAATATACTTATATACATACATTATATGTAAAGGTGAAAATGGCAGGGATTTATCTTTGCGCTCAAATTAAAAATTGGCGAATTATTTGTCTTAAGTGCGATTTGGCATACATTATTTTGATTAGATTTGTAAAAATTAATCGACCTATTCGAGGATCCAGATAAGTTGAGGAAATAACAGAAGGATTTTCCAATATTTGTTCTTCCCTTTTACCCAAAAATTTGAGCAGCAACCAGCTGTTTCCGCTATTGTTCGATTGAACTTCAAGTTAATGTGCATTCATATTATAAAAACATCCCCTGAAAACAGCTGACTCGAATGTAATCTCAACGTTGTTGAAGAAATTAACTGGTTATTAACTGGTTTAAGCGTGAGCCCATATTTTCTTTGGATTTCAATTTTTATGAAAAATTTACACATGCCCAAGTTTTATTCCTTTTAAATATTGAATTTTAATTTTGAGCAAAAATATAAAAATCAACAAATAATTTTTATTTTTCAACAACATAAATAAAAATCAAAAATAATTTTTATTTCTGAGCCAAAAAAATAAAAATCAATAATAATTTTTATTTCAGAGCAAAATAAATAAAAATTAAAAATAATTTTTATGTCTGAGCAAAAACAAAAAAATTCAAAAATACGCTTTATTTCTGAGCAAAAAAATAAAATTCAAAAAGAATTTTTATTTCTGAGCAAAATAAATAAAAATCAAAAATAATTTTTAATTCTGAGCAAAACAAAATAAAAATCAAAAATAATTTTTATTCCTGAACAAAAAAATAAAAATCATTAAATAATAATTATATTTAATTTTTATGCTTAACGCTTAAAAAATGAAAATCATTATTTATTCTAAGAGGCAACACAAATTCCAACATTTCGGTATACTCAGAAGTTTTTTCCGACTCTTAGAACATGCTGATTTTTTTCATTAAAATTTGAAAAATAATCATTATTTTCGGTCCCTGAAATAAATTATCAAATTTGACCAAGCAATAAATAGTAAAAGTAATATAAAATTATTTTTTACTTTGAAGTGATTTTGAAGTAGGTTTGTTTTTTTTTTGTTAAAAAGTTTTTATTTCTTTCTTTTTAGATAAAATGATAAATTTTAAAAAATTATTTATGCTCATAATATGGAAAATGCTTTTCTGTCGTTTCTTATGCTGTTCTTTGTCAGTATCTTTATCAGTACCTACTCTTGTATCTTTTTCAGTACCTCAAATCAATATTGACTGAAATATAGTGTTTTCTAATAGTGACACGCCTCTTTGTTGAATTTCATCCACTTTGTCATAGTGTTTTCATTAATTCTATCAATTCTTACAATGAATTTTATCACCCTTAAGTTAATATTATACCGTTTTTTTACACACTGTCATACCCCATAGTCGAATAACGCCTAATTCCTCGGTAGTAATTTGTTATAATTGTGCCTAGATCTGTCCTTAATTTCAGTACCCTAGTGTCAGTATTCGATTTAGTGTTTTTTAATATTGCCACACTCCTTTGTCGAATTACGCCCACTTTATTGACAGTAACTTGTTATAGCTTGCCTAACTTGACTAGCTCTATACTAAATATCAATACTCTGGTGTCAATATTATTCGAGATACAGTGTGTTTCATACATAGCCACACCCCTTTATCAAACAGCGCTCACTTTATTGAAATAAATTGTTTTATAACTGTGCCTACCTCTGCAGTAAACTTTAGTACTTTAGTGTCAATATAATTCGAGATACAGAGTTTTTTTAATGTTGCCACACCTCTTTGTCGAATAATGCCCACTTAATTGACCGTAATTTTTATAATTGTACCTATGTTTGCATTTTTGCTGTAAATGTTAGTTCTCTAGTGTCAATATTTCTAGTGGCACGCCCCTTTGTCAAATACCACCCACATTATTGGCAGTAAGTTTTTATATTTGAGCCTACCTCTGAACTAAATTTTAGTATCGCAGTGTCAATAGTATTCTATATACAGTGTTTTTTAATATTGCCACACCCCTTCTTGAATAGCAGTAATTGTGCCTACCATTGTACTAAATTTTTGAACGCTAGTATCAATATTATTCGAGAAACAGTAATTGTCATATATTGCCACACCCCTTTGTCGATTAACACCCACGTGTTAATCGACAAAGTACTTTTTAAAGTAATTTTCAATAATTGTGTCTACCTCTGTACTTAATTTCAGTACTCTAGTGTCAATTTTATTCGAAAAACAGAGCTTTTTCCCATATTGCCACACCCTTTTTTTGATAACGCTCACTTAAGTGGTCGTAATTTTGAATATTTGTGCCTGCCCTTGTAATTTTACTGTGCATCTTAATACCCTAGTATCAATATTTACTGAGTTACAGTGTTTTTCTTCGAAAACCGCCAACTTTTATAGACGCGGGCACCTCCGTGTTGATGGTGTCCATATGTTGACAAAAAATTACGACAATCAGGCAAGTACTTGAGGAGTAGTCGATGAACATACATTAACAAAAAAACAAAAAAAAGAAACCAACCAACTTGAATACCACATCCTTTTTGAACTTGGTTAAAAATACATGCGTATCAAGTTTTATCTCCGAAGGTTGAACATAAGCTTATTTATTGAGTTTTAAATTTTTGGTTGTATGGGAGGTGAGCTTGGCCGAGGGCGGATGACATCCATTTTTCGAAGGCGTCCATAGGCTTATTTATGTTTGTACTAAGGGTTGACCTTTAAGTTAATATACCCACTTTAAGTTAATATAAAATTTAACTCCCACCTCCCATAAAACCCAAGACGCCCACCTCCCATACAATCCACAATATTAAAAAAGACTATTTATAACTTCATATTAGACCCAGAGAGATAATTTGATATGGGTGCATTTCATATCAAAATTGAGGTGTGCACAAAAACTCGGTGCCATCTGTTCACCAACACGCCCCCACCTCCCATACATCCCACTATGGTAAAAACTCTACAAAGAGGATAATGTATGAGCTACAAAGATACAACTCAGTATGTTGGATTATTGTATCAAAACTAAGATGACTTCACAAAATGGGCGTCATCCGCCACACTCATAAACACACTCACCTCCCATAAAACCCACAATATTAAAAACACTTTTTAAAGGTTCATATTTGACCCAGATAGATAAAATTTAGTATAGGAGGAAGTCATATCAAAACTGAGGTGTGCGCAAATAGGCGTCATCTGCGCACCAACACTCCCACCTAGCTACCATTAAAGTACATGCATTTTGATAGAAAGTGATGTCTATTTGTTTTAGTATTATAGGAGGTTTAGGATAATACATAGTCATGCAAGACCGACTTTAGACTTTCTTTACTTGTTTTACACCAAAAGTAAGATGTGTTCAAAAATTGGTCGTAATCCGTCACGAACACGTTCAACTCCCACGCAAGCCACACAAGCAAAAACTCTTTAAAGGCATTAACATGTGAGCACAGGATTAAAACTTGGTATATGTAAATTTTTCATCAAAATGGAAATGCATTTAAAATATGGGCTTCATCAGCTCACGGACACGCCCATTTTTAATACTATTATTGTGTTTTGTAGTAGAAGTAGGCTTAGGGTATTTCAAAGTTGGGCTAGACCGACTTTAGACTTGCTTTACTTTGTTAAAATGCACTTTGAATAGAACTATTTTGAAAGAAATTCGTGCAAAAATAAGGTCAGGAGATGCATTTGAGTGAATATTATAAAGTTCGGAATTGCACTGGTTTTTACAAATTTGATTTAGTTTTACTTTGAATGAATTTTTATATTTAACCAAAAATATAAAAAGAGTAAAAATCTCCAGAATCTAGTATCTAAACTCAAATGTAGATCCATTCTATGAAGTACACGGTGGAAGACTAAAAATATACAGAAGCGTTTTGCGCGGCTTTTAATAAAAACAAAACTGCACTTGAATTTAATGCCAAATTATTTTTTGATATGTGCTCTGATAGAACTGAATACTTAAAAATCAGAGTTGTGACACATAACTTTTGAAAGTAAAGTGAAGAAAGTTTCTATCTCCAGTTCCTCAGTCATTATGTTAATGGCTTTATGTATGAGATGGAGTCTATTTTTTTATTCTTGGCTTTAAGAGATAAAAATATTTGTAATTCATACATAGCTGATACAGAAACAATACAGAGCAATAAGCAAACAATATTTAAATATTTTTCATCATAATTACTAAAGATTCAGCTGGTGTGCAATAAAAAGTCTGATTTTATCAGCTTCGATTACTAATCAATAGTAAATGAATAAAAAGATGTAATAAGAAATGTGCTCGGACCCATCTTATAACTTCAAAAACATATTCAATACTTATGGCACTCTTCTCTGAAAATATAAAATATAAAGTAAACTTTTTACTTACCGTGCAACAACGTGCAAAACAGCAAAACGATTCGCGTATCGAAAGTTGTATTCATCTTTGCAGCATAATAATTTGTTGTTCGATCACAGTAACGCAACTTTTGGATGTGTTGGCAAAATGTTGTTTTGTTTTTTAATTTTTTTTTTTTTTATATTTTTGTTATCTGGAAGTGCTTTAGTTGTTTTGCTTTTATTTATGCTGCTGCCCACCTTTTTTATGCTTAAACTTTGATTGAATTTGAAAACTTTTGTTTCGATTTAAGTTTTTCGCTGATTGTTGGCAAAAAATAAAATTTATAGATTGTTTTTCTCGCTTGAATTTTCTTGTTTTTTTTTTTTTGTTGGTGTTTTGTTGAATCATACACTAGCTTGCAGTTCTGAGTTGAGATTTATTTCAAATCTTATTATTTGCTATTATTTACGTCATTAATTTTATTTTCGTTTGCTGTTCGTACCGCGCGCACATCAACCAGCAGACTCGACAGAAAAATAAGAAAATCGTCAGTTTTCTGCTATTAAGAATTCTTTGAATTCCTTTGGTATCGTTTTTTACTTGCTTTCTTGTTACTGTTTGTTTGCTTATTTTGACAAATATTTTGCAAATTTTTTTACATCACAAGATGTTGGCATTTTCATGCTTACTTAGTTGCCTGCAACAGTCCCTAGACCCAGCACCACAGTACCAACCGCATCTTGGTTAAGTTGTATTTATTTGCTTGTGTTGCCTAGAAGCAAACCAGATGTTGTTGTTGTTGTTGTTTTTGTTGTTTTTGCCTTAACTTGCTTCATATGTTCAGCATCTTGAATTTACAACTTCAAGGATTCGTTATGTCGTGCAGCGTTGTTGTTGTAGTTACGGTGTTGTAGTTGTTGTTGTTGCTGTTGTTGTTGCACGTGTTTGTTTCTGAGCATAAGCCAGCGGAAGTTATCGTTTTAATGTCATTTTATTAACGGTTCCGTTGATATGGTTATCAAATATTATGAAAACTTGCAAAATCGTCTGATTTTGTTATATTTTGAGTTGACCAAAGGTTATATTTTAATTTATAACTGTAAGTTGTTTAGTCGAGCACGATTTGTTTTTAAACTCTGTAAAAAAAAGAAAATTTGTATTTTATTAGTTCAAACATAAAAGATTTTTTTGTCTTAAGAGCAATTATTTATATTTTAAATGATTAAAAATAATTTTTATTAAAATTTTCATATGGTAGGTATGCAAAGTACAGGCATATTAATAGGAGAATACCATAAACTTATCCACAAATTGCGTAGAGTATAACAAAAAGGTACAGAAATAATTTAAAGAATAACCTTCATTTTTTTATTTGTCAATGCCATTTGCTTTTCTTAACTTTTTTCAACTGCTTTGTTATCTTTGTTTATGATAAGTACAAAATTTTTTTCAATGCATCATGATTTGACTAACTGAACTTTCAATATTGAAAATATAACTGCCAGTCTTAAAACATATATTTTCTTTTTAATATTGTATATTAATATTTAATCGACTACGTACACTGCCAGTGTATTCGGCATCATATTGCTAAAAGATTTTTACATTAACATATTAGGTTTTATGACATGTGAGAAATAAAGTGTAGTCGAATTTCATCGCACTTTAAATTATATATTTCTTTTTGGTGAACTTCATATTTCATCTTTAGGCTTTCTCACAGAATTTTGTCATGCTATAATATAAGTGCTTGCTAAAGTATCTTTCTTACTAATGTGCCTTCAAGAAGTCTTTAGATTAAAATAAAGATAGTAATTGTTGGTTGCGATATATAATGACAAATGAAAATAAAACATTGGAAATTTCTAGTGTCCGACCGAACGTGAATTTTTGCCGAAGCCAAAGCCGAAGCCGATTCTTCGGCAAAGTGGAAATAATCGGCCGAAGGCCGAAGCCGAAGCCGAATAAGAAACTTGCTTTTGAATGTGAACCACACCGAAACTTTAAGTTTTTTCTGCATTTCATTTGGCATTTCTCAATTTCAGACTAACTCAATTTCAACCATGGAAAGAGACATAATCGAGCAACGCGTTGAAGTTATTCAAGAAATGGCAACAGTGGAGGATCAATTCTCGAAGAAAATCATCTTCAGTGATGAGGCAGATTTTCACCTCAGTGGATTTGTCAATAAGCAGAATTGCCGCATTTGGGCGAATCCAAGAGTGATTGTCGAAAAACCAATGCACCCACAAAGAGTGACTGTTTGGTGCAATACATGGGCTGGCGGCATTATCGGGCCATATTTATTCCAAAATGAGGCCGGTCAGGTAGGTACTGTGAATGTTGTTCGCTATCGTGAGATATGTGGTTTCAACAGGACGGTACACCTTGCCACACAGCTAATGAAACAATGACTCTTTTGCGCGACAAATTCAATGGCCGTGTTATCTCACGTGGTGGCGATGTCAATTGGACGCCAATTGCATGTGATTTGACACCGTTGGACTTCTTTCTTTGGGGTTATTTGAAAGAAAAGGTGTACGTTGATAAGCCAGCAACAATTCAAGAGCTAAAAGATGAGAAAATTCGGCACATTAACGGCATAGAACCTCAATTATGCCTCAACGTCATAGAAAATTTGGACCATCGGATGAAGGTGTGTGGCCGAGGTCGCGGAAGCCATTTGGCCGATATTTTGTTTCATACATAATTGAACCATACCAATATTATCATAATAAAAATAACTGACAGTAATTTTCTGAATAATTTGTGTTTTATTATTTAATTAACCATCCTTTATATTCATTTCAGTACAAAAAAACTTACTGAAATCATTAAATTCGAGTTAAACGGAAGAGATTTTTTGCAAGATTCGGATTTTTCTGTAATCCAATTATTGACGTCAGGATAGAGTAGAAAAAATTTAATATATTTTCGATCCAGTCGAGAAAAGCTACAGAAATGTAATACTAACTGAAATCTGGCAGAAAATTTCAAGCGTTAACTCGGCTTTTATATTTCAGTCCATAACAAAAGCAAAAACGTAACAGTCGGGCTCGCTGCATTTAGCATTTGAATAAAATTTTCACTGAATGAACACCAACTCATGAAAGAACAGAAAACGAGAGAAACACAAAACGAACAATGAAAATGTTAAAAATATTTACTGAATAATTCAAAAAATTCAAAAAATTATAAAAAAATTGTTTAGTAAAGCAAAAACATTCGGCAAAAATAATCGGATATTTCGGCCGAAGCAGAAGCCGAAGCCGAAGATCAAAATATCGGCCGATTATGCCGATTACCGAAGCCGAAGCCGAATAATCGGTCGGACACTAGAAATTTCAAATACACTACACTGAACTTTATGTATTTCTTAAAAGTTCTGTATCTCAAATACAAGCCATTTTATAGAATTTTGACTTTGTGGGTTGTAAGGGAAGTGGGGTTACCGGAGGGCGTGTCATGCCTACTTTTCTTCAGAACTTCCTTTTAACGTCACATACTCACATATAAAGTTGTATCTCTCAAACTCAAATATTAGCCATTTTTTGGAGTTTTCACTAGTGATTGTAAGAGAAGTGGGTGCCTCAAAGGAGTATATCCTTGGGTTTACATATGCAGGTGTGTAAACAGTAAACAAGTTATTGCATTTTGACCACATGCTGAAAGTTCTGACTCACTGTGATCTGGTCGTATAGGATTTGTGATAAAATAAGAAACAAAACTAAAAATGAAAATGAAGTTCAACATTGCAAAGAAATCACAAGATTTTCAAAAAATGTCGTTTTTTTTTTTTTAATTATCTCTTTTTAATTTGTCAGATATGCAAATTTTGATGTCTTAAAGTAGCTTAAGAATTATTCATCTTTAATGAAGTTGTCACATGGCGTATGAGTAACATTTAATTGCATACAATTTTGTTTTGTTTATTATTTTAGACCAGGGGTCTCCAAACTTTTAAGCTGAAGGGCCAGATTGAATACTCCATAAAGCCCTAATATCTAGCGAGGTCATCAGCTTAACATACCATTATAATTTTGAAAATTGTTTTAAATCCATCGAATTTTGAAAACCGCGCATATTTACATTCCGAAAATTAGTATGTGTGTATGAGTTCATGAATGTATGTATGACGTCGTATTAATCCCTGGTGCAAGTTCTACTAGGTTTGTAAATCATTTTGGACATATCATGGTTCGAACATATTGACGAAGGCTAACAACATTACGACATCTGTCAAATTTATATACCAATTTTATTAGGAGGCATGGTAGTTATAGGTAAGAAAAGATGGTAGGTATAGAAAGTGGATATTACAAAAGTAATTTTAATCGAAATTTATCATATTTTGATCTATTGACACGAAATTCGGTATTCAAGTCGGTATTTTTCTAAAAAATTATGATCAAGTTCGAAAATGGGTTAAATCTAATGAAAGCCAGCATATCCAAAGTTACTTTATAAATAACAACTTAACATTGACTTATAAGCTTTGATTTAAAATGCCCACACTTAGATTGAAACATTGAAAATTTAAATAAATATCACATCTACGTCCCATACAAAGTGACGTCATCAAAACTTTCACAAATTTGACAATATATATGTACAACAACAATATATATTACAACAATTATTTGATATTGTTGACAATAATTCATGTCTCACATTAGTTTTGATATTTTAAACGTACTCCGAGTATGAATTTTGGAAAAATTGGATGAATGTTACGCCTATCCCCATAAAAAGTGAAGTCATCAAAATAATAAAACCTAAATAACTCCGAATTTCGAAAGAGGTTGTAGGGGTATTTTAACATGTATTTCTTATTGAGTAAGGTTGGATTGACTTAAAGAATGTGTCACGTAATAAAATACATGTACAATTTTTATTCCGCAAACTTTAAAATCCATATCCCGTATATTTCGCAATTGCAGCTCTCGGTGCTTTAGAAAAATTATCGGTTACAAATAACATCAAGATATTCCGAAATTAGTTTATCACGGGTATAGAAATCCTTGTTTCAGGACTTCGAATGGAAATTATAGATTTGTTATTTAGCACTGTTTTTCAAAAAATGTCAGTATTGGTGAAATTTTACAAGATTCTTAAATTCACACAATTTGATCAGATGTATAAATCTGCTGCTTTGCTTGTTTTCTTTTTTAGAAAAACTTCCCAAAATGTAATACTCCAAATCTGTTCCCAGAACCAAGTTAACTGGAAAGTCACAGCTGTATAAATTTCATCAACTTTTCCATAAGTTTAATAACTAAATTATATGGATTATTATATTTTTGGCTGTTATATAAAACATCTCAATATTATTTTATGTGATTAATATGTTTGATTTGATTTATTACAATAAATTAAGAGG
This sequence comes from Tetanocera ferruginea, assembly GCA_958299015.1. Taxonomy (NCBI): domain Eukaryota; kingdom Metazoa; phylum Arthropoda; class Insecta; order Diptera; family Sciomyzidae; genus Tetanocera; species Tetanocera ferruginea. Next base: position 115,190,713 of record OY282642.1, on the reverse strand, counting down.
TGGACCAGATGCTGGACACATCAGGAACGCTTTCGCGGGCCGGATTGGCGATAATCGTGGGCTGGTTTTGCCCCGCGGGCCGTAGTTTGGAGACCCCTGTTTTAGACGATCAACTTATATTTAAAACAACCGAGGAATAATTTTTGGAATATTTTGTGTCTTGTCATTATCAACAAGTCATACATGTATATGATTTAAAGGCAAAGAATATTTTTTGTGACTTCAACTCAAGCTAGATCAAACTGTTGTCATACAGCTAAAAATTTGTTAAGGCTTTTGACAAAATATACTTTTACAACAAAGCTTATATAGAAGGTTTTAGATTGTTATTATTAATAATAAGTATTGCATAGAAGATAAACTGGATAGTAAAATCATTACAAAACATAAAATTATAAACGAAAAAAATACCTACCTACACTCAGAAAAAAACACATATCTTTCTCCGACAAAAAAATGTCTCTATTTTTGATTATAGCAAATTTTTCTAGTTCAAATAAAATTTTCTTCAATAAGAAGAAATTTGCATGTTTTCGAAGAAATATTTCTTCACTTTTAGGATATGAAAATTTTTCAATGTCTCTTATAATGATAAATATTTTTCTCGCACAAAAAAATTCTCATTTATAGAGATTGAAAATTTATTGAAAATGAAAAATTTTTCCTATATTTTGAAAATAAATTCCTTATGAGAAGTATGTTTTTCAATTAACATAAATCTTAACGCAAAACTAAAAGGTATTTCTCTCTAAAAACAATATATTTTCATATATTTTTCATTTTTATAGAAGCTTTTTATCACTTTGAAGGAATTTTTAGAAGCACATTTAGAGATAAGCATTATCTAAATTTGAGGTATTTTTTTTATCATATTCCGAGAAATTTTTTTCTGAGTGTACTTGTTTAAAGAACTATAAGTTTTTTTATCTAAAACAAGTCTTATTTTCATTGTTCAAGGCACAATTGGTTGGTATTGTCTGACTTATTTTTCGCCAACTCCAATCGCTGTCGAGTTGGCGAAATGTTCCGTCCCGTAGTACAATTGGTTGAAGAATTTCCAGGCAATCTTTACTTAACTTTTTGTCTTCAAATGACTTTTTGTTACTTTTTCTGCTTACTTAGACTTAAAAACATATTAAGAAATTAGTTTTTATGAACTTTTTAATATTAACTAGGAACTTAATGAACTCTTTTCTAATGTGATAACATTTTATGTTTAAGCCTTCTAGTTGATTTTATCATATAAAATTAGCAATTTTTCTTCCTTGTCGTACTGTTAAAGAACTTAATGCGTATTGAACAATATTTTAAATACAATAAATAAATTAAATAAAAATATATAAACATATTTCAAATAGCTTAGCTAAATCCCAAAATTAATATTTAAAAGAAAATTGTCACGTTTAGTCGCGTCATTAAGTTTGCTGCTACATTAACTGATGTCACACCAACCTTATGACAACATAAATTCATGCGAAATAATACAATACCAAAAAAAAAAAAATTCACAAAAAAACAAAAGACATAGAAAGTGCTTCAAACAACAATCATTGACTGTTTTAATTTTCGCTTTACTTTTCTTTTATTGTGCCTGTGCGAAAACTTTAACATGCTACAGTCTGACAGACACACAAGCAATAAAAGTAATGCATACATGTCTTATGTATACATGTGTTGCTGTGTGGCACACATGCTAGAACATAACGCAACATTTTGTTGCGCACATAAAAGAATTACTTAACTTTTGTACTCATAGAGTTTAGCTTGACTTCGAGTTCGACTTCGACTTCGAGTTCGGGACAGACATTTGTAAGTAGAATGCTAGAAATATTTCCTTGAAAAAAAAAAAAAACAAAACGGAAAAAATATCATGTCTTGCTTTTTTATTTCTATTAGCAGCCTTTTGTATGCTAGCACTAGGGAGCAAAAAATCCTGAATATAAAAAAGTAAAACGATAATGTTACCTACGATAATGTTGCCTTCATTGGTGATGATGATGATTTGATGATTGTTATGGCAGTTTTGTCATGGTTTTTGTATGTTTTGGTGTTTGTAGGACTTGTGCAAGTCTTTATTTTTTGTTTTTGATTGGCGTTAACTTTTGCTTCTGCTTATAATGCTGATGTCAGCTATTTTTTATAGAAGCAGTCAGCGCATTGAATTGTTTTCTTGTCTTATATTTTCATTTTTCTAAGCCAACGCACCTGTAGAAATAAATGGCACAAGTCAAAAGTGACTGTACTTAATGGATTCTGCTTCAAACATTATTTACAAATAGCTGTTATAACTAAGTTACTCGGGATTTTTTTTATTTTAGAAGTATACATTAAAACCAGTAAGTCATAGAGATCGAATTGTTGGAAAATCGAAAAAACGTCTTAATTTTGACAGACATTTTTTATGAACAAACCAATTATGCATAATAATGTTCCACAGGAATAGATATATTATGCAAAAAAAAAAAAAAAAAGTCTCATAGTGCAAAAAAAAAAAATCGTATTCTGAATTTAAAATTTGGACTTATCTGGTTTTGAAGTTAGATAGGAATCAAAATTTAGATTCCACAGTTCAGGGTCTCAAAAGTTAGAGTAACTCATTAAAATGATTTCAGTACACTTTTTTTCAAATCGACGGAAATCCGCCGAAGCAATTTTGATTCTCCTGAAGGTCCTTTTGAGTAAAAAAAAACTTTTTTTTTCTCACCACTTTTTATTTTTTACAAGAACTCATACTCAAATCCTCAAAAATGTTTAATTTATTACTCATACCAACGTTTTCACAAAAAAAGTTTTTAAATTTTGAATAAAAACTACACAGATGAAAACTTGCTTGGATTTATCTGGTTTTGATTGAAAATTTGCTGTGGATTTTTCTCTAGGATTTTTATTATTTTTATCAAAGAGGATTTTATCAATCAATGTATTGTAACATTAGCTGTTCAAATGGCATTTCTTACTAAAATTTATTTTTCTTGTGTCTTATCTGGATTTGAATGTTAACTCACCATTTATACATATTGTATGAAGAATTATTTTCTGATACCTATTAATTCTTTTTTTTAAAAAAAAGCAGATTTTAACATATGAGGCTAACAGATATTGAAACATTTTGGATATTTAACATTTTAATATTGCGCCCATTATTTACTTTTCTGTTAAAGAAATAAATATGTACATTCTTAAAATCGTTTTTTCTTAAAGTTTAAGGTGAGACATAACATTCGTGGCAGAGAAACAGACCTTTTTTTACAAATTCAAAACTCAGTCAAAAACCAACATTTTTAAAAATTTTTTTTTTATTATTTTAACGAATTGAACAAATTACAAGAAAAACAGTTCAAAAAAATATATTTTTCACTCCAACATGGTTTCATAGAGCTCCAAACTGGCGGCAGAGAAAAAAACGGGCAGCGCTGGGAGTCGCAAAAATTGTCCGATTTGGAAAAAAATTACTTTTTTAAATCTTAACAAAATTGGTTATCGTATGACAGGAATTTTTTTTTAATTTTTTTTCAATTTTTGGTGATGTTCCACATTTGAAAGTGTGTTTTTTTAAAAAAAATTATTGACTTTCATAAAAAATTTAAAAAAAATTACAAAAAAGATCGTGTCCTACGATAGCGAATCAAGTTAAAATAAATACAAAAAAAAAATTTCATCAAAAAATGAACACGCTAGTGCCTCAACCAGTACTAAAAGCATGGTTTTGAGATTAAATCCTTCAAAGTTTGTAAACAAAGAAAAATGCACAGTTGTTCAATGTTACTTTTGAACCCGTAAGAATTTTTTCATGAAAATTTTTCTTAGAATTTTAAGAATATTTTCTGAAATATAAAATTTAAAAAAAAGTCGATTTCAAAAAACGGCCAATGTCATGTTCCCCCTTAAGTCATTATTTTCTTGATGAATTTTCGCACTTTTGTACTTTTATTGTCAGAGTGCACAAAGTGCAAGGCAGTAATATTTACAACAACAACAACAAACCTCCTAGCACTGAATATATTACAACTGTTATACTGCAAGGTGGCTAAATTTCAACATAAACAATACAAATATGCAAACATATAATATACTCAACACACACATAACTACTTACACTCACACACACGCACACACACACACACACACACACACACACACACACACACACACACACACACACACACACACACACACACACACACACACACACACACACACACACACACACACACACACACACATACACACACGCGCACACACTCGTCTAGCTGCTTTTAATATTTTATGAGTGCTTTTATGAAAGGCATCTGCTATTTAAGATGTTAACATTTTTACTTCACTCTTCACTTCGACCGTCTGTAAACCTGTCATGCTTCTCAGACACTTAAAGCCGACTCATAACGTTGCAAATATTTCATCATAGAAGTCAAGTTAAAACAACGACTGCATCTTTGTTTTAATGACTTTTTTAATATATTTGACTTCAGTGTGGCTGCTCGAAAAAATAAAAAAAAAAAAAAATCTTAACTGTTTCTAATAAAACAACCCTCACTCATGTTGTTATCTTAATTATGACAAAACTCATACATTAAGTTAAACAAAAGTACTAAAAAAATGCTAATGATGTTTATATAAATAATGAAGCGTGGTGGAAGTTTATTTTTTTAAAAGCTTCTATTAAATAAGCATGGCATAATAGCTATGTGTCATAACTTATGGCTTTATTGGCAAAGAGTTAATTATGTGGGAAATTTTATTAGTTTTTAAATGCCATTTGTTTGATTGGCGTATACAACTAATTTGTGTTTTTTTTTTAATTTTTAATTCAAAGCTAGTTTAATCATGTCCAGCAAATATTATAACTCTTAAAAGATTCTTTCAAGACTCATTTAAATGAGATTGTATTGTTATAATGCGTTCAATAAAGACTCTTTTATAAGTACAATTTCGTATGTTGTGGGCCCTAAAATGGGGCTCATAACAATAAAAGTTGTATGAGCCTTTTTAGACTCGTAGTAATGTCGGTTTTAAGACTCATATTTAATACTCTTTTAAGGCTCATATTAAGTATTCTTTAAGGACTCATACTTAGTACTCTTTTAGGACTCATATTTAATACTCTTTAAGACTCATATAAGAAGTCGTTTTGCAACGTAAATTTGTTGTAGTAAAATTTCATAACATGTATATTGCCACAAGCAAACAATTTTCCGAAAAGTAACGCCAGGATAGCATGTGTTCATAACGGACAGTTACGGACAGTTAAGTTTCATACATTAAAAAAAAAAAAAAAAAAATGTTCAATTAAGTTCTTATTAATTCATTAGAAATGATGCTTTTGCAATAATCCGATTATATTCTCTCCTAAAACACTTGTATATGAGACTCTTTTATGAGTGTTATTAATGATTATCAATCAATACATGATCCTTCAATAAGTCTTTTCTATGAATAATCATGTTACTGTCATATTTAGGACTCTTTAATGAGTGTCTTTTATGAGTACTCATAAAAAAGATTTTATGAGTCTTATTTTTAAACAATCATTTTAAACTCACATTAACGACTCCTTCATGAGTCCTTTTAATAAGTCATCATGAAAAATGTATAAAAAACACTCTTTTTAGAGAAATTTTTTTGAGAGCCTCAGAAAATGTTTGCAGGGTGAACGGTTTTTCTCATCACACTGTAGAATTGAAACAAGAGGCGAAATTGAATACGCTTTTGAAAAATTAAAAACAAAAATCATACATCTTGAAAAAATCTTGGCATAATTAAGGCAATGATCAACAAAAGTTCCTCGAACCTTAGGCAAATGTTAAAACTTAAAAAGCAATGAAATAAGTCAGTCTTTAAATAAATATTACTGTTATGTTTAATAGACAGAAATATTTAACATGACAACAATATTAATTTGAGCTTCGTATATATCAGATTCTGTACTACAGATGATTCCGAATATCATTTTCTATAACTTCAGAATTTCGCTAAACCGAAAGTGCTTTTGACTGATCTTATAATCTAATGATCTTATGATTCTTAGCAAGTAATAGCTTGGTTACGCTAGCTATGATCTAATGTCCTACCAAAGTCCAGAGCTTTAAAATTCATATTCAGAATTCTAAGTACAAGTGAATAACGATACAAGAATGCATTCAATGATTACAAACTTGTTAACGCCCATTCCACGCATAACGCAATACTTTTTTTCAAAAATTGACCTCATGGCTTTCGATTTGTTTTATTTTTGGGCTATAGATTCCTATTAAAATTCTAAGAATATAAGTTCATTTATTTTTTTTTTTTATCGCCATTCGTTGAAAAGTTATGGACCTCTCAATTCTGCAAATTGTCCGAAAACGCCAGAATCGGGAAATTTTCAATTAATTGTATCTACGTCAGTTTGTATCCAATTTTTATAAATAAGGTACCGTTGGAAAGGTATTGGAACGAACTTTTTGAAAAAAATATATAATTTTAAAATTTTGGATGTAAGGGGTTGCCAACCAATTAAAAAAAAAATTTATTTGCTAATATCTCAAAAAAAGCATAATTTTTTTTTGATTTTTTATTTTTTAAATTTGAAGAAGAATGTTGCCTTTAAATCAAAAACAATTTAATGATGGAGCTTTTATTGGTTTTTTGCAATTTCAGTTTTTGTGCACATACCTTATCATTTTGAGACACTTTATCGTTTATAAATTTTATAATGGCTAAGATGTTCGAAAATGTATTCTAGAAAATGGTTAACCTTGTTAAGACCAACATTTTATTCAGAAATTTTGATGACCTTACACTTGACCTTGGTATAGAAAACTGGTAAAAACCGAAAAAAAAAATAAAAAAACACAAATTATTTTTTAACTTGTATTCGCATAAAATTAAAAAAATTTGATTGCCATAGTAGAGATTATTAAATTCTGATTGGTTTTGTTTCAAAAAATTTTAAAATCGGTTTTAAAACAAAGAAGTTGGCAACCCTAACATCCAAAATTTTAAAATTATATATTTTTTTCCAAAAAGTTATTTTTAATACCTTTCCAACGGTACCTTATTTATAAAAATTGGATAAAAACTGACGTAGATACAATTAATTGAAAATTTCCCGATTCTGGCGTTTTCGGACGTTTTGCAGAATTGTGAGGTCCATAACTTTTCAACGAATGGCGATAAAAAAAATAAATGAACTTATATTCTTAGAATTTGAATAGGAGTCTATAGCCCAAAAATAAAAGAAATCGAAAGCCATGAGACGGACCCGTTTTGCGTTATGCTTGGAATGGGCGTTAACCTGTATAGGTTAAATAAGAACTGTCACAGGACCGGTCACTTTAGGGCAATTGACCCTGCTTTCGCCGTAGGGATTAGCCTCAAATCCCCGGCAGAGGCTCTACAGAAGATTATATTTATATTGAGTTTTCAATTTTTGGGTTGTATGGGAGGTGGGCGTGTCATTGAGCGGATGACACCCATTTTTGGAAAACATCTTTTTTTGATATAAAATACATGCGTACCAAATTGTATTTTTGTAGGTTAGGCTTATTTATGCTGTTCTCAGTTTTTGGGTTGTATAGGAGGTGAGCGTGTCTGTGAGCGGATGACGTCCATTTTTAAAAAAAATCATTTTTTTTTTATTGAAAACAATTGTACCAAATTTTATATTTGTAGGCTTCACTGAAGCTAATTTATTGGGTTTTCAATTTTATGGGAAGTGGGTGTGTCCGTGAGTGGATGACACTTATTTTTCAAAGACATCTTTATGTTGATATAAAATACTTGCGAACAAAATTTAGTTGTTGTAGGTTAATTATGAGCTTATTTTTGCAGATTTCAACTTTTACGTTGTATGAGAGGTAGGCGTGTCCGTGAGTGGATTCCAAAAATATTCAATCGTGCAGATCCTTGGATTCATGTGAACATGTGTACGAAGTTTCATGCAATTATCTCAACTGCTTCTTCTTTTCCTGTGTTTACTGACAACATACAGACGGATAGACGGACGGAAGTACAGATGGACATGGGCAATCGATTCTTGAGGTGAGTATGATCAAGAATATATATGCTTTTCTATACCGGACCCGCTTATTTCTAGGTGTTACAAAAGTTTACACAAAGCTAATATACCCTGACCTATCAGGTTTAGGGTGTAAAAAAAATAAAGCATTACGCACTCATTTCTACGGAATTATCTTAATATATCAAAGACAAGCGTCCTGCTCCGTGCTCTATATTGCTCAAACTGTTTAAGTTGTTATTGCTATGTATAGGCTGATAATGTAGCCTGGACCAAAACCTGTTTCGCTGTTACAGTGCTTTTTATATGAACATATATTTGTTATATATATCAATAACGATACATTGACGACGACTGGAACAAAATAACATTTGAAGTGAATGAAAAATGTTTTATCGTCTGCAACTTAATTATTTTGAATATGACTCGTGGTATTAAGGACTTCTCTACTAGTATTTTTATAAATAGTAATAGTTTTTTTCTAGTTAATAGGTAAAAAATCCGATCCATGGATTTGATGGGAAATCTGTGGGGGCTGAGCTACTATCCATTTTACGGTTCACAGATTGCGGAGCAAAACACTGAATGGCCTCTAGATATAGACCACGTCTAAGTGGTCCCAAACAAGTAGCGGTATTATTGCACAAGCCCTGCATCTTGCACGAAATCTCCACATAATCCTCAACTGCCGCAGTCGAGACGAGTCGGAGCCGCCTTAAAAGCTTCATGTCTGAGAGGTCTCCCTGTCTGTAGTCTTGAGAGGTCTCTCCAATACCTTAAAAATGGAGGATTTGGGTCTCCCAATCACAATATAATTGTCCAGTGAATCTAAACCAACATCGGATATGAATCTTTACTATGTTGATGACCTTCGAAAGCGAAAAATGGACAATGTCCCAACCCTTTATAGTCAATTGGCAGAAGACCTCGCTATAATAAAGGCTGACGTCATCACATTGCAGCTTAATTTTCACGCATGCTCCAACGGAGGAAAAGAATCATTGTGTCAAGGATGCTGTCTACGCAGGCCTAGAGGACATCTATGAACGCTGATCGACCCATAACTTGAAAAAGTCCTCGGCAATTTTAACGCGAAGGTAAGAATGAAGGCACCTTTGGCTCTATTGTCGGTCAGTTAAGTCTCCAGAAGACCATTTCGAACAAAGGTTATCTAGTTTGTAGCACCAGATTCAAACATTCCGATATCACCAAGGCCACCAGGCTGTCCCCGGATCAAAAAACGTGAAATAAAATTAATCATGTTGTGATTGACGGAAAGCACTCTTCAAGCGTACTGAATATACGCACATTTCGGAGGGTCAATATTGTCTCCGATCTAGGCTTCCATGTTACAGCAGGCAAATCTAACGTTTAAGTTGTCAAGAAATTAACATACCTTGGCACCGCCGTAGATAGCAACAACAATGTCGGCCTGTAGATAAAGCGAAGAATAACAATTGCTAATAGGTGCTACTACGGGCTAAGTCAGCAATTAGGTTCCAGAGCCCTCTCTCGATCGACAAAACTAATACTCTACAAGACGTTCATCATACGTGTGCTTCTCTCTGGCGCTGAGGCATGGGTGGTATCGCAAACAGATACAGCCGCTCTTTGGGTGTTCGAGAGGAAAGATCTTTGCAAAATCTTTGGTACTGTTCGAGTTGGCGACGACCATCGAATTCGAATGAACCACGAACTGTACGAGCTCTACGACTACATTGAGTTAGTTCAAAGTATAACAATTCGCCGACTACGATGGCTAGGTCATGTCTGAAATGACTGTGTGTGTGTGTGTGTTTGACGTTATTGAGTAGTTATCACGCAAGCACACAGGAACATCACTTATTTCAAAACTAATATATGTTGGTAATGAAATAAAATCCTAAAGAATGCATTAATCTTTATAATAGTTTTCGTAGAATGGTTCCTTCCAACACGCCGACAATTTTAATAATAATTTTAGTTCACGTGTTATCGTTTGAATAAATTGTTTTTTTTTTTTTATGTCTATTTGTTGTTTGTTTGGTAGTGATGATGTTGTGGTTATTATTGATGTTGTTATTGTTGTTGTTGCTGTTGTTGTTGTTATTTTTGTAAACATCTTTTCAAAACGACTTTCCCCTTTGCTATGTCTTAGCATATTATTTCAGTGATATCATCTCTTGTTTAGCATTAAAACGTGAGCAATTTGTTTGCACTAAACAGCAAATACGCTGTAATATAATAACAACAACAACAACAACAACAACAACAACAACAACAACAACAACAGCCATAACCTAACAATAACGTTAGAACGAAGTAAAAATATAAGCTATTTTTATGCACAGCAAGGATACGTTAGGTTTACCTTGTCGATGTTTTTATTCTGCTTAAGAAGCATTGATTGGGTTGGATTGTGTTGGGTTGGGCTGAGTTGAGTTGAGTTGAGTTGAGTTGAGTTGGAGTGAGTTTGGTAGGCTGTGGCTAAAACTGAATTTATTGATTTTACGTGCGCCAAAAAGTAACAAATAAAATATTCCTAAGTGAAAAAATGAAATATGAGCGGAATGGTGCACAAGGAATACCCATTAAATGGTAGAATATATCTATTATTTTTCTTTATCGATAATAGGAAATTTGCCAAAAAATGTCGGTTATATATAAGAGAAACTTGAAAAATTATTGTGTGTCTTTTGGAAAAACACGTGAATGTCATTTATTATTAACGTTTACTTTTGAGCTACACAATATAACGTACTTCCTGTAACACGTAACACTCTAGCATAGGAATCAACGAAGGATTTCAAACTTATTTTGTGTAAGCATTAAATTATGCTTTTTATTAGACTTTGGCGCCTGTTTGAGCACTGAGTTAGGTTCGACTCACAGGTCCAAGTATGACGTTATGTAACTTTAAAGCGACAGCTTGAACCATATCAAATGGCTTAAACAAATCACTAAGCTGTACCATACCGTACACCAAACTCTAGTTGCATGCATAAAAGTTAATTAAAAATCAGTCTCAATTCAACATAAACCAGATGTCAGCGGAAAGAAGAAGCCAAAACTAAGGTATTCATAAAACCGCAATCATCAACAGAGTTCGGCATGCCAGAAATGCGCCTTATGTAGAAACGGCATAAATGATGGAATTAAATGACATTTTACCTCAGTAAATGAAGGAATCCATTAATGTTCAGTGTGTTGGTGTGTTGGGGCTACAACTTCGTTAGCTATGCATACACCTACCGACATCTTGACTGGTGCAAATTTCGCGCTGTTTTAAATCAACACAAAATATCAACAGAACCAACAGAAAAAATTCTTAAAACAACACAGGCGTAGCTTTATTTACAGCAACGTTGAGCGCCAAAAGCAAACCAATGAAAGACAAAACAAACAAAAATAAAATAAAAAAAAAAATAAATAAAGTTTACACAATAACAAAAAGTTTTTTTATTATTTTTTTCTCTTAGCAGAATCTAAATTTTAAATTTTGCGCCTCATTCAAAAAATTCCTGCAACATAAACTGTGTAACTGTAGATGAAAAAAATACCAAAATATACCGAATGTCCTTTCCATTCAGGACGAACTGCTTATTTTCCGCAATATGATGATTTTCTAAATGCCAAACAAGCAGAAGAAGTTTCTTATTTTTTTTTTCTGTTTTTTTTTTTCTTTATTTTTCGTATTTATAACGATTATGCTGAAGGAAAAGCTGTTGGGTTTGCTTAACGCTGAAAGCTTTTTGGTATTATTTCGAATTGTTGTTGGCATTGTTATCTTCTTTTTTATTTCCGTTTTTTCATTTTGTGATTTTTTTTGTTTTTTTTTTTTTTGTTTTTATGCTGCTTTTTTTTACCAGTGAAATTAAGTCGCACGCACTTAGTTTAAGAAGCTGTTATAACTGTACGAATAATTTTATAAGTAACTGTTGCGTGAGAGTTTTTATTGTTCTTCTTATTGCTGTTGTTGTTCTTAAGTGAACTGTGAACTCGGTCATATTTCCGTATTTAAATTCTATAAATATTTTTTTATGAAATCCGTTAGTAAGATTCTTATTATGTAAGTAAAGTTGGGTTCAGTCCTTTTGGATTAGAATTAATTTTTTTGCAAAGTTTTTTTGCTTTGCTTTGGGCCTAATTTGCTATTGAGAAAAGATAAAAGGGAACGACAAAACAAAAAAACAAAAAAAAACAAAAAAAAAAACATGGCTACAAGAACAAATGCTGTGCTAAGCAGTACTTTTTAAATACATTTTAAAATACGAAGCAATCTACATCTGAAGAGCTTAATTTAACTCATTAAACCGCTTAAGGTTGGTTAGTTAAGATAAAAGCTGCAACGATAGAAATTAAAGCGTAACATTAAATCAGTATTAAAGCTTTTTATACGAACTTCTACAAAATGTGATTTCAGGGTTTTCCATATTTCGGTTTCAATTTTCTGCCGAGGAAATTTATTTCTGCCGATCAATTTATTTTTTTACAAATAGAGCATTTCTATTTTTAAGTGAAACAATATTAATGCTATAACAGTTTAATTTCGGTTTGAAACACATATTGGCATGTTGTTTGTTTTTTGAGTTTAGTTATTTGGCGTTATTTATATATTTCCAAAACAAAAATTTCAAACAAAACGACACATGCGTTATTTATGAAGTGAAACTTCTTTCGCGGTGAGTGAAATTTCAAGGTCTCTTATTCGTGACACCAAGCTAACGTTTTCAATTCATATGAACATTTTCAAAAAATGATATCAAGAGTCGGAATCTATACCTTTACGCCACGTAGGCACATGATAAACAGGCAAACAAAATGTAAGTAAAACTGAACGCTAAACATTCTGTCCGTCACATTAATTTTCATCCGAAAAGTATGCACGGAAAATTTATTTCTTTAAGCTTCAAACGAAAATATTTGTTTGCCTGTTCGCTGCATAAGCTTAAAGCTTAATTTGGTTCATTGGTTGTGATCAAAAACTTGACAGATGATCGACAACATGCAAAAAACAGTTAATTCAATATAATAATTAAAGCAAAAAGTGTTAAAAGTGCAATATTTAAGACTGCCGAGAATAGTTTTTGCAAGGCAAAAATCGTTTAAAGCTGAAAAAAATAGCTAAAACAGGAGCAGAACGCTTCGGTGAATATAAAGAGCGAATTAGAGCTCTTAAGAATGCAGCCACAGCTGGGTCTGCAACTAATGATTTTACGTAGCCAAAATATTGAAATACTCTGATATTTTGGTGAACCTACAAAGAACCAATCCCCAGAAAAACACACTGATGCTTTATCAAAATATATTTTGGAACTTAGCCATCATCTCAACAAAATTTTATAGCCAACCAAGTTGATGCATTCTACAATCGACCTACGTTGCTTTACGAGGCCCTCAATCAACATAGCAACTATTATGATCAGGAAGCAAAACACAATAATCAACAAGATTTGCCAAGATTTGCCAACAGAAGACATTCAAAAGCAACTAAAACACCAACTGAACTAAAAAAAGGACCGAAAATAACTGTTATTTTACAATTTTCAAATGAAAAAATTTTTTAAAAGACTTTTTCATATATACCATTATGTTACAAATGTCCTCAGCCTCACGAATACTAAGTGCCTTTTAAATTTTCGACTGATTCTTTAAAAGTTAAAATATAAGTGTTATTTTTTGCCTTTTATTTTATCGTTCAAAAATAGCAGTTACTTTGTGACTTTAATTTTTTCGATCAAAAATATCAAGCCATTTGTGTTTTTGTAAAAAGTCACTTGACATATTGAACTGTTGACACCATGTGTAAAATGTCTTACCGATGAGATGAAAATAATGGTATCAAAAGTTTTTTAGTCGGTAAGATGGATTTTGAAAATATATAAATTACCTGATATTTTTAACCGAAAAAATAAACGGCAGAAAATAACTGTTATTTTTTACCGATAAAATAAAAGTCAAAAGGAACTGTTATTTTTGCCTAACAACTATAAGGCACAAAATAACTTTTATTTTTGTCTGAAAAAATAAAACTTAAAAGATAACAGTTAATATGTGACATTTTCGATAAAAACCATAACCGGTACGGTACCTGGATGTAAATATTGTATCAACAGATTATTATTCCATTTCATATTGATTGAATTTCTTTTCAGATACTTTCTCTCTCTATTTCACACTAAAATCTCTATTATTTCTTACTGTTTAAGAAGTTTCACTTCTGCCACGTGTACGTTGTTACACGCGAGTTTTTTTTTATTTAATTTTTTTGTTTATTTTGAATATTTATCTGCTAAAATTGTAAAGCATGATCGTATTCGACACAGGCGCGTAGCCAAATGGGAGTTTTCAGGGATTCTCATTAAAGTATGACCATAAGATAAGATAAGATAAGAACCCTCAAATTTTTCATCATTGCTCATAATTGCTTTTAATACTTAAAAAACCTTATCAAACATGAAGGTCATCTCTTCAGCAGTTTCGGATATATTCCCAATATTTCTTAAAACTTTAATGAAGAAAATTGTTTTAAAATTTAAAGTAAAGTTCTTTATCAATTGAATATCATTTAACTTAAATATTGTTTTGAATTTTTTATTTTAACCAATTCTTAAGTACCTGGGAATGTACCACCTACATTTTTAATGTATTATCATAAAAATCTGAAATGAAAAATTATAATCATGACTAATTTTATTCTGATATGCAAAAATCATTTATGTTAAATGCGTGCAGCAAAGTGTTCAAAGTTCACTGATTGCAAGTATGAAGTCAGATTTTAAAAAAAGTATACCATATAGGACAGATTAAAAATGGAAAATTACTAACACGCAATAACAATCGAACTCAGCTACGAGTACTACAGCTTATTCGGTATTCAGCTACTACAGCTTTTTCAACTTTCTCAGTATTAGCCCATTTAAAGCCACGAGCCAATAGCATATCAAAATCAAATGTTATGGATACCAGATAGTCACACCACGTTAATGTGGAAAAAATTTATACACCAAAGTTTGCATTGGGCTCAGTAACAATACAAGACTTAACTACTAACCATGCATACATACATCTGATTACGGAATACCCTTTAGTCTACTTTTGATTTGACCATTTGACAGAGGAAGGGCTTACAATGTCTCCGGTGAAGGCGTTCTTAAGCTTGATGGGTCATTTTTTTCGCGATTTTAACGCGTCAAAATCGCTAGCTTTGAAGACAAATTAGCGGTTTTGCTAACAGGAAACCACCTGCTGGAGAAAGTCAAAGCCTCTGGGTTGTATGAAGGGTTGCATAAAGGATTGTATACATATAAGCTAGAAAACTTAAAATTTGTTTTGAGTTGTGACAGATTTGTATTTAGTGTGTGATATGTTATTTTCACAGAAAATCTTTCTTATGTATATCTGTCACTCTTCGTTATTTTCGACAATTAAATTTCAACACAAATTATTTACATTTAATCATGGATTATCACGGTTGCCAGTCTGAATTTTTATTCAGAACCAAAATTCATAAAACAGAGAACCAAAACGAAAAAAAAAACAAGTAAAGAAAGTCTAAAGTCGGTCTAACCCGACAATGAAATACCCTAAACTTCCCTATTCAAAATACAATAATAGTATTGACAAGTAAAGAAAGTCCAAAGTTGGTCGAGGCCGACTATGAAATACCCTAAACCTACTTTTCAAAAAACAAAATTATATATTTAAAAATGGGAGTGTCCGTGGGCGGATGAAGCTTATATTTTGTATGCATTTAAATTTTGATGAAAAATTTACATATACCAAGTTTTATTCTTGTAGCTCACAGTAAATGCCTTTCGCTATGGGAGGTGGGCGTGTTCATGAACGGATTACGCTTAATTTTTGAATGCATCTTAGTTTTTGTATAAAATACATGCGTACCATATTTTATCTCTGGAGGTGAAACATGAGCTTATTTATTGCGTTTTCAATTATTGGGTTGTGTCGGAGGTGGGCGTGTCCTTGGACAATTGACATCCATTTTTCAAAATATTCTTTGCTTTGTAAGAAAAAATATGCATCCCAAATTTTATCTCTGTAGATGTTACATAAGCTTATTTATTGAGTTTTTAATTTATGGGTTGTATGGGAGGTAGGAGTGTTCGTGTGCGGATGACACCCATTTTTCGAAGACATCTTTGTTTTGACATAAAATACATATGTACCTACCAAATTTTTTTTTCTCTGCAGGTTAAACATGAGCTTAGTTATTGAGTTTGTAAATTGTTGGGTTATATGGGAGGTGGGCGTGGCCGTAGGCGGATGACATCCAGTTTTCGAAGATGTCTTTGTTTTGATTTATAAAACATACGTACGAAATTATATCTCTATAGGCTAAACATTAGCTTATATATTGCGTTTTCAATTTTTGGGTTGTATGGGAGGTGGGCGTGTCCATATGCAATTGACGTTTCTTTTTCAAAATAATCTTCGGTTTGTAAGAAAAAACATGCATACCAAATTTTATCTCTGTAGATTTTACATAAGCTTATTTATTGAGGTTTTAATTTTTGGGTTGTATGGGAGGTGGGAGTGTCCGTATGCGGATGACTCCCATTTTTTTAATACATTTTTGTTTTGATACAAAATACACACATGCCTAATTTTATTTTTCTAGGTTAGTTATGAGCTTATTTATGCAGTTTTTATTTTTTGTGTTGTATGGGAGGTAGGTGTGTACGTGGGCGGATTCCAAAAATATTCAATAGTGCAGATTCTTCGGTTCATGTGATCATGTGCGCCGATTTTCATCCAATTATGTCAACTCTCTTCTTATCCTGTGGTTACGGACTATACACGGACGGACGGACGGATATGGATAGCTCGACTCACGAGAACTCTGATCAAGAATATATACTCTTTTCTATACCGAGCTTTCTGATATCTTTGCGTTACAAACGTTTGCACAAAGTTAATATACCCTGACCTTTCATGTTTAAGGTATAAAAAAATGTATCAAATTTTTTCTACCTTTGACTGGCATGCAAATATTGCTTGCTGTATTTTATTTAACAAAAAATTTCTCTTTTAGCATTTTTTTCAGAATAATGTTAGACAAAAATTCGTGTTTGTCTTCTTTTTTCACTAAAATTGCACATAAATTAAAAAAAAAAAATTCAAGCCGATTGCAACGAATCAAAGCAAAGCAATGTAGTTTGTGGGAGTAACAGGAGCACAAAGTCAGAAAAAATTTGTTTTTAAAAATAAAAATATATCAATTGATCTTTGTTTCTGAGCTCTTTGTTAACAAACAATTTTCATATATTTAAGATTTATTATGAAAAATCAATGTACACAAAAAAATAATTTCAATAAATTTGCTAATAATTTTCATTTTCATACATACAGGATTTTGGTCGAACAGTCTTCTTACTGGCTATGATCATGATTTTTCATCATGAATTCATGAATAAAAATACGAAATACAATTGAAATATGAATTCGATTTGAGCAAATTTTGCTTAAATCTTCTGTTAAATCAAGATCTTTCATGATAGTTCTTCAAAATATCAACAACTTTTTTCTTTTATGATTAAGTGGATCAATTAAACTTTAATCGTTCTTAAAACAGAATGAAAAAAAATCAAGTTTTTCACTTTGAAACTTCGTTTTAATAAGTATAGCATTGGCAAGAGGACACAAGTATCTTTCAATATCCAACAGGTCGGATATTTGCAGGTATGATGAAAAGTGATAGAGACATGGTCAATTATCTAAAAAACAAATATGTATCACAAAACGAGTTTTGATACTATCCGGAAAAATTAGTCACAAAAAAAAAAAAAATGGTTTCAATTTTTTAAATCTTCATAATAGACAAAATTTTTCATTTCTAATGAGAACAGTCTTGAATTTAGAAAATACATTTTTATAAACGTAAATATTTTCATCAAGGTGACTGAATGAATAATAAGGGGGCCAGCGAACCAAACGTAAAAAAGGACCAATGTTGGTCCAATTGACAATTGAAGTGACCAAAGTGCCAAATATGACTAAAACCATCAAGGAAAAATTATTAATCAGTATTCATGTCCTACAGTAAAAAAAAAATTTTACTTTATATATCTTAGCATTCAATTCTCATGAATTAAACAAAAAATCACTTTCAATGTGAATCGTAAATTGTCAGTGTAAAGTACAAAGGATATCCTTTATATACGCTAATTTTGACAAACACACACACACATAAAACCTCAATCGTCAATATGACATCAAAAAACATCAACTTTAAAAAAAGGTTCCTTACAATAGTATTTTTCAAAAAATTTCTGTATAAAATATCATAAGAATTATAATTTCCTTAGCATAATTCACTCAATTTTCCAACAAATTAAATTTGCTTTAAATTCTTAATATAGAATTAAATTCGAGCATAAAAAGAAAAAGAAGAAAACAAAAGTGAAATAAAAGTCAAGGCAGAAATTCTGACACTTCTATAGGTGAAATATATGTACATATTTGAGGAAGAAATAAAACCTGACACAAGAATTCTCAAGAAATCTAAAAGAAAAAAAAACAAAATGTTTTTTCTAACTTCGACATCAAGTTAAATTTTTTTATTACAAGCAATAACAAAATTTACACAGAAGCAATCGGAAATTGGGACAGAAATCATGCGAATAAAACAGAGTGAAAGCAAGAACATAACAACAACAACAACAACATAAAAAAAGAGCAACAGCAACAACTTAGGCAGTAAAAATATCAAATTTTATGGCGCTAAAAAAACAAGGCAGAGGTGAAAAAAAAAATCTTGAGTGAAATCGCAAAATAATATCTGTAAAGAGCATAAAAAAGCATTAGAATTGTCAGTGGCCCAATGCTTGAGTTAAGCTGGGGGTTGTATAAAAAGGATACGAAAGATTTGCATACATAAATATTTAATATACGTATGTCAAAGGGCGCAAAAGAACGCGAAGAGCAACACACACACACACACACATAAAAAACAAGCAAAAAAAAATAGCAAAAAAAAAAAACAAGCTCAAAAATAATAAGCTGTCAATAACGTATATCGCGTTATTTCAGGCGAACTTGTCAGATTTTTTGTCAATTTCTCTATACTTGACAAATTTTAATATAAATAAATTTATTGAAATAGCAAAAGTACGTCAACTTTAAAAAACGTTGTTAAATTTATATATCTAGCTAACAAAAATTCGTCTTTCTCTCTCTGTCTCTCATATACTCTGTGGCAGTTTGACAGCAAAATAGCAACAAAAATAACACCTTGTTGTGTCATGATGACTTGTCTGTTGTTGCCGCATTGTTGCTTGTTGTGAAAAAGAAAAAAAAAAATAGTTGGAGTATCTATCATTATGTATCTTTTAGATGGTTTTTATGGTGAGAGCGCCTATTTTTATACGCCATTGACAGATAGCTATAATAACGGCTTTTTGTTATGACGCCATAATAAAATATTTATGTTCTTCAGCGCACACAATACTCACGTAGGGTGGGCTAGTGTGGGTGTGACTTTGTTGCGATTTTCATGCATTTATCAGATAGATATTTACTGATATTGATTCTTTATTTATAACATGTTGTGAAAATTTTCAATATTATTTTATTGCCATTTATTGTATTCGTTTTTATTTACACACAACGGCCATCAAATAATGCAAAACGTTTGTATTTCCGTTGCACGAATATTTTTGATGATATTTCTAGAGTTTGTTGTTTTTGTATTTGATTTGTTCCATCAGCAGATAAAATCTAATATATAAAAATCTCGTGTCACGGTGTTAGTGTTTGAACTCCTCCTAAACGGCTGGACCGATTTTAATGAAATTTTTTATGTACACTTGGTAGGTATGAGAATAGGTCGTAAAGTATTTTTCACCCTCTTACCCCTGAGGGGCGTGGCACTTTTTCAAGAACACAAATTTATTGGTTCTACTTTCGTCTTTAAGTCACACATCAATGAAACTCGGCACGAACTTACTATTGAGCCGTGCCCTTCGACTCAAAGTTGAGCGATCTTTGGAAAGGGGGCAGGGCACCGCCCATAAAATTACATTTTTTTATATCGGATAGATTTGGAACTAAATGTCGTATAACAATGCAACTCAGTATGAAGCAACTGATGGGCTAGGTCTTGCAATTGTAAAACAAACACGGGCATTGAAAAACGAGGCGTGACTCTGCCCATACAATAGAAATTTTCGAAACAGAATAGTGTAGAAGTCACAGAACATTTAAACACAGAATAGAATTACTATTTGGTGGTGTCCTGCTTATGGAATGCTAGAATGGACTTTGTGCGATGGGTGTGGCTCCGCCCATATAAGACATTTTTAATATTGAATCACTTTGGAAATAATAGTCACATATTAAAGAAACTCGGTTTGAAGTTACTATTCTACTACTCCGAAAAAGTCGCAAACTAAAGCGGGTATTGGACAAGGAATTTGGTTCCGCCCATAAAAGACAGTTGTTTATATATAAAAGTTTTGGAAATAATGGCCACAGAATATTGAAATTCAGTGTGGAGTTACTCTCTGTTGATGGCCTTCTATTGGCAAACTGGAACAGACATTGGACAAGGACGGCAGCAACGCGCCGGGTACCAGCTAGTATTTATATATTTATATTCCACTTTAAATAATTTATAAATTAAAAAAGTTTTATGCGATGTTGGCAAGCTTTATGCGGTCAGTGGAACATTACAGATCTATGTGGTGTTAATATATAGTTGGTAAAAATTTTATGGTGCTTCAACAAAAATTTTATAACGCTATGGCATTCATATATATTGGATTTATATTAAGTGAAAAAAGTCAAAATTTTTTTTCGGAAACGGGTATACTTCAATGACTGTGCAAGAGACCTAGTAACAATTCCAGTGATGATATCGGCTCATTTTCGAGAGTACTATTTTATAAAGGCAAATAGTACTTTTTTATTGTTTATGGTTCTTTTTTTGAGTAATGGTATGTGAATAAGTACATAAATTAAAACCAATACTTTTTTTAATGTGATTATATTTATCACATAAAGGAACAATAAATAATCAGGATTTCTTTCAGAACCCGTTAAATATGTATATTAGAGTGCCACGACCTCTATGGAGCCAAAAAAAGTTGTCATTGCCACCAACTTAAAATTAACCTTAATCGATTCTAAGACGAATGCTCAACATTTTTTTGTTGCTATAACGATAGACGCCAGTGAGCTAAACCAATTTGAAAAACATTCAAAAACCATGTTTTTCGTAAAAATAACAGCTGGTGCAGCAGTTACAAATAAACAAATGGTTGGAAATTAGAGTAGTACTGAAGAAGATCTTACTATCTGGTCCAAAAAATTTAAAATCTTTGCCGCCTGACCAAAGATATTGCGAATTTTAATGAAAATTTTTAACTTTTTCTTTTAAAAGTTCTTGTTCTGAGAACATTTCTAAAATCAACGGAAAATAATACGTGACTGGGCGAGAATTTTGGCAATAAGTTTATGACTTCATTTTCAAAAATGATTTTTTTTTGAACTCTTTCAAGTCAAAATTTCAAGTAAAATTCTTTAATATACCAGAGTAGTTTTTTCGGCAAGAAGATACTCCGGTCCTTTGGTAGAGTCAATAGTACTCAAAAAAGTACTATTCCACTCAAAAAATCATTCCTGAAACATACCCAATAAGCAATTTTGATTGATATCCAATGGAAGTCAAATGGATATCGAGCATTTTCCTCGAATCTGCAACGTAAATATCCATTTGATCTCAGTCTGAGAAACAAGGCATTCTCCAGGAAAAAAAGTAAATTAGTTGTCTAATATTTTCTCTACTTGACCTGCAATGGATTTAACCCTTTTTTCCATTTTTGTACATAAGTTATCTAATATTTTCTCAGCGATATCTCTATGTACTCTCAAGATTGACATCGTTTTGAAATCTAATTTGATTCTCCTTTTTTTTCCAACATTTTATCAGTTTTTCTCCATTTTTTTCCCAACTTATGTTTGGGATCAACTGAGAAAATTATTAAAACAGTCGTCTGCAATCAATTGCTTTTTTCTATTTATTTCTGTTTAATTTTTGAGAATATATAGCACATGGAGAAATTAAAAAATTAAATAATAAATAACAATAAAATAAGTAACAAAAAAATAATAGTTCCAATAATAATAATAAATTCGCTGACTCCTTCGCTGTCTCCTCGAACCATAAGCAGCTGCAACACTTGCCTCACTTCTGTTTGATTTTTTTTTGTGGTTTTTCACAAAATTCACTATTAAATTTAATATTCGATTTTCTTTATTTTTTACTTGTTTTTTAACACAAAACTTTTACGGTTTCTGTTTTTTTATAATTTAAGGTCAGGAGATGCATTTGAGTGTAGATCAAAGTTTCAACCTTGTACTGGTTTATATAAAAAAAACTAAACATCAAAACTTTATTGGACTTTTTGATAGGCTTGATTGTAAAAATCAAATAATAAGTATACAAGATATATTAAAATATATGCGAATTAATTTAAAAAAAGCGAGAAAAACTTAAGAAAACAAACGAAATAAAAAAGATAAGGTAAAATGGAGAGTTTTGAATCACACTTTGATTTTGTGCCATAACTTTCTCAAAAATCTATATTTTTTTGATCTGAAACCGTATACTTGTAGATAATGCTTTAGATATTTGTAATTTCTAACTACCTCCAGATGCATTTTTTCAATATTTTTAATTATTTAAAAAAAATTCGAAGCTTGAAAAAAAATGAAACTTTGGATTTTCAAAAAAGGTGGGGAGTTGTGAATCACTACTATAAATGGTGAACAATACAATTTTCGAATAATTTACTTTCATGAAACTTGAAAAAAATGACAGAGCAAATAGTTCTCATGGCAAAAATTAAAAAATAATGGCCAATTTTATGTTTTTTGACGAAAATTTGTATTTATGTAGCGGCATGATGTCTGAGTAAATCTTGAAAAACAACACAAAACGAATTTCAATTTACTTTGATTTCACAGAAAACGTTCATAAAATTCATTAATAATGCGTAATACGTATGACAGATGTGCGAGCCAGTTGTCAAAGTTCGAAAACAAGGTGATTCACAATTCCCCACATTTGTTGATTCACAACTCCCCATTTAAAATTGTCTAACATAGGCGACGCGTCATCCAGCACATAATGTTATTTCTACAAAATCACTTCGGTGGGTTAAAAGGCAATAGAGATTAGAGATAATTTTGACGATACTTACGTTTCAATACACTTCCGAAAAAGTTTTCAAAATTTTATCAGCGTTGATCCTCGACTTTTTTCATCACCCAAAAAAATTATTTTTGGTAGACACACTCTGAATACGTATTAAAATGGACTGAAGCTATGATATTTTAATTCGTAATATTTTGCAATAAGATTGCAGCTTCATTTTTGGTACCACTCGTGGCAGTAGTTTCATCTGCTAATTTTTCTAAAACAGATTACACTAATTCTAATTACAGATTCACGTTAAACAGTTTTTTCTAAAACATTTTTTAACAATTCTCATCGCGATAATGTTGAATATGTTATTTTTTTCTATATCTCTTTGTTGAACGCCAGATATGTGACTTCATATAAAAGCAGCATTATCATCTACAGTTGGCTTATTTAATTATTGAATTAATTAAGTTAAAAACAAATTATTTTGTAAAATTTTGCTTGTCTTGAGAATTATTTGGCGCCCCTCTGCGAGTGGCGCCCGGGCATGAAACACCCCCCTCGCTACGCCACTGGTCCTTAACATTGTCACGTTTTTATGTTTTGTTGAGTGTTTGAACTAAATCAACTTCCAATTTGGAGGTTTTTCAAGTACATAAAAAATATTTGTAAAAATGTTGAGAATTTTCAAACTTAAAGTCAAATGTGCAGACTCAAGATGACGGTCCCATACACAGTCATTGAAGGCTACCCGTTTTCGAACAAAAAAATTTTTAACTTTTTTCACACCACCCTAATATACATAGATGTACGGAACTTAAACTTGATAAAAAAAAGTCTATAAAAATTCTGTTAAAGTTAAAAAATAACATAATATATTAAATCACGACATTTTGATTGCAACATACACTCAGAAAAAAGTGTCTCGGAATATGATATAAAAGGCATCATATTTAGAGAAAAATGGTAAAGACTTTGCTCTAGAGAATGCTATTCTCTACTTGCGATACTAAAAATTCTCTAAAAATGATAAAAAGCTTCCATGAAATGGAAAAATATATCGTTTTTAGAGAAAAATACTTTTTTTTTTTGAGAAAATATTTGTTTTTATTGAAGAAAATACTTCTCATAGTGAATTTTGTATCAAAATATAAGAAAAGTTTTTCATTTTCAATAAAATTTCTCTATAAATGAGAAATTTTTTGTGCGAGAAAAATACTTATCATTATTAGAGACATTGAAATATTTCCATTTCCTAGAAGTAAAGAAATATTTCTTCGAAAATGTGAAAATTTATTCCAATTGAAGAAAATTTTATTTGAAAAAGAGAAAATTGCTATTATCAAAAATAGAGAAATTTTTTACCGCAGCAAGGTATGTGTTTTTTTCTCAGTGTAGTTACCATCATACCAGTCAAAAGAATTTAAGAGTCCAAAAGAAGAGGGAAATGTATAGGGTACATATCACATAGTATTATTTATAGTTCAAAACAACACAAAATTTTCTAAAATTTCTCAGAAATTTAAATTGTTCAATGTTTTCTTCATGTTCAATTTGACACAAATAGATGACAAAATGGTAAGACATTCTAGGAAAATAGATGACAAAAATTAGAATTGCTATTTTGTGTTATATTTCAGCAATTCAAAGATATGTCATCGCTTTTTTCGGAGAAATTAGCATGAAGAAAATCATGAAAATGTTTTGTCAGTATGTGCGTTATTTATTTCTCAGTAAAATGTGTCATGTTATTTCTAAAAATTTACAAAATTATTTTTTTCCAAACCTCTACGTTTTCTTAAGACCCATTAAATATTTAACCTATACTTGAGCTTACAATGATGTTGCATTTAACTAAATGTGCAAAAGTGAACATATCTTGCAACATTAAGAAGGAACAAAAGAATAATGTTGTCCTTGAATATCTGATATCTTAAAAATTGTTTAACATATTTGTGGTTTCTTGGTATATTTTAAACATATGCTGAAAGGTAAGGCTTGTCATTCTGCTCGTTTTTTTTTGTTAATTTTTTTTTTTTTTTGTTTTAATATTTGTTTTAATTTTGTACGTAAAAAAAAGAATAATTGGATTCAGAACACAGATATGAAATGTCCAAAAAAAAAAATAATTATAAAATAAAAATAAAAATAAACTTGAAACCTATTTTTATGTGGGCCAAAGCATAACATATTAAAATTATTTTTAGAATGCACTAACGAAAAAGCCCACCTGCATTAAGACACACAAAAGTACGAATCTACACCGAGAAAATCACATAAGTAAAACTAACAAGAAATTAGTGTTAGTTTACACAAAGGCTTTGACAGTTTGAAGCTTACAAAGTTATCGGGCAACCCAACAAAGCTTTATTAGTTTATCTAAGGTTGCGGTTATAGTGAACGCCGAGTCAGACAGACAAGCGAGATGGATAGCTATTTGCATCTCGTTTTTTCACACAGATTTCAGCCTGCCTGCCTGCCTGCCTGCCTGTCTGAATCGCGTTCACTATAACCGCAACCTAACACATTAAATGCAAGCGGTTAATTACATTATTCTACTCGGAAACTGTGCAAAATCTTCCACATATACAGTTGCGGTCAAAATAATAGTAGTGCCAAATATGAAAAGTGATCAAGCACGTTATTTTGTAAACAAGCTTTTTTTACTCGCCTCAACTATTATATACCGTTATATGGTGAGTATCCAATCTGGTGACCTGATCTTGTTAACAACAACTCTTTATTATTTTTGTAAATTCACTTTTATTGAGAATTGATGCAAATTTGTGCTGTCACAAAAATAGTAGCGTTTTACTAAAACATACAAAGCATTGAAAAATTTCGCTTAATTATATTAGAAATACAGAAAAAAGTAAGTATTGAGCTATTTCCATTAGTTTATATAAAAACAAAATTAAGTTGTGCCGTATTTTTCCAGAAATGGTACGAGGTTAACATTATTCTGTTGAAAAACGGGAATTGATAAAAAAATTAATTTATGAGAGCAAAACATACCAAGAGGTTGAAAATCTACTCAAATGTTCACCAACCACGATTTTCAATGCCATAAAATATAATAAAACAAATAAAGAAAGTCTAAAGTCAGTCTGGGCCGACTATGAAATATCCTAAACCTACTTTTCCAAAAACAAAAATAATATTACTGAAAATGGGCGTGTCCGTGGGTGGATGAAGCCCATATTTAATATCCATTTAAATACTGATGAAAAATTTACACATACTAAGATTTATTCCTATTTATTGTGCCTTCGCTATGGGAGGTGGGCGTGTTCATGGACGGATAACTCCCAATTTTTGAACACTCCTTAGTTTTGGAATAAAATACATACATGCCAAATTTGATCTCTCTATGACAAACATAATCTTATTTATTGAGTTTTTAACTATCTGGGTTGTGTGGCAGGTACGCGTGTCCATGGGCGGATGACATTTTTCCATTCCATTTTTCAAAATCATCTTTGTTTTTTCATAAAAAAAAACATACGTGCCAAATTTTATCTCTGTAGGTTAAACAGAGGCTTAATAATTGTGTTTTCAAATTTTGAGTTGTATGGAAGGTGGGCATGTCCGTGAGCGGATTACACTCATTTTTCGAAGACATCTTTGTTTTGATATAAAATACATATGATCCAAATTTTATCTCTGTAGGTCATATATGAGCTTATTTATTGAGTTTTAAATTTTTGGGTTGTATGGGAGGTGGGCGTGTTCGTGGGCGGATGATGTCCATTTTTCAAAGCCATCTTTGTTTTGTTATAGAAAACATATGTGCCAAATTTTATTTCTGTAGGTAAAACAGAGGCTTATTTATTGTGTTTTAAATTTTTGGATTGTATGGGAGGAGGACGTGCCCGTGGGTAGATGATGTTCATTTTTAAAAAGCATCTTTGTTTTGTTATAAAAAACATATGTGCCAAATTTTATCTCTGTAGGTTAAACAGAAGCTTATTTATTGTGTTTGCAATTTTTGGGTTGTATGGGAGAAGGGCGTGTCCGTGGTCGGATGATACCCATTGTTCTAAGACATCTTTGTGGTTGCACAAGTTACACACAGACCAAATTTTATTGTTGTAGACTAATTATGAGCTTATTTATGCAGCTTTCAATTTTTGGATTGTTTGGGAAGTAGGCGTGCCCGTGGGAGGATTCCAAATATATTCAATAGTGCAGATTCTTGGGTGCATGTGACTATGTGTACCGAGTTTCATCCAGTTATCTCAACTCCTTCTTTCTATCCTGTGTTTACGGACAAAACACAAACGGTCGGACATAAATAGCTCGACTCACGAGGTGACCCTGATTAAGAATATATATACTTTTCTATACCGGACTCGCTTCGTTCTATGCGGTACAAACGTTTGCACAAAGTTAATATAGTTCAAAGTTTTTGTTAAATAAATTATAAGATGTGAAGAATACTAATTTTTAACAAAAATTATTAAATCCGTTAACGTGCGAGTTTTATTTTAAGTTTTTTTTAGAAACTTTGTGGGCACTACTATTATTTTGACCGCAGCTGTATATTTTATTTAGTGATAAAATAAGATAAGAGCTACTGCGCTTACATCATTTTTGTATCACTTCGAAGAATTTTTTATCACGGACTTATATAAACGTCAATACAAATTTTAAAGGTGCTTCACGACGACCAAAAAAAAAAATACATTAGTTTTGCGAACTGTGAAATTTTCACTATTTTTGTAGAGAATTTTTATAATTTCAATGCGTTGTTGAAGCGTGTATCGTTCCTTTTTTAAAAATGGCGTAGTTTCTACTTGTCAAATGTCAAAAAATAACATCTTCAAAAGTGACAGCTACCAAAATAGCCGGCTCTTCAAAGTAACACTTCTTATTGGAAAACTTTACTTTGAAATGGCAGTTATTACCTTGTTCACATTTTAGAGATTTTCGCTTGTTCACTACTTAGAGTAGTTCTTGAAAAAAAATATAAAACCGTTCAATATTTCTAGCTGTGCGCTATTTTGGGGGTTTGTTATATCCGAATTATACAGCAAACACTTACCGAAATGTGACACTACAATTAAACTACATAAAACATGGGCAGAGTATTAAAGTAAGCTCTTTAAGTATATCCTTAAGTATCACTTTAAGTGCTCTCTGATCATTTGCAACAACAACAACAACAACAACAACAACAACCATTACAAAAGGGCCATAACAAAAATTGGTAGCAAAAGAGCTGGTGTTACGGGTAACACAAAAAATTTACCATCAACCAAACATATAAAATAAAATCAACAACAGCACTTTTCCAAATATCTGCGTTAATAAAAAAAAACAAAACAAAACAAGTGCTGAAAATATTATCCTTTATTTATATATATACATATGTATATGTGTAGAACTAAAATAAACAGTGAGAAAATAAGAGAAAATAACTACAATAACAACAACAAAACAAACAGCATAATACGTCGCAAGGACCAAGTTGCCAGTTTCTTTTGCCTCCCGAGCAGGCATTGCGATAAAAACGGTGAATGTAGAAGGAAGCAAAAAAACACAAAACAAAACAAAACAAAAACTAAAGTTTTACAACAATATAAGAAAGGAAGCACAAAAACAATACAAAATAAAAACACTCGAATACAGCATGATGCAAAACTAACAACAACCACAGTAATATTAACAACAAACATGTTGTGCCAGAAGCAACAGCAACAACAAGTTTATTGAAGCGCAGCTGTATACAGCTGAGACTGAGACTGTGGCAGGACGCAGACTGCTGCTGCTGTTGGTGTTGTTTTTTTTTTTTTATTATTTTACTATAACGTCGAATCCTTGCAAGCGCTTCTAGTCCATAAACCATATCCTGTTTGTGAGTTGTGAGCCAAAGTTTGTGTCGCTGTAAGCCTGAGTGCATGTTGTGTGTGTGTATGTTTGTATGTGATATTTGGAAAAAATCAGCGTAAGTATAGAAAAACCACTAAAAAATAGTTTCAGTGCGATACGCAAGAAATGTTGTTGTTGAGGTTGTTGTTGCTGCTGTTCAGCACGTAAAAAGCACATTACGTTTTTATGTTGAGCAGACAAAAAAAAATTTGAGCAGCATTTCAGGCAGTAGCACGGCGACTGCCTTGAACTACACACACACTAACAAACATGATTTTTTTTTTAAACTTGCTATAATGCACACACCTACAAAAATCACACAGTCTCACGCTTAGTCAAACACACACACACTCTCACTCACACACACACACACACACATTGAGCAAAACTTTTCCAATTATTACACTTTTTTAGTTGCCGCAAACATTTTAGTTGCCTCCAACATATATTTAAGGAAATAAAAAAATAATTTTAGGTGGCAAGCAGCATGTCGTTAAAAATATCATATCTCGCTGTTGTTGTTGTTGTTGTAAAGTTGTTAAAAAGCATTTTTAAGGCATGGTTTTCTCGCATTTTTGGAGCGTCAGAAACTAGTAAAATTTTGGCATTAAAAAGTTTTACTCTACGCAATGCGAAATGGCAGAGTTTGTTGTTGTTATGTTGATTTTTTTTTTGTTTTGTAAAAACACACTACATCAACACTACAAAACAAGACACATTTACACCAAAATATTGGCTAAATTAATACTCACAATTTCTGCTTTATTTTCATTTCATTTTGTTGATATGCAATTCTATATAATTCTTGCAACCAACACATGCATAACGTTTATTTATTTTATTGCACTTATAACGCTATATATATTCTATGCACACACACACACACAGTATATTTCTTAAAATTATTTCTTAAAATCTTCCTTAATACTACTAATGCATTTTTAAAAATTTCCGTTAACACAACAAATCCAAACAATTTCGCAAATAGGCAAAACTTTTGCCTAAACTTAGTCGTTCTCAATTGACGATTGATAATCCACAAAAGCAATGCCACCAAAACTGTTTCAGTGTAGCATGCAAACCAAATTGATTATTCTTATCGCTACGCTTTGGTTTATTTCATTTTGCGCCTAAAAGTTGGCTTCAAAATTCACACACATACACTAAATTTCACTATCAACACGATGGAATTGACGCGAAGTTTCAGTTGAATGTACTGTATTCGTTTATTTGAAATATGCTTCTTTTTACTTTAAAAAATCGCCGTACTATTTCTTTGCGTTATCCTTTGCCGTGCCGCCTTACCGTCGCAAAGCACATACCACGTTAAACTGTCGTTTTTCGACAAGTTTTTTGATATTTTAAAAGCATTCTTTAGGAATTCTACAAGCTGAACGCGCGAGTGTCCTGTACTCACACACTCACACACACACATGCATGTTTGTTTGTGACAAAGAGTGCTTGCGAAGGCATGCCAGGCTTTGTCGTAGAGTATTTTACTTCTGCAGGGCGCATGCTTGATTGCTCTTCATCTCAGCATTCTCTTAAATTATTTTAGTACTAAAATTTTAGCATTACATGATTTCTCTAACAGGTTACATTGACCTAATTGAAAAATATGGGGCTAATGTAAGCAAAACTGTGCTAGACAGTTTTTGTGTTTTTGGTGAGCTGTATTGCTATTGAAACTTTAGAAAATTTCTGTGGTGTGTGCTAGCAATATTTGTAGACAATTGATCGAGAATTGGATATTTATGTTTTATGCTGACTAGAACGATGATGGACTGAACTCGGGCCAACGAAGATCATTGCCTCGCACACCAAGCACTTAGCACGCGCGGACATGACTACCATCTTCTTATTCCTTTTCCTCTTGCTCAAATTTGGCAACGTGTGTATCTTAAAAAATATTATTAATTTAAAACTGTTTCAAATAACTTATAGGTATCCATCAATGGCGTAGATAGCTTTTGGTTCTGGGAGGGGTCCGCAAAAAAGTAATGACCTGTCATACGCTAAATTAAGTAAATACTTAGTTGTTAGAGTACCTATCAAGTGTATGGAATTTGCAAAAGTGACAATTTTTTCACTAGCCAAGAACCATCCTAGAGAATGTGTGCTAAATATAAGATCTGCGAAAATATACTTGATCTGCTCTGCACATAATGTTTTAATTTAATATCAAATAGCGATTTTTTTTGTTTTGTTATTCAAATAAATAATAAGAGAACATTATAAAAAAGATAGGAGTTTATAGTTGATTATAAATTTAATTTCTATTTTAAAATTTTTTGTTTTATTTTGAAGTATGTTTTTCTTCTCAGTGTTCTTTTAAAATCATTTCATCTTAGTTCTTGAAAATTATTTGCAGGTGAAATGTTTTCGCGTATATTTAAAGCACTGATTTTTCTGTCCAGTTTCATCAAAATCTCCCAAGAATGTCCCTTAGCTATTAACAGACTTTGAAAACTCATATTTGTTACAATAATTCCATTAAAAAATTTTATAAAAAATCAGTAATTTTTTTACGAAGTAATCATAAAACCATGTCTTAAAACATTTTCTAGTCACACAATTTTTCGCAATTACATTCAATTTTGAATCTTTTCACTTTACTTTGATAATCGCAAAACAACTTTTAACTTAAAAGAATTAATTGGCAACAACTTTCATATTTGGCACATGGCTCTGGGGGCAGGACGTCCGGACCCGTGGACCACGCCCTTATCTACGCCACTCGTATACATAAATCCCAAAAAAAAAAACAAAAAAAAAAAACAAATTGGCCATTTCAACCCTTGAATGTTTGCACACAATTGACCGAGAACTGAACCTACATGTTTTATACCGACTCCGAACGGCTAAAGTTCATGTTCTCAAAAAGCTTAACCTGGCATTATTTACTCTCTGAGGTTTACCATTGTCTGCAGAGAGGTGGTGACCGATCAGAAAAATTTTTTATTGAAAAAAACTTTTCGCCGCGGCTCGGGATCGAACCCAGCTCCGAACCACGGTCATCACCAATATATACATAAATCCCAATAAATCCCATAAATCCCAAGCTAATATAAAATAATCTTTATTTATTAAACATAACTCTTTTGTTTTAACGTTAAATCAACATACATTGAATTTTGATAACATGAGACGTACAACACGATGCAACACTTAAAACTCAAACAACTTTTTGACTGTTGTTCCTGAAAGTTGGGGACGTAAATAGAAAAACCCTATCGGGAATTTGCTAGTTTGGCTACCGTTCGAATTTTATAATACCTGAAAGATATCGGTTGGAACTTGATTTTTCAAAGAAATTTTAAACCCCGGGATTGACTAAGAAAATTAAAATTTTTGTTTTTTCTATTAAAAAGCAACATCACTTCTTTTATGTGAAAATTTTTTCGGGAAGCATAATTTTGCATTTCATTTAAAAAAAATCAATGCATAATAAACGCAAACAGAACAAAAACTATAAATGTCTTCAAAATAAAATTTATAACGCAAAAACGTTATGAGTTCTTGGATGTTTAATCGTGAAATTTCAAACATGGATGGTATTATGATTGTTTAAGAAATATGTCACATTTTCAGGTCCAAAACGGTATCAAGAGGCACTCGGATGCAGTTAACATGCTCTAAATAGTTGTTTAGTTTTTGCTTGCCTACAATTTCGTTGTATATGGTTTGCCAAAATTCAAAACGGTTTGAAAGATATGGACCAAAAATGGTAAAAATAACAAGTAAATTTTTTCCATTTTTGCGATTTTGAGGCTTCGGTTAAGTTTTATCGTAATAGTTTGCTCCGAGCTTTTATTTTCCATGTCAATAGCTACAACTTTGCTCAAGACAGGAAAACAAAATTCCAAATAGCTTACGAGATATAGCCGTGAGAAAAAGAGCATTTGTTTTGAAAAATCAAGTTTCAACCGATATCTTTCAGGTATTATAAAATCCGATCGGTAGCGAAACTAGCAAATTCCCGATAGGGTTTTTCTATTTACGTCCCCAACTTTCAGGAACAACAGTCAAAAAGTTGTTTAAGATCCATGACCTTCGGAATGTTGCACTGTGTAATAGACCGGCTTCTAAGTATTTGATATCCTGTGTGCCACAAGAGCTATTAATTATGGTTGTGAGTGAAATTATTCGAGCTTTTGAAAGTTCAAAAATTATGGTAAGTGACCCGGTTCTACTCAAAAAAAAAAACCGTTTTTTTGGGTTTTTCTATTTGATATATTGGCAATTCTGTGGCTACGCATGTGACGGTCCAAAGACCGTCTGCTGTATTATGTATGTATGCAATAATAATACTTACACTCGTAGTTATGTCGTTAAAAAATCTTCATAACTTTTTTATAAATGAGGAGTTTACATTGAAAACCAGATAAGTCAAACACATCGAATTGTTGAGAAATCGAAAAAAAAGTCTCAATTTTGACAGATATTTTTTATAAACAAACTAATTACAAAAAATTATGCTCCACAAAATTATATATATTATGCGATAAAAAAGTCTCATAAAGCAAAAAAAAATTTGTATTTTCAATTTGAAATTTATACTTGTCTGGTTTTGAAAGTTAGAAATTAATCAAGAATTCGATTCCGTCGTTCGGGGTCTCAAAGCTAGAAGAACTCATTAAAATGATTTCTGCTTACTTTTTTTTCAAATAGGAAAAACGCCGCCGAAGCAATTTTGAATCTCCTGAAGGTCCTTTGTAGTAAAAAAAAGTTTGTTGCTTTTAACTTTTTATTTTTTACAGAACGCATACCTAAATCCGCTAAAATGTTAAATTTATAACTCATAACAACGTTTTGACATAAAAACTTTTTAAAATTTTAATGAAAACTACACAAATGAGAACTTGCTAGGACTTATCTGCTTTTAATTGAAAAAGAGATTTTTTAATGCATTTTTCTCTAGGATTTGTATCGTTTTTATCAAAGAGAATTTTATGGATCGATGTTTTGTAACATTATCTTTGCAATGACATTTCTAACTGAAATTTATTTTTTTCTGTGACTTATCTGGATTTGAATGTAATATTGAGAAATTTGAGTACAATATTGCGTAAAAATATATGGCATATATGTATATTATATATGTATATGTTTATTATGTATGTTAATATGTGTTTCATTTAAAGTCATACATCAGGAATAATATTTAGATTTGAATTGAAAGATTTCATGACATGTTTTTTTATATTTTCAAAAACACTTTGTCAGGAAAAATAAAGTGTAAAAAATTGTACTCAGAAATTTGCATGTTTAATCATGTTGGCAGAGTTTCCAATTCAAGCGCAATATTTTTGTCTTAATATGTGTGTACAAACAAATATTCAACGGAACTATTTGCGCATAACATGACTACTGACTGAAGAAGAAACGCAAACTGATTGATTAACTGTTTATTTTTCTTCCTTCCAATTTATGTTAAGACATTGATTATTTGAATAAAAATATTGATTTGGATAAAACCACATAAGCTGACTTTTCAAGTCGATTTGCTTAACCGTTGAAAAATTAAAAAAGAAAGTAAAATAAAAAATGGACCAAAATGGTCCCAACATAACAGCAGGGTTAAATATTATGTCTCAAAGAATTCATGTCTGGAAGCAGAATTTATATTATTAATAATAAGTAAAAGTAATAAGTTTACATGAGCTTATTTTGCAGACTTTATTAAGCAGAGAAAAAGTTTTGTAAATTTGTTCTTAGAAATTTATCTAGATTTCTAAGCATCCAGATGAACCAGAACCAGACATATTTTTTGCATTTGTAAAAAAACGAGGAATTACAAATCAAAAAAGAAGAAGTCTTAACTTGACAAGAATTTATAAGCAAGATATTGACTAAAAAACTAACAAGCCAGAATAATGTTTATTTTTAGTTTGAAGTTTTAACAAAAAGTATATACAACAGTATGTTGTACCATCTGTAAAGATGTAAACAGATGAAATACGTTAGATACTGAAAAATATTCAAAACCTATAAACAGGCATAAGACCATAACAACTGCTTTTTAATCCGAAGCTTATAAATAAATACATTGTCGATGTATTTCTTTACACATAATAACGATGTGCTCATTTTATTCGAAATTTCAAAAATAAATCATTTTTCAAATATTTAAAAACTGTTTTTCACAATAATTCTATACATAGCGCTAAGTATAGGTATTTTAATATAAATATACATTCAATTCGATAATGTAACATTCAATGTTAAAGTGTATAGCAAGGATATTAATAAATGCAATAATATAAGGATTAATATCACTTTGAACTAACGAACCTTAAACGAACTCTGTTCAATAGTACTCAATAGTACTCGATGGCGAATACTTTCAAAATAAAAACAATAAAAAAATAAATTAACTTTTTAAGTTTTTAGTACTAAAGAGTGATTTTTAAAAGAGAAATTATATAGCTATAAGAGTATACGAGAAAATATATAAAATTACTCGGTCATTGTGACACACTCTCAGTTTTGCTCTCATGTGAAACTATAATCATGTTGTTCTCTCAATAAATCAGCTTCTAAGGAGAATCTTTCTAAAGTACGCTCAGGATGTACTCGTTTCTGTTCTCTTTTAGTTTTTATGTAGAAAACAGCATGTTTAGCATTTTTCTGTTTTGTTTTATTGTTTTTTATTTAAATATTTCGTTTTCATGCTCAGTTAGAAACCGCATGAATGCCGTTGCAACAGGACAATGTGCAACTTCAATGTATTCAAAATTGTTCGATTTTATTTTATAGATTATAAAATTGTTTGACTGGACAGCTGAATTTAAAGTGATTTAAATTGATTTTTGAGGATTTTGCGAATATGAGCATTTCAAAAATAATATTGAAAAAAAAAACATTTTAAACTTAATCGATCTTAAGCTAAAGTCGACAATTGGTGAAAAGCAAAATTTTTCAAGTTTGCTTTTATTTGAATTTTTGGAATTTATTGCATTCAAATGTGTTGCTTATGTTTAAATACTTTTTGTATGTTTTTTGTCTGCAATTTGAATTAATTGCAAAATTCAATTTTGAAAATTCCAAGCCCAATTCCAATATTTACAATTGTTTAAAATTTTTTTGTTTAAGAAAATGGAAAACATAAACTAAAAATGTATTGTAGAGGATTGAACACATTACAAGAAAAACAAAAATCCAATTAAATATATTTTTTACTCCAACATGTTTTTATAGAGCTCCAAACTGGCGGTAGAGAAAAAAACGGGGCCTCGTGGTTGCAGCGCTGGGAGTCGCAAAAATTGTCCGATCTGAAAAAAATGACTTTTTTAAATCTTAACAAAATTGGTTATTGTATGCCAAGAGATGTTTTTGAAAAATTTTTTTTCAATTTTTCCAAATTTGAAAGTTTGTTTTTTCGAAAAAAATATTGACTTTAAAAATTCATAAAAAACCAAAAAAAAATTTACAAAATAGTTCGTGTCATATGATAGCGAATTAAGTTTTAAAAAATACAAAAAAAAAAAAATTTCGTCAAAAAATTAACCCGCTAGTGCCACAACGTACGAAAAACATGGTTTCGAAAAAAAGACCAAGAAAAAAAGGCGAAAAATAAAAATGCGCTCTCACTTATCTGGCAGTAAATTTTGAATCCGTAGGAATTTTTCCATGAAATTTTTTGTCGTAGAATCTTAAGAATATTACTACAATACAAGCACAAAATTATAAAATTGTCGATTTTCAAAAACGGCATATGTCTCCCCTTAAGACAACTTTATGCGTTATTTCAAATATTTTCAAGAATTTTTTTTTAATAAATTTTAAATTAAAACAATTATGCAAGAATTTAATACAATTAAAGATTACTTCATGCGTTTATTTGCAATATTTTGAAGGATTTTTTTTTTTTTAAATTCTTCAATAAATTTTAATCAAAAATAATTATGCAGAAATTTCATAACATTATAGGTCACTTCATGCATTTATTTAAAATATTTTATGAATTCAAATTAATCAAAATTTTGTACACATTATTACTACTCACATATTTGAGTATAAAAAATATTTTAAAAAACAAGCACGACGACAAGAAAGCGCTGCAGGCGAGGTTCGTCTGAAACAAACAATCCACAAAAATTTTTAAAATATCGGCCATAGACGATAGTAAAATTAAACATTCTGGGCAAACGAGATAAAAATAGCAGACTCTTGGCTTTAGAATTATTTAAATAATTAGTAAAATAAAATAATAAAACAGAGGCGTGTCAATAATTTAAGTTAAATTAATTGCTTATGAATACAAAAAAAATAATAATTGTACAAGAAATTTGCTCTAATTGTGAACAAATAATTTTGGTTTAAATTTTTTTTTAATCTGAACAGAATGTTTGTTATCATCAATTAGTTTGAAATGCCTTGAGTCAATGCAAATAGATATTTAAATACAGAGCAAAAAATTAACTTAACCCTTTATCGCTTTTTGTAACAGATCTGCAACAAACCGGTTTTATGCTCACAAATACCTTTTTCAATTTTAAACATCACTAAATACCAATGCGACAGAACTAGTACATACCGTTATATGTTTTTGTTGTTTTACTTATTCTAAGAAGCGTTGTTATCAGATGATCAAGAGTTTTTAATCGAAGATTGTGTTAATCGTGTCAAGACGCTTGCTTACTAGTTTTGAAAAAAATAGAATATATATTTTAAAGTGGAAATTGATAACTATTTTTGCAAAAATATACAGGTAAGTTTATTGTCTTGCAATATGTTAGCTTTTATAAGCAAAACTTTCACTAGTTTTGGCATGTGAAGTGAATAATGCTTTGTGACATTTCTGCAACATTGCTCTATATCATATATTTTTATAAGGATGGCTTTGACAGATGATGAAATTGAAAGTTATCTAATGGACTACGAAGATAGTGAAGATGGCCGCGATTTTGATGACGACAGTATTGCAGACCCAGACTTTGATCCTCAAAGTGTGGAAGATTCGTTTGGTGTCGATTTAGATGACATGGGCTTGGCAAATATAATCGAGGACGATAACAATGCGAAGTCTTCATCCATACTCGTAAGTAATGAGCAATGTACACCAGGATCATCAGGACGTTCGAACAAAAGCAAGCCTAAAATATGCTGGAAGAAAAAAAACCTAAGCTTGAATGAAAATCAGCTTCGATTTACAGGAGAGGCGAGCTTGCCTAGAAGTATTTTAGAATTAGATACACCAGTTCAATTTTTCTTTCAAATATTTTATGCTCTTTGCGGTGTAAGTGTATTCGCGTACAATTTTGAGGTTGATTCAGGTGCAGAAAATGTTTTGAGGCCTGGTGAACCGGACATAGGTGCGGCGTCCAACGTTGTAATGAGATTGTCCCGGATTATTCCACGTGAAAAGAATTATAGAGTCTACTTTGACAACTATTTCACGTCATTACAGCTGCTAGCATTTTTGGCCAAGCAAGGAATACTCAGTCTTGGGACCATACGCCGCAACAGAATACGTGACTGCAAAATACCTGCAGAAAAAGATATGTTGAAAAAAGAACGAGGATATTCCGAAGAGTACGTAGGTAATATTGATGAAACAGATGTGTCCATTGTCGCTTGGAAAGACAATAAAATTGTCACACTTGCTTCTACGTTTGTTGGTCAGCTACCCAAATCTCAAGTGAAACGGTACGATGGAAAAAACAAAAAATATATTATGATCGAAAGACCACAAATAGTTTGCGAATACAATCGTCACATGGGTGGCGTTGATTTGATTGATAGCATTATGGGTAGATACAAAATATTATTGCGAAGCAAACGTTGGCAGGTTCGTTTATTTTACCATTTTCTAGACCTTGCAATGTCGAATGCCTGGCTGTTGTATAGGAGAGTTCGTGCGATAAATAACGTGCAGGGCCCACATCTTTCATCAGCCGATTTCCGCCAAGAGGTTGCTGTCGTACTTTGCAAAATGGGAACAAAGTCGACTATCCAACGCCCAAAAATTGAAAATAAAATTCAAGCAAAAAAACATAAGGGGCCAGCTCAATATATCCCTCCAATGGCGGTAAGACAGGATCAAGTAGGACATTGGCCAGAATGGGCAGAAAAAAGAATCCGTTGTAAGTTGCCGGGGTGTAATGGCGTTTCGCAAACGATCTGCATGAAGTGTGGAGTAGCTTTATGCTATAACAAGCAAAATAATTGCTTCAAGCAATTTCATACTTCATAAGCAACCATATTAACGCAATGTTACATATATGTTACAATCCCTTATTTGAGAATAATTTGTGTTTATAAATAAAAAAAAAAAAACCAGCAAACACGTGTTTTTTTATTTGCCTCAATCCATCAAAAGCAATCGTCATTTTACTTTTTTAAGAAGTTGAGTCATAAAGGGTTAATTAAATAAATTAAAAAAAAACTAAATCAGGGCTTAAGTGAGTTTGTTTGAAATAATTTATTGTACAAATATTATTTTCTAAAAAAGGACTTATAATTTTAGAGTTCAGTATATTAAAAAAACGAAAAACGACTTCAATTCTAAACAAAAATAAAGAAAAACAAGTGAAAAAAGTCTAAAGTCGGTCTAGGCCGACTTTGAAATACCCTCAACCTACTTTTTCAAAAAAATTAGTATTTTTGAAAAGGGGCGCGTCCGTGGGCGGATGAAGCCTATATTTTAAATGCATTTAAATGTTGATGAAAACTTTACACATACCAAGTTTTATTCCTGTAGCTCACAGCTAGTGCCTTTATTCTGCTTTCGCTATGGGAGGTGGGTGTGTTCATGAAAAAAATACTCCCAATTTTTGAACACAACTTAGTTTTGGTAAAAAAATTCATACATACCAAATTTGACTTCTCAATGACAAACATAATCTTATTAATTGAGTTTTAAATTTTTTGGGTTGTATGGGAGGTAGGCGTGTTCGTAAGCGGATGACATCCATTTTTCAAAACCATCTTTGATTTGTTATAAAAAAAAACGTGCCAAATATTATCTCTGTAGGTTAAACAGAAGCTTATTTATTGCGTTTTCAATTTTTGGGTTGTATGGGAGGTGGGCTTGTCCGTGGTTGACTAACATGCATTTGCCATGTGTACCGAGTAACATCCAATTATTTCATCTCGTTCTTCTTATCCTGTGTTTACGGACAACACACAGACGGCTCACGGGGTGACGCTGATCAAGAATATATATACTTTTCTTTACCGGATTCGCTTGGTTCTGTGAGTTACAAACGTTTGCACAAAGTTAATATAGCCTGACCTTTCAGGTTTAGGGTATAATTATTAATTTCTTCCACATAGATTTATAAAAGATGAATGTTTTTCTTAACCATACTCTTCTTGTAAGCCAATTTTGACTTAATTTGCTTAAGTCTTTATCGGTCTAGCCCGACTATGAAATACCCTTAACCTTCTTTTTCAAAATACAATAATAAAATGGGCGTATCCGTGAGCGAATGAAGACCATATTTTATATGCATTTCAATTTTGATGACAAATTTACAAAAATTTATAAAAATTTCGAGTTTTATTCCTGTAGCTCACATGTTAATGTCTATAGTATTTTCACTATTATGGGTTGTATGGGAGGTGGGAGTGTTCATGGACGGATTACACCCAATTTCCATCTTAGTTTTGGCTTAAAATACATACATACCAAATTTTATCATTATAGGTTAAACAGAAGCCTATTTATTGATTTTTTAATTTTTGGGTTGTATGGGAGGTAGGCGTGTCCGTGGTTGACTGACATCCATTTTTCAAAACCATCTTCGTTTTGTTATAAAATACAAACTTACTAAATTGTATCTCTGTACGATAAACATAATCTTATTAATTGCGTTTTCCATTTTTGGTTGCATGGGAGGAGGGCGTGGCCGTGGCAGATGATCCATTCTTCGAAGACGTCTTTGTTTTGATATGAAATACAAAAAACAAATAAACAAATTGGCCATTTCAGCCCTTGAAAGGACTTTGACCGAGCTTCTTATGATCAATTGTGTTGTGTGTGTTATTAAATGTTTGTACACAATTGACCGAGAACTGGATCTACATATTTTATGCCGACTCCGAACGGCTAAAGTTCATGTTCTCAAGAAGCTTTACATGGCATTATTTACTCTCTAAGGTTTGCCATTGTCTGCAGAGAGGTGGTAACCGATCAGAAAAATTTTTATTGAAAAAACTTTTCGCCGCGGCTGGAGATCGAACCCGGGCTCCGAGCATACTAAGCCACACACTTAACCTGCATGCCACGGTCACCACGGTATGAAATACACTCGTACCAAATTGTATCTCTGTACGTTAAACATTTGCTTATTTATTGAGTTTTATATTTTTGGTTGAATGGGAGGTGGGCGTGTCCTTCGGCGGATGACACCTTTTTTCGAAGACATGTTTTTTTTATATAAAATACATACGTACCAAATTTTATCTCTGTTGGTTATACATGACCTTATATATTGAGTTTTAAATTTTTGGGTTTTATGGGAGGTGGGCATGTCCGTATTCAAATGACATCCATTTTTTGAAAACGTCTTTGTGTTGATATGAAATACATACGTACCATCTTGTATCTCTGTAGGCTAAACATGAGCTTATTTATTGAGTTTTTAATTTTTGGTTGTATGGGAGATGGGTGTGTCCGAAGGCGGATGATACCCAGGAAAGTGAGAGACAAATCTGTGTTTATCGGAGACAAATCAATTTTAGGTATGAGAACTATTTAATGTTCGCCAGTGCCTGTCAACACCTGTGCGATGATTATTTTAGTTTTCAGGTTTTCACAACTAACCGCGTTCCATTACAGAGACCTCGTTTGGAATTTAAATTTCGAAGAAGTATTATAATACTTCCAATTTTGAGGTTGTCCTTCAGGTTATGCAGTGACAACATTCATTCAAAAACTCGGCAGGGTATTTTCGTTTATCGTTATCATCACTGTCTTCAATTTAATCCGTACTCAGATCTGCCACTGTGTCACCAACTAAAATATTTAGAACTTGCTCGTTGACTTCGTTCACATCAGAATTTTTTGGGATTTGTCCATTATATTGGACACTTCGGAAAATATTATTTTTTTATTTTCCAACATATTTTCCAAAATTAAATAAGTTGGTACTATGAAATGAAGTTGTGCCAACATCACAAAAATAATTTTTGGGAGATATATAACATTTCAATTAGTTAGATTTTCGATTTTATGCCCAACAGAAGCCTTAAATTTTTTTTATATCGCGTGTTAAACAATTTTGGAAAAAAAGTGGTTATTATGAATGGTGTGGAAAGTAAATTTTTGTTTATATTAACATTATAAATAACGCATTTGCATTGGTCTCCGGTTATTTTAGTTGAGCTTTAATATTATAATACAACATTATTATGGTTTTGTCCATTATATTAGACAGCCTGCCAAAAGCAAAGCAGCTCATGTAAAAATCAGAGGAATGTTTTATTAATCTTTTTATAGCCTAAATGGTGGGAATATTAGCTCAAAAAATTTTTGCAAGATTATTCTAGCTAAGCCCTTGAAATGGTTAATAAGCGAATCTTTACAAGCAAAACTATCATTCGTAAGATCTCCGTATTCTAACTTGAGTAGCCAATCGCTAAAACTTGGATCAGAAGACCGAACATTGTGATTTAATTCTAGCAATACCAATTGACACCACACGTCACTAAATGTAATAATTGCTTTTCAGTTTATGCAGACTGAATAGGTTCTGGTTCTGGTAATTAAGAAGCACTGTAATAGCAAGACATGATGTTTGATGTATAGTAGTTGAGGAAAATGACGATTGTCTTCAAGTAAAAATATTTGCAATACATAATTTAAGAACAGGTCCTGGTCCAGGCTGAACAGGTTTTAAAAAGTATAGTACGTACAAAGATTTCAATTGAATAATTTTAGAACAGGTTCTGGTTAACAACTATTTATTAATTACAACTATGACAGTTTGAGCGATATATTAAGATATATATTAAGATATTGTTTACAGACATTTGTGACCAAACCATCAGAACCGTAGTAACTCTGTTTCTTCCGTCTCCAGCCAAACTCAAGCTCCAGCTTTTCGGCTTCTCACAGCCTCAATCTTCAACTTTTCGAGTTCAGTAATCCACCGGATTTTTAAATACTTAGCTATGCTTTGCAAAGGTCTGTTTGCCGTTGGCCTTTTGTAGCTGAACTCCTAAGTCAGTTGACTTTGTCCCACCGTAAGCACTTCGAACTGAGATTTAC
The DNA here is from genome assembly GCA_958299015.1 of Tetanocera ferruginea. NCBI lineage: Eukaryota > Metazoa > Arthropoda > Insecta > Diptera > Sciomyzidae > Tetanocera > Tetanocera ferruginea. The sequence goes on along the minus strand of OY282642.1, from coordinate 115,147,486 downwards.
GCCGTATATTAAGTTACGTTAAGTTTATTTGAACTGTTTTCGTCATGAAGGATTGAATTTTTTGTATTATTCAATGCAATGAATATGAATAAGGATTCAAAAATACTTAATGGATTAAGCTTTACCTGGTTTTGCAAGTAGTTTCTGTGACTGTAAAAATATTCTGTACGTGCAGTTGTGCAAGCAAAAATGGTTTTTTGGCACTTACATATATTTTATTCCCAATATTAGAAGAATAAAGTAAAAAAAAATAATTAAAAATTCAAAAATTTCCAAAAAAACTACCCTTAATCCCTAATTTCCTTTCGGGGGGTCAAAATTCAAACAAAAAGGGATTTTTTCACGATCTTGCAGCACTGAGTAAAACATGGTTTTCAGAATTTTAAGATTTTTTTTGGAGCCTAAAAAAAATGGATTAAATTAAATTAATTTAAAAAGTTTTGAAGTGTTGTGAGACACTCATAGCTTTCCACTTTGACAGATATTGACGTGTCTCACAACACCTCCTTCTCTCCAACTTGTAGCACTCATCCGCCAACGGTAATCGATAATGACTCTATATAACTGTCTGCATACTAATTCTATACACTTAAGATACATAAAAGATAAATAAGATAAAATAATGTTCTTTGGAAAATTCCATTTTTCAAAAATTAAACACATAAACTGGCTCTTAAAGAATTTTTAAAAAAAAAATTAGTTCATAAAATCACGGAACTTTTACATGCTTCTGTTTTATTTCATATAAAATCGAAAACTTTTGCTATCTGCTATGAACATAAAAACTTTTTACTTCCTCGACTATAGTGCAGAAAAAAAGCATATTTTTTCTCTACTATTTTGTGTTGTATTTTTTTTTTTTTTTTTTTTTTGTTTTTTGTCAATCAATACGCCACAAACTCCCAAAAAAACAAATTAATGGCCAATGTTAAGCAAACTAATACAAAAGCATTTTTTGCTCACGCATCTGTAGCACGCACATGACACACAATCGTAGTCAGCGTACCTACATTCATATAGAAAAATATTTTAGTAGCATTTTGTATTATTTTTTTTTTGCGCATTTCAAATGCAAGATACCACAAAGCCAGGAGCTACAGCAAATTTTTACACTGACTTTTTTAGTCACTTCGATATTGAAGTGGAAGCAGCTCGTATTTTAAATAATACACAGCAGTCGAATAATAAAATACAGCAATAAAATTTTTAAAGTTCATGTGCATGTGAGTGTATGTGCCTATGTGCTTTTGTTATATGCGCCTAAAGATACGCTATGTTTGTATTTGTTTGTGGTATCAAATATTAATACCTTTCATGCAAAGACTTATTTTCTTTTTTTTTTATTTCATTTCCGACATGAAAGAAGTTCAATGTTGCGTATCGCCCCGGTGGGCAGAAAACATGCAAGAACATAAGAACATAAATGACAAAACAGCATACAAGTACACGCTCTCATAAACACAATTACAATAACACGCGCATACATATACACACACACACACATATATGCATTTTTGCACGCATATTGCTTTATATTTTCATGTACGCAAATTCTACAATTGTTGATTGTTCCGGTGCTGAGTCGTGGCAGGAGAACGTAATTCTATCAATGACGAATTTATTAATGTTCCAATAATTTCTAGCATGCAGTATTTTGGCTGAACGTGCTGGGGAATAAAAAAAAGGAAGAGACTTTATGTTGATGTATAAATCAACAGTTTGCTTTAACCCATAATAAGCTTAAAGACAGCACTTCAAAACAACACATGATTATATTGTTTTTTTTTTTTATTATTACCTTTTTGAATTTCCTTCACTGCTTTCAAAACCATATGACATTCATCCATTTGACATACTTCCACATGTTTGTTGTCAGCTACATGCATCACTTAGCAATACTGTGCTCATTACCTGCTAAAATTCACTGCGTATAATACAGCTTAATACAAACTAATTGCCACAAATATTTTTTTTAAATTTTGACACATTGATTTTCAATGTCTGTTGCACGTTTTTCTCGCCTGGGATTTGTACAGATCCTGTGTATGCGTGATAATCTAATTATTGCATTTGCATCATAAATCATTTAATGTAAATAATTCAACAAGATAATCCGTGGTTGGCAAAAATACCAAAATGCTTCAATTAATGTGTCAATTTATTGAAGCTGGAATGCACAACTGCGAAAATGTTTGTGTAAACTTCTGCTCATGTGTGGACATTTTTTGTACAAGTAAAGCAAACATGTTGATTTTTGTTTTTTACATGGTCCAAAAATAAAATAAATTATAACAAATTTCTGAACTGGGGTTCTGATAGGGAGGAAAAAAAATGAAAAGTAAATTGGCGTTTTAAAAGTTGAAGTCTGAGTAGAATTTAAAAAGTGTTGAAAATAAACAATTAAGCAATTTACTTAACGGCAAATCCAATTACTTAAAGGTGGTGACCGTGGCATGCAGGTTAAGTGTGTGGCCTAGCATGCTCGGAGCCCGGGTTCGATCCCCAGCCGCGGCGAAAAGTTTTTTTCAATAAAAAATCTGATCGGTCATCACCTCTCTGCAGACAATGGCAAACCTCAGAGAGTAAACAATGCCATGTAAAGCTTCTTGAGAACATGAACTTTAGCCGTTCGGAGTCGGCATAAAACATGTAGGTTCAGTTCTCGGTCAATTGTGTGCAAACATTTTATAACACACACAACACAATTGATCATAAGAAGCTCGGTCAAAGTCGTTTCAAGGGCTGAAATGGCCAATTTGTTTTTTTTTTTTAAATCCAGTGTCACTCACGTTTCAGTCATAGCAGTAAACATGAACTTTTCTCCATTAAATATAAAAGCTTTTAATATAAAATTATATGGTTACAATAAATCTTAGGCTCAATGTTATAAGTTCATGCAAAATTTTTTTTATAATAATTACACATTTAAAAGGTGTGTCACTCACGTTTCCGGACGATTTTCATTTTTCGAGTTTTTGTGACTCACGTTTCAAATAAATTTTAATTGTTTTTTTTTTACATATTGGTAAGTCTGGTGAACTTTATTAAGCATATATTGTTAACAAAATATTTTTTTTTTTCTTAATATTAAGGACATTTTTATACAAAAAAATAAAAAAAATTTTTATGAAAAGTATTATGTAAAGCATAATAATATAGTTAAAAATATAATTTATAATATAAAAACAACACAAAAAATATTTCAGAAATATATCATTTTAACAAAATTTATTCCGGTTCTGCATCCGAATCTGAAAGCCTAATTCGTTGAACCAAAGACCGCGTCAGATTTGACCATATGACTGGCCTATAGCAATTCCGTCGAGGACAACGGCTTAAAATAATAATTTAATTAGATCTTTTTAATCTTTGCTATATTTGTTTTCTTATATGAATCCGAATCTAACTAGAAACTTTATCTTTATGGGCATTTCCGTAGAAAAGTCTACCGTGACCAAAAAATTAAAACATTAAAACATTTTTTTTTACTTGTATTAAGAGAAATATTCAAAATTAATTTAATTAAAGAGTTCAAATTTGTCCCATGCGTTGCGTTGGCAAGATATCGGGCTTCCAAGTTAAATGTTTTGGTAAGTTTTATTTATTATCTATGAGCACTTTATCTTAACAATTTCCATTTCTAAGAGTAATTGTGCAATTGCACTTTTATGCAAAACTTTTGCTACAACAACAATTAACCAGAAAATAAATGCAATAGAGCATTTGTTGAGAATAAATGCAACAAATATCAATTAACGGTAAAATTTTGATTTGCTTTTAATGATATTCTGAGGTAACGTCACGCCAGACAAAAGTTCAAATTCAATATTGCGTGAAATTTAGCATTTTAATAAATTTTAATTGAGTGAAGTTAATTTTATAAAAAAATCGTAAAGAAGAAAAACCGTTAATTTTATGTTAAATTTGAAAAGTGAGTAACGTCACGCCACATTGCTCGAAGTTTGCCTGATTTCGTTATTGGTAGCAGGTATTTTTTCCAACTTCTCATGGTCGTTGGGGTAGGAGTAAAAAATATATAATATACTAGCGAATGTTACGCGGTGTTATTCGGGGTTGTGCCTTTAGCACAGAAAAAGTGCGATTTTTAAAACTGCTCTCATTTTAACATTTTTTAAATTATCAATTAATTTTTTAATGATCGTTTTTTTTGGGGTTTTGCCTCCTCCCTCCTTCAAAATTGTGTAGTCTAATTTCCGTAAGACAGTACCTGCCGGTCATATTAAAAAAAAAAAAATTATATCTTCAACGTCTAAATCTGACATCTAGGTTCTGAGGGCAATGGTCACGCAGTTTGAAAAAGTCATTTCGAGAACAATGCGTTTAAAGTTTTTCTTAGCATGCATTTAATATGGATTTTTATCTCAAAAGAAAAATTCTAATTTTAAAAAATCCTTTTGGGAGATTTCGATTCGATTTTTGGATTGCCTTTGTTCAACTTCGGTTTTGGTCGATTTTTCGGTTCGGTTGATTTTTGTACATATTTATATAGCTTCTGCTCGTATTCGTTAAACTTCTTTTTATTCATAAGTCTTTGGTTTTCGACTTCGTTTGCCCTGATTCCTTGATTTTTGTCGAAAGAATTCTAGAATCATGGCATCTATTTGAGTAACAGATAAATATGTTACCAAGTTTCATCCGTTTTGACGCAAATGAGCCAGACATTAATTGATTAGTTGATTGAATAAAGCCCCCTCCCACGGAAGCTTTTGAAATTTAAGTAGCCTTAATTCCGTTGCAGGGTCAAGTTATTTCAAGTACCAAATTTAAGTTAAATCGGTCAAGTCATATGAGAGTAATTGAGTCTTAAAAATGCACTACTTAAAGCTCCTTCTTGTGGAAATTTTTGGAATTTTTATAGCCTTGTTATATCTTGGGCGCAATTGAACCTTCATATCGAATTTCATTGGAGTTATTCTAGATAATTTAGAGATAATTTAGGAGTTATTCTAGAGTGTCACGCCTACATATTTCCGCCCACTTTTTTTTAAACGCCTGCGAGCTTCCTCTCTTTGAAACGTACGTGGTGTCCAAATTTCAGCACAATCGGATATACGGTGCGCAAGCCTATTCGGAACAGACAGACAGACAGACAGACAGACAGACAGACAAACAGACAAACATTTGATTTTTTATATTAGATAATAGCTAAGCTTTATGTTTTATTTACATCAAATCTTTTTTTTAACAAATTTTAACTTAAAATGTTCGGATGGAATTTCAGTAACGTAACGCCAGTAACGTCACGCCAGATGACTTAGCATAATAAAAAAATCGAGAAAAGATTTTTTAATTTGATAACCAGCAAAATAAACTCATATTATTTTAAATTCTTCCAAATAAAGTTTCGTATAAAAAGTCTTGCGCAATTCGCAGAGTTTTATAAAGTTTCGAATCTAAGTCGAAAACCACTTATGTTTATTGTAACGTCACGCCAGTGCATATTTTTGCTTATATCTTTTAATTCTTAGAGTCAATTGTTATATTTTTTTTACTTAATATAGAGCAACTTATAGAGTTATGTTTGTCATAGAGAAATTCAATTTGGTATGCATGTATTTTATACCAAAACTAAGGTGTGTTCAAAAATTGGAAGTAATCCGTCCATGAACACGCCCAGTTCCCATAGCGAAAGCACAATAAAGGCATTAACTGTGAGCTACAGGAATAAAACTTGGTATGTGTAAATTTTTCATCAATATATAAATGCATATAAAATATAGGCTTCATCCGCCCTTGGAGACGCCCATTTACAATAAAAATTTTTTGTTTTTGAAAAGTGGGTTTAGGGTATTTCATAGTCGGCCTAGAGCCACTTTAGACTTTCTTTACTTGTTTTTTTTTTAATTTTTTCGTACAAAACGTACATAACGCCAGTTTGGAAATGTCCATATTTATACCCCCACGCGTACTGCGTAAGGGGTATATTGATTTTGTCGCGACATGTGTAACGCCCATAAGGAGGCGAGGAAGGTATAGAAAAGTATATATATTCTTGCTCAGCATCACCAACTGAGTTGATTTGGCCATGTCCGTCTGTCTGCCCGTCTGTCCGTTTTTCTGTGACACGATTACAGTCGCAATTTTGAAGCTATCGTGCTTATATTCGATATTTAAGCTGTTTTCTAAAAAACTAAAATGAAGTTCGAGAATGGGCTAAGTCGGATGAAAACCACGCCTACCTCCCATACAACTCCAATAGTGAAAACTCCATAAAGAAGGAAATATTTAATCTACAAAACTTAAATTCGGTATTTGTGTATTCTGTGTCAAAACTGAAGTGTGTAAGAAAAATTAATGTCAACCACCCACTAACACTCCCACCTCCCATACAATCCCAAAATTTAAAACTCTATAAAAAGGCTTCTCTTTAAGCTACAGGAAAAACTCTATAAATAAGCTTATATTCAAGCTAAGGACCTGAAATTGGGTATTTGAGTATATTATATCAAAACTGAAGCTGAGTGTTAGAAAAATTGGCATCAACCACTCAAAAATACGCCCACCTCCCGTACAAACCCTAATTGAAAACTTTATAAAGAGCCATCTCTTTACTTTGCAGGAAAACAATTTGATATGAATGTTTTTTAGACGTCATCAAAATAGTAAATTATTTCGAAATATCATACAAAAAGAGCTACAATTTAAGATTTTGTACCATTACGAATTGGCCGTGGGGGTATTTTAATTTCGACCAAGTCGAAGATATACCTTACACGTTTTCGTAAGTCTTTGGTTCTTGACTTTTGGCCGTGGGGGTATTTTTACTTGGACCAAGTCGAAGATATACCTTACTCGTTTTCGTAAGTCTTTGGTACTTGACTTCGTTTGCCTTCGGCTCATTCCTTGATTTTTGTTGAAAGAACTTCTAAAAGAAAAGGATCCTTTTCAGTTGCAAATAAGAAAGCTTACCAAATTTTATAAAAATCGGCTCATGCGTTTTGACGTGAATAAGCCAGACATATTTGATTGCATAAAGCGCCCTCATACAGAAGTTTTCTGAAATTTAAATAACCACAATTCTGATGAAGTGTCAGGTTATTTCACATACCAAATTTTAGCAAAATCGGTCCTGGCGCTTGGGAGTTATTGAGTCTTAAAAATTTACTATTTTAAGCGCCCTCTTGTTACAGCCTATGTTTTATCTTGGGTGCAGTTGAGCCTTCATACAAAATTTCATTGAAATCGGTCTAGGCGAAAATCTGTGTGACTTAAACGGATTCCAAATTTCAGCTCAGTCGGTTAAACGGTGCGCAGGAACACACAGAGAGACATATATTTGTTTTTTTATACTAGAAGATATATTGATTAACTATCTTATAAATTAAAGAACTGTCTTATGTTATGAATTAACGTTTAAATTAAAATTTTATAGTCTTTTCATTTAATTTAAATATATTTAAAAAAAAAACAGTATCTTTTTCGATGGTATAATTGTTAATGACTTTAGTCAACATTTATTAAGTAAATAAAAAATAAAAATTCATATAATTATAATTTTTTAAATATGCCAAGAATTAAAGCACTTCTGTTACCGTACATAAACTTTCTTCTTTTACAGGAGCCAAAACTCTTAAATGCAGCACTTGGAACGCAAAGCTTTGAAATAAATACCTTTTTGGTACATTAATTTAGGCTTCATTCATATTTCATGCTTAACATCGTGATGTTCTTGTCTGGCGCTTGACGTTCCTTGAATTACTGCGACTGCAACAATGAAAGCCTTAATAATAAAAGCATTTCACTGACAGCAGTAGCAGGAAAAGCAACAACAACAACAACAACAATAACAATTTAGTATTTCTACTAGATATTTTTTCTTTCTACTCATTATTCTATTGTCATGTTTGACGTCAAGTCAACAAAGCAGTGTTGAAAGCTTAGAAAAGCAGGACAAATGAACTGTAAATGAAGATGCTCAGTTATAAGGATGTGTTTACATAAGTTAATGCCTGCATATGTACATACATATAGCTGCGTTTGTGTGTGTGTGGGGCTAAGTTGGTTTTTCTAACTTGACGTCATTATGTAGTTAAATTAAAATGTTGCACTAAATGTTGTTTTGTGTAAACTTGCTCATGCTTGTCAGTGTTGCCATATTATAGTTGTTTTTGTTGTTCAAAGCCTCTTTTTTTTATTTAAAAGATAACTTTTTTTCTATCTCTATGCATGTGTTTTATTGTTGTTGTGTTAGCTAGAATTTTTTTCAGAACTTTGTCGACATGTTATTCGCTCTATTTGCTCCACCATTATGTTGTCTCGTATCCTTGTATGTATGTGTATATCTATGCGCTGTGATTGTTGCTTGTCACACATTTTGTTGTCATCATAGAACTGGACACACTGACATATTGCTGTAGGCTGAATGGTTTTCTTGTATGTGTGTTTTAATGTGTGTTGGATGGCATTGTTGACTGATGTTTGTCTTCTAATTCGACGTGTTAAATAAACATCATGTTTCAATTTAAATAATTATTTGATAAAATAACATTTGCGATTTTGTGTCATGATCTTTTTATGTGTTTTTTTTTTTTTCTTTTTAGACATGCAACTTGTTGAAAAGGACAAGTCAACAAAATATATTTTAAAATTTCAACTTTTAATATAATTAAAGAGTGGATATTATGCTTTTGTCTCAATTATGAGAGTAATTATATATCAATTAAAAACTTCATTGTATATCAATTATCACACAAGCTTTCAGTGGAAAAAAATTAATTTTGATTGAGGTAAAAAAAGCAGAATTGTAAAAGTTTACTGAAATAATTAATACTAACATTTCTGTGTCGACACGAAATACCAGCTAATGCTTTGTCTACACAGAGAGTTAAGTATGAGTTACCAGTACAAAGCTGAGCTTACCCGTTTACCCGAAATACCAGCTAATGCTTTGTCTACACAGAGAGTTAAGTATGAGTTACCAGCACAAAGCTGAGTTTACCCGTTTAACGAGAAATAAATTCTTGCGTTATCAGTACAAAAATGTACTATTTAACTCTGCTTAACTCATTATATATTCTCAGTTTTTTATGACTCAGTGTAAAAACTGCCTAAAAGTATGCACAAAATAATATAAATGTTTCTATTATTCCGTAAAATGTGACTGCGGAACGTTTTTTTTAATTTTATAGCATATTTTTAGACATTTTTTGTTTTGTGATTTATTGAAACTTCAAAATCTTTTCATATTGAAATTTTCAGTTTTACAAAAAATTTGTAAAATTATTTCGTCGTACCGATAATAGTTTCCGTTTTTACTTTAACGTAGTTTAAATATTTGGAACTAAAAATTGTTACTTGCACAATTTAAAATCGAATATGTGACCACTGATGATTTCTAAAACAGCTTAAATTATTTCAAGTTTTTTTTTTTTTCCTTATTAAAAACGTGCCCTTAATTTTTGACGGAAAAGAACTTGTTATTAACATAAAAATATATTAATAATAATAATAAACTAGATTCCCGCAAAAAATTTTGGGCTAGTATGTTAGTATGTAAAATATGACGATATAAAAAGTCGATTTTTGAGGAAATTTCATCGGTTATTTTGGTGGCGAGAAACTCGAACGATTTTTTTATATTTAGGCACTTAGTTTTTCATTCCTAGGTGCCAGAAATTTTGTGTGTTATACTTTCGGAAATGAGCTCCATTAGTACTAATGTGAAGGACGAATTTTAAGGCTTGCGTCAATTGGTAATTTTTTTAACGAAGTGAAGTTTTGGGAAATAATTTTCATTGTAGGGAGAAAAATTGCATTTTTGCTGCCCCTATTGGGACCCGAGTTAAATTGAAAATATTATTGCTCAAGCTTTAAAACCTTCGTATAACTGCCTAAAACCTTCTTTGACCTTCTTAGAACAAGAAGAAATCATCCGTAAACAGCTTTTCAAAACAAAACAAAACATGGTGATTTCAAAACATTTTGGCCGATTTTAAAGATCTTAAACAACGCTGAAGCAAGTTAATTTTAAAACGCTCGCTACCACTGCTGTACAGCTTCTGTACTGTAAAAATACCCTCACAGTGCCCGTTTTACATCCGTTTTACAACTTGTTCCTTACATTTTTTCATTGTAGGAATAGTGTACAGTTTGAATTTAAAAATTTTAATTTTTACTCGGGGAGAGATCAAATTTGAGAAATAAACTCGATTTTTATATGCACTTGTTGTTTTTAATTTACTTGCAAGGCTTTTGAAATAATTAAAATGTGCATTATTTCGATAAGTATTCGTCTCCAATACTTATCACCAATTCGTGGTGACCGAGGAATTTTTTGTTAAAATTTGGAACCCTTCTTCAAGATACATTATCTAGTGCTTGAAATGTTTAGTTTGTATATTTACAAAAAAATAGTTATCATATGCTTTGGTTGAGCCTTCGAAACCCACCTAGCCCATTAACTTAATTAAACTTCTATTTGAAAATATAACTCCTAAGAGTTGAAACTTATTGCTGTGATATGAAAGCTGCGTTAATTTGATTTTATATATAAATTCGAAATTTGATAAATCCCCCCCAAAAAAAAAATCTTTAAATATATTTTTTTTGAAGCTTGTTGAAGATTTAAAAAATATAAGAACAACATTTTAAAAAAAAATTTGAGCAAAAATCACAGTCTTGTTTTTTTGATGACACATAGTATTTATTAATTTTTCTGTCAAACAAAACCAAATTCGTCTTAAATAAACTTAATAAAATGAAAGCAAATCAAAGATGCAAATTTTAAATTTTTTTTATTTTTACAAAAAAAACACACATTAATACATTTTTTGAGAAAAAATTAATTTTATTGGACCCTTTTTAAAGGCAATGATTAAAATATAAATAATAAAGTAACGGTAAAAACTTTGTTATTTTTTTAAAGTCAATTAATTGCAATTAAATACAAAAAAGAAATAAATGAAATTTTTTAAAAAGTAGCAGAGATATTCGCTTCCAAATACAGAACTTTAAATTTCAGACAGTTTTTTTCTCTGCCTTGGCGTTTGATAAAAATACACGCTAAACAACTAAAGACAATTTTAAGAAAATTCATTAAAAATACATTTGGCAAGAGAATTACCGTAACTGCCAACACATTTCAAAGAAAATTAAACAAAAATTTAGAAAAACAAAAAAAATTTGAAAACCGTAGAAATTTGACTGAGTTGTTTGCTCGGAAAGTGGAATTTTTGATTTTGGAACTGCATTTTTCGGACAATTGACATTTGAGGAATGAATAAAAGATAATTTTGGTTAAAAATTTTTAGTTTTGAAAAAAACTCAAATTCGATCAATTCATAACCTCTTCTCAAACTAAATTTCAAATCGATTCAATAGTGGGTTTTTGTAAAAATGTTATTTGTTTAAATTTAAATGTTTACCCCACGCGTACTGCGTAAGGGGTATATTAATTTGTCACGACGTGTGTAACACCCACAAGGAGGCGTGGTAGGTATAGAAAAGTATATATATTCTTGATCAGCATCACCACTTGAGTTGATTTAGTCATGTCCATCTGTCTGTCCATCTGTCTGTCGACACGATTACAGCCGTAATTCATATTTAAGCTTTTTTCTAAAAAGTGAAGATCAAGTTCGAGAATGGGCAAGATCGGATGAAAACCACGCCTACCTCCCATACAACCCCAATAGTGAAAACTCCATAAAGGACCTAATATTAAAGAAAGCTGCAATGCTTAAATTCCATATTTGTGTATTCCATGTCAAAACTGAGGTGTCTTAGAAAAATGGGCATCGTCCTCCCACTAACATGCTCACCTCCATTACAACCCCGAAATTGAAATATATATAAATAGGCTTCTTTCGAAGCTAAATAAATAACATTAGGTATTTATTCACTTTATATCAAAACTAAGGCGTGTTAGAAAAATGGACGTCATCCACCAACGACCACCCCACCTCCTATACAACTCCAAAACTGAAAACTATATAAATAGGCTTCTATCAAAGCTACAAAAGTAAAATTAGATATTTGTTCATTTAATGTCAAAACTAAAGTGGGTTAGAAAAATGGACGTCATCCACCAACGACCATGCTCACCTCCCATACAATCCCAAAACTGAAAACTATATAAATAGGCTTCTATCAAAGCTACAAAAGTAAAATTAGATATTCATTCATTTAATTTCAAAACTAAAGTGGGTTAGAAAAATGGGTATCATCCAAAAACGAACACGCCCACCTCCCATACAATCCCAAAATTGAAAACTATATAAATAGGCTTCTATAAAAGCTACAAAAGTAAAATTAGATATTTATTAATTTTATGTCAAATTTAAAGTTTGTGAGAAAAAGGGGCGTCATCAACCCACTAACACGCTCACCTCCCATACAACCCTAAAATTGAAATCTATATAAAGATGCTTCTGTTGAAGCTACAAAAATAAAATCAGGTATTAAGTAATTTTATATCAAAAATAAGACGTGTTAGAAAAATGAGTGTCATTCCTTCACGAACACGCCTACCTCCCATACTACCCCAAATTCAAAACTCTATAAATAGGCTTCATTTTTAGCTACAGGCAAAAAATTGGATGCGTTTGTATTTTATATCAAAACTAAATCGTGGAAAAAAGTGAGCGTCATCTGACTACGGACACACCCACTTCCCATAGAACTTTCTAGAGTGAAAACTCTAAAAAAGGCTAATATTTAAGCTACAAAACTGAAATTCAGTACGACGAATCGGTTGTATTTTAACTTCAGCCAAGTCGAAGATATACTTTACTAGTTTTTTATTGCTAGCTCTATGAAGGATTCTTCACCCATGACTGAATATGGCGATATTCCTGTCCAAAATATTCTAAATGAATTTCAATTTGAAGCAGTAAGAGAACTTGACGTTGCTCTTAGCATAAAAAAGATTAAATCAAATGCTACCGGTGAAGATGGTATCTCCATAAAAGTCCTTAAATGTACACTACCATATATACTCAGTCCACTTGCGCTCATTATAAATCATTGCTTTACAGCTTCAAGATATCCCGAAATTTGGAAAATGACAACAATTATTCATATTACAAAAAATCTAATGCTAGTGAACTTGCTGTTTTTTGACTTACATATAAGCATACTATCCTTGATCACTAATATCTGTGAGTCTCTCATGGCTGAACAAATTTCTTTCCACATAAGCACATTCGAGCTTATGACATATTTTCAGTATGGCTTTCGTCAAGAACACAACGTTCTTGATGACTTTAGAGTGCCATTTAATATGGGCCAATAAAGATTGCTATGTCTGTTAAATTTCCTTAAGGTCTTTTACACTGTGAACCATTAACTTTCGCTAAGAAAGTTTAAGACAAACTTTGAATTACCAGATACAGCATCTTGTGTTTAGAAAGCTATTGGAGTGGTTAATCTCAAATATTCAAAGTGAAGAATAATTTTTCGCCATTTAAAAGATCCTCGTCTAGAGTTCCGCAGAGGTCAGTTCTTGGCCCACTTGTGTTCAATATGGTCTTTAATGATATTTAAATGCAGTCATGTTGCCATGCATGCTTACACTGATAAGTTACAGTTGTATATGTCATTTAATAATCTACAGTATGAACTGTCTCTTTTACCAATGACATGAGTTCAAATATGATTTTCTTCAGAAAGTATCTTATATATTAATACGTGAACATTAAAGTTTGTCGTACGTTTTTTTGGTATTAATTAAAACTCAAAATTAATGAAACTTATATCATTCGTACGTTTTTTTGGTATTAATTAAAACTCAAAATTAATGAAACTTATATCATTCGAAAGGTTATGTTGCCCAGATGTGCAGAATGTATATATAAATGATATATCTGATAGAGGGGGTTCCCAACCTTCTAAGAGAGAAATTAAATTTTTGAGAAAAAATCTACTCTTTGATTAATATGAAATTTAGTTGGAAGAGAGTACTTCAGTTGCTTGAATTTTTTTTAAAAGTAACAATTTCTTAAAAAAATGTAGTTTTATGCATTCATCAATTGTTAAATTTGTAAAAAAATGTACTCAAAAATTTTACTTTCCATGTAAATATCTTGGTCGGATTTGAACGGTTTTTCAATTTTTTTCATCTTTTCTAAAATTTTGTTAAATTTTCTCTAAAATGTGTTAAAAATTACAGCAAAGTTCTAACCAAAAGTATTTTTAATGAATTTTCTTAATATTGTCGTTAGTTATTTAGCGTGTGTTTCAACCAAATGCCAAGAGAGAGAAAAAAACTGTCTCAAATTGAATGTTCTAAATTGGGAAGCCAATATCTCCGCCATCTGTGAATATATTTTATTTATTTCTTTTTTGTATTTAAGTCTTATCAGTTAACTTAAAAAAACTTTTGAAAATAATACCGTTTTTTGTTTGTTTATATTTAAATTATTCCTTTTAAAAAAAGACCATAAAATTTGATTTATTCTTAAAATATGGGGTAAAAATGATTTTTGTTGTAAAAAAACAAAAACTCAAAATTGCATTTTTGATTTTCTTTCAAAGTCTGTACCGAATTTTAGGTGAATTTATTTTGTCTTGACACTAAATTAATAAACTGTCCGTGCCATCAAAAAATCATGATTTCTTTGACAAAATTAAATTTTTTTGAAATGTGGTTTTTCTGTTTTTGAACAAAATAATAATATAAAAAAAATAATTTATTTGAAAAAAATAGCTTAATATCTCTAATCAATTAAGAGTTATAGCCTCGAACTTATTTTTATCATTTCGCATATAATTATAAATAGGCAATCAATAAATTGGTAGAATTTCGACCCCAGGCCATACTAGTTATCATAGTTATACGAAACTCTATTTGAAAAAAGGTCATCTATTTGCAAAATGACAATTATATTTTCAATAAACCAATGACAGTATTTATTACTTTTCTTGGTCTTTTTTTACTTTTTACCTACAATTCGACTAAAAAATCATTCACAATTACTACTTAAATCATGATCATTCAGAGCCGAAATTGAGTCTGTCTTTTGACGGAAACTAATATAAAATTAAATTGAATAACTACAATTTTTGAAGTTATTTTTCAAAAAATAGCTAAATTTTAATTCTAATTGTGCTCAAATTTATTATAATAGAGCTTCAAGTAAATCAATATTTCATGTTTTTTTTTCCTTTATGAAAACCAGGCCCGTTATAACGTCCAGGGGAAAGGACTAGTCAACATAATAAACCCGTATTCTACGTTCTTATTACCATGAAACGTAAGCTTATAAGCAGACTTTACTTCGACAGCCATGATATATGTGACTTCATGTGAAAATTGGCTGTCCCAACATATACGACACTCCCTTACATTAGTCTTAAAGCAAATACCTCAAAAATTCTAACTATTTTTACTTTGTTTCTCTGTTGTTGGAAAGTTTTTGTGTGATAAATTTTAAAACAATTTAAAATTGAGTGAAAATGAGGAAAAATCCAAGCGCTGCTTTTAAAAAAATACTGGTCATGTGAAGAAAAGCTATTCCGGTGCCTGCTTACAGTAAATTTTGTGGCGTTGAAAGACTACACAGCTGTACTGTGTGTTTATTTAAAAAAAAAGTCAATTAGATTCATTTACCACTGGGTCTTTATATTGTAATACTACGGCATTTACTTTAAGAAAAGCTGATCTGATCTGCTCTGCTCTTTTTTTTGCACTCGAATCGTTGTTTTTGTTACTTTCTTTTGCTGCTTAGTGTAAATGTTTTTGCAGCTCAGTAGCAACGGTAATTTTTTACTCTCCTACATGCAGCAGCAGAAGAGTAAAGCTTTAAAAGTTTGCTAGTTTTATATTCTGTTGCTAACAGTGTGCTGCAAACTTTTAGTCAAGAAGTTTTAACAAGTTTTTTTTTTTTTACTTTATATATAATCAAAAAATGCCCTGCTTAGTTTTTGGAGCAACACTTCTTCAACATTCAACACTTGAGATTCCTTCTGCAAAACTTACTAAGCTCTTAGACGAAAAATTTTACTTCTACAATAGTTTTTTTCACTAATTTTCATTTGAAGTAGAATTTATTAAACTATTGCTGCAACGTATTGCATCTTTCTCTTCATCTAACCATCTATCTATCTATCTATCTATCTTAACATCAAGTGAAGGCATGGTTTTTGGAAACATCTCCTGGAGTGGAAAGAGTTTTGAAATATTTAAGACATAGTTTTGTGGCACATTCGTTCTTCACCTAGTAAGCTATAGACAGACACTTCTGCTGAACTTTGAAAAACTTAAATAAAATAAAAAAAAAAAAAATTGGTAAATATTACAAAATTTTCTGCTGCAACTAAATAGCAGAGTTTGTTTCCTCGTGTAGCTTAATAAATTGTAGATAAAAGTTATAATTTCATTACAAGAAAATTTTTAATTAGAGCATTTAACGATGGCAGGATTTAAGAAAGTTCCATAAACATGCCACTCTTTAAACTAGTTTTAAAGTCATTTTCAGCATTTTATGTGATTTTCATTTCCTTCATTGTCAACTGTCAACATTTTGCCTATCCTTAAATTTCCGTATTACAACATTATTAAACACATCAAATCAAGTTGGCTTGAGTTGAGTTCATGACCCCCTTACACCCCTCCCCACCCACTACTAGCCCACAACTACACATAATTTAACATTCATCCATGACATACAACATTGGCTAAAATATCCAATTACCAAATGTTGTCCCTTCTTAATGCCCTGGCGACATCTATTAACAAAAGTTTTGATTTTCTAATTAAATATGCTAAACGTTGTTAACTCGTCGGTCTGTAAATTTTGCAAATTATGCTAGATGATGTCCGTGATGTGCTTGTTGGTTGTTTTGTTTGTTGGTTTGATTGTCTGTTTGCTTGTCTGTTTGCCAGTTTGTCTGTGTGTGTGTTTGTTCGCATGCTTGTTTGTTTGTTATCATTGCAATGTTTGTTGACACATGTTGTGAATTAGAATGGCGCTGTTTCGGTTGGCAACTCATAAGAGGCTGTATGTGTATGTCTATGTGTGTGTGTGTGTGTGTATATATGTATGACCTGAAGAAGCCATATCAGTTTGTATGTGTTTTATATAAATTATTACATGTATGCGACAGAGTAGCATCAGTCTTGACAACAGAGCGAACAGAACATTTACTCAGCTCGTGTCATTTTGACGTTTATTGCTGTAACTGGCGATTTGTGTGGTTGTATGTATCATTGGTTGTAAGTGTATTGGTCAATGACAGGATATATCTGTATATAATAAATTAAAAAATTTACAATTTTGATGCATTTATTTCCTATTTTTAATATTTAATGCAGATCTGCTGCTCTCCCAAATTAATATCCGTTCTAATTATTTACTCTTGATTGATGGCTTTCATTTCATTATATTTATTATATTATATTTATATTTTAGTATTAAGTTCCTTTTTTTTTTTTTTTTTTTTTTTTGTTTGTGTGCAAGTGACCAAACTCTAAAGCCAAAGTTTTTGCCAACTCCACACAACTGAGTTCTCAGGAAGCTTAACATTTCATTTTTAAAGCTTTCATGTTTTCTATTTGTTTGTTAAAAGTTTACAGCCACTTAAAATATTATTTTATTTCAAACATTATCGGCCAACTTTTAGCTGAAAGGCGAATCAGGTGTCATTCGCTAGGTATTAACGTCAACACAATAAAAACTTAAGCTACAATCCACACGGATTACTGAATAGCCTGGATATTAACCTCAGGGATGTGATACGAGTAGCCGAAGTTGTCGAAACATTTTGCAATAGTATGGTTAAGGATTAATTGTAGCATGTTTACGTTTGACGTGTATGTGTGAACGTATTTCCAGCATAAGCATCACTAAGTCGACCAGGATTAGAACAGCCGGATTTAAGCTTATGACGCCCCTAGCCACAGTAAGATTTAACGCAATAATATTTATAAAGCAAAGCCAAAAACAATAATTTGCATTTATTTTAGGAAACAACACTGCTGATTAACAAAGTATATAATTTGTTCACAAGAGAGAACTGTACTTCATGCAAAAAAAAAAAACAAGAATTCAGAAATCACCATCAAACCTGACCTGATCATCAGGGACCGTAATAGTTATTGATTTTTTACAAACAAAACAGAAAGTAATAGTTATTTTATGTCTTATAATTATTTTATGTCTTAAGTTAATTTTGTTTTGATAAGACAAGACAATAGATTATTTTTTGTTTGAGTCGATTCGGTCATTTACCTGGATTTCATACCTATGGCTCCAGCCAATTTTTGCGTTTTTTATACCCCCACACGTACTGTGTAAGAGGTATATTAATTTTGTCACGACGTGTGTAACACCCAAAAGGAGGCTTGGTAGGTATGGAAAAGTATACATATTCTTGCTCAGCATCACCACCTGAGTTGATTTAGCCATGTCCGTCTGTCTGTCCGTCTGTCTGTCGACACGATTACAGCCGCAATTTTGAAGCTATCGTAATGAAATTAGATATTTAAGCTTTTTTTTAAAAAACTAAGGTCAAGTTCGAGAATGGACTAAATCGGATGAAAACCACGCCTACCTCCCATACAACCCCAAAATTGAAAACTCTGCAAAGAAGCTAATATTAAAGCTACAATACTGAAATTTGGTATATGTATATTCTATGTCAAAACTGAGGTGTGGAACGAAAATGGGTGTCATCCGCCCACCTCCCAAACAACCCCAAAATTTAAAAATCTATAGAGGCTAATATTAAAGTTACAAGACGGAAACTCGGAATTTGTGTATTCAATGTAAAAACTGAGGTCTGCTAGAAAAATGGGCGTCATCCACCCACTAACACGCCCACCTCTCATACAACCCCAAAATTAAAAAATTTATAAAGAGGCTAATATTAAAGTTACAATACAGAAACTCGGTATTTGTATATTCTATGTCGAAACCGAGGTATGCTAGAAAAATGGGCGTCATACACAATCTAACACGCCCACCTCCCATACAACCCCAAAATTGAAAAATCTATAAAGAGGCTAATACTAAAGTTACAAAACAGAAACTCGGTATTTGTGTATTCTATGTCGAAACCGAGGTATGCTAGAAAAATGGGCGTCATACACAATCTAACACGCCCACCTCCCATACAACCTCAAAATGTTAAACTTTATAAAAAGGCTTATATTTAAGCTGCAGGAAAACAATTTGATATGTATGTATTTTAGACACATAAAAATAATAATATCTCTCAAAATCGCATACAAAAAGCTCTCCAATTTAAGATTCTTCTACCCTTAAGAATCGGCCGTGGGGGTATTTTAACTTCGGTCAAGTCGAAGATATACCTTACTAGTTTTTTTTAAATCCGTTAAAATATTTTAAATCGCGATATCGAAAATTCGAGCCCGGGACGAAGATTCATCGTTTTTGGTCCAGTAGATAAAAAGCCAGTAGTAGTTCAGTAGTTAAAAACTTACTTTAAATTAACCCTGGAAGGACATGCTTCGTCGAATCGACGACGGATGTTTACATTATATCTTTTTTCTTCCTTATTTTTATTTGTTTTGTTCTGATTATTCCATAGCACCAGTCAAAGTCTAGCTTGAACGTATGCGCAGACCTAGAACCGAAAAAATAGTTTGGAAGTATGATTTTTAAAAATTATCGTCGTCGAAACGGCGAAGCATGACTTCTGAGTAACTTTTTCAGTTTCATATTTTGGATTTTTGGTTTGTATTAATAATCAATTTGTATTGCTGAAATGCAAAATCTGCAGCCAAAAACATATATAAATGTTAAGAAAATTTAACAATTCTTATCGATGTGTGACGACTTCAACGAATCCAGTGATGAACTTTATTGTTTCAGCTCTCGCTTTAATACAGGGGAGGCTAAAAAAAATCTGAATTACGACATTAACTGTTATCCGTATTATAATAATGATCAAACTGATGACGAGGACGTTCTCAGTAAAATTTTGGGTGATCAAAAACTAGTCAGAGGAGCTACACGGTTAAAAATTTTGGACTAGTTTTTAATCCAAACTTTGGTTTAAAGGAATTTTTAATCCAAAAAGTACTATTTTTTATTCCATACTTAAGTTTAATTTGTTTTTAATCCAAAAAAGTTTAAGTTTAAGACTATTTTTGGACTACAAATTTACATTAAGGTAGTATTTTTAGGAAAACTTATTTTTGTTACCTAAGAATGAAAACTACTACTGCTACGAAATTTACGCTAAATATAATAGTTAATGTTGTTAAAGCATCCGTAGTTAATTTTTTAATTAAATGAAACAAATTGTTTCTTAAAATCTGAAAAAAAATATTATTATATTCATTATTACATTGAGCAGTGTTTCATAATACATAATAAGGGTATTCATGCAAAGCGGCAAGCTTGTATTTTGGGCAATTAGTTATTTTTATCAGTCGATTGTGCATTTGGAGAGATATGTCAGCTGTTAACTTGTTAACAGTCAACTTTCAGCATACATATAAACAGCTGATTGCTGGTTTGTGATATATCTGGTTTGTGTAAACGGTTCTCCATACATTTAATTTATAAGGCTGATAAACTTATACGGTTTATATCATTTATAAGGGCATTGCCTATTTGCATGAATACCCTTAATGTATATATAGTGAAGTTTATGGCAATATAATAATATGTTCACACGAAGGCCTTTTGGCTGAAAAGCCAACGAAAAGCAGCTGTTTATTTGACAGTTCTTCTATGGAGAAAAGGTGAATATTATGTAGCTTTTCAGCCATTGGCACGGACGCGACATTCGCACGGTTTTAATTACTCGAAAAACATTAAAGAAACAAAAAGAACCGATATGTATTTTAAGTGTTCTAACGCGATGAAAGAGTGCTACATTTTATAAAAATATTGGCAAGATTTAGTACAAATTAGTTCAAAGTACGCGACAAAAAAAATAAGTTTTTTTAAGCTCGTATAGAAATATGCAAAATTTTGCATAAATTAAGTTTGAGAACTTTTTTGAATATATATATATATGCTTATGGAGGTCAAAGAATAACTTTTCTTCGTAGGCTTATTAAATATGAGAATTATCTCTTACCTTTTTTTCTCACGAGTTCTCACCTTTGTGGATTAAAAAGTAATCCTTTTATATTTTAAAATTTTTTGGACTAAAATCTAATCCTTTTTGGATTATAATATTTAATACTTTCTGCGGATTAAAAATTATTTCTTTTTGGATTAAAAAATTTTAAACTTTTTGCGGATTAAAAATAAGTCCTTTTTGGATTGGAAAATTTAAAACTTTTCATTGGATTAAAAAGTAATCTTTTTTTGGTCGTGTCCTATATGTAATCCAAAAAAGATTAAAATTTAGCCCAAGATTTTTAACCGTGTATGATATATACTATCATGGAGAAGATGTACCTCTTTTTAAAGGAAACGTCGATGGATTTCATCAAATGTACAGTATTCCAAGCTGTTTATGCAGGCTAGTGCGAATTTAAATGAATGAAAAATGAATGAAAAAACTTACATACACGGTTAAAAATTTTGGACTAGTTTTTAATCCAAACTTTGGTTTAAAGTAATTTTTAATCCAAAAAGTACTATTTTTTATTCCATACTTAAGTTTAATTTGTTTTTAATCCAAAAAAGTTTAAGTTTAAGACTATTTTTGGACTACAAATTTACATTAAGGTAGTATTTTCAGGAAAAATTATTTATGTTACCTAAGATTGAAAACTACTACTTCTACGAAATTTACGCTCAATATAATAGTTAATGTTGTTAAAGCATCCGAAGTTTATTTTTTAATTAAATGAAAAAAATTGTTTCTTAAAATCTGAACCAAAATATTATTTTATTCATTATTACATTGAGCAGTGTTTCATAATACATAATAAGGGTATTCATGCAAAGCGGCAAGCTTGTATTTTGGGCAATTAGTTATTTTTATCAGTCGATTGTGCATTTGGAGAGATATGTCAGC
Source organism: Tetanocera ferruginea (assembly GCA_958299015.1). Classification (NCBI taxonomy): domain Eukaryota; kingdom Metazoa; phylum Arthropoda; class Insecta; order Diptera; family Sciomyzidae; genus Tetanocera; species Tetanocera ferruginea. Next base: position 115,125,583 of record OY282642.1, on the reverse strand, counting down.
TGTTAACTTGTTAACAGTCAACTTTCAGCATACATATAAATAGCTGATTGCTGGTTTGTGATATATCTGCTTTGTGTAAACGGTTCTCCATACATTTCATTTATAAGGCTGATAAACTTATACGGTTTATATCATTTATAAGGGCATTACCCATTTGCATGAATACCCTTAATGTATATATAGTGAAGTTTATGGCAATATAATTATATATTCACACGAAGGCCTTTTGGCTGAAAAGCCAACGAAAACCAGCTCTTTATTTGACAGTTCTTCTATGGCGAAAAGCTGAATATTATGTAGCTTTCCAGCTGAAAAGCCATTGGCACGGACGCGCCATTCGCACGGTTTTAATTACTCGAAAAACAAGAAAGAAACAAAAAGAACCGATATGTATTTTAAGTGTTCTAACGCGATGAAAGAGTGCTACATTTTATAAAAAAATTGGCAAGATTTAGTACAAATTAGTTCAAAGTACGCGACAAAAAAAAAAATGTTTTTTTTAGCTCGTATAGAAATATGCAAAATTAAGCATAAATTAAGTTTAAGAACTTTTTTTAATATATATATACATGCTTATGGAGGTCAAAGGATAACTGTTCTTCGTAAACTTATGAAATATGAGAATTATCTCTTACCTTTTTTTCTCACGAGTTCTCACCTTTGTGGATTAAAAAGTAATCCTTATATATTTTTAACTTTTTTGGACTAAAATCTAATCCTTTTTGGATTATAATATTTTATACTTTCTGTGGATTCAAAATTATTCCTTTTTGGATTAAAAAATTTTAAACTTTTTGCGGATTAAAAATAAGTCCTTTTTAGATTGGAAAATTTAAAACTTTTCATTGGATTAAAAAGTAATCTTTTTTTGGTCGTGTCCTATATGTAATCCAAAAAAGATTAAAATTTAGCCCAAGATTTTTAACCGTGTAGTTCACTCGCCATATGTTTGACAATGTGCTTCAAGAAAAAGACCCTCGATCACGCGAACTACATATGCGAACAATTTCATTTTGCACTAATAAAATGTCATTAAGTGATTTCTTAGGGTTCCCACTTAATCAAAGGAGGTACGAAATCAATAGTATTATCCCAGCTGAACCCAAAATCTTAAAGAAACAAATTCTAAAAAAACACGACACACGAAAAAATCATCCTGCGCAAAATGCTATATAATCTTATGTTGGGAGCATAAAATAGGGCTTTGTGCCTATTGCCTATAGCATTACCTCATCCATGATTAAAATTTTGAACTTGGTTTTCAGTATAAAAATTAATTTTATATATAACTAGCTGACCCGACAGACGTTGTCCTGTCCAAACTTCAATATGTATATATCGAGCCATAACCGCGAAAAAGATGTAACCATCAAAACTAAAATTTTTAAAGAGAAGATTTTTTTTAATTATTTTCGACTTAAGATTTTTAGTTACAACAGTATTTTTACACAATCCTTACATATAAATAATTATATTATTATAATTACTATTATTTTATAATAATAGATTCTTGATTATGAAATAAATTATAAGTTTCGATATTAAAACAAATTTTTGTAAATTGCTGGTTACATCTTTTTCGCGGTTATGGCTCGATATCATTGTGTTTGTTTTCGGAGTAGGTGGTTTTCGGGTAGTCCATAGTCGGGCTAGATCATCTTTAGAGTTTCTTTACTTGTTTTTTATTTACAAATATTGTGTTATAACATCATTAGTGTCATTAAAGCATTAATAGTTTTGTAGAGGAGCAAGTTTATAAAGTTTATTTTCATTCTTAAAACGGACATTTTTAAATTAGCTTCTAAAACGTACGTATGATTTTAAAACGATCGGTTGATAGTTTAAAATAAAAATTTTAAAAAATAGCTTCTAATTATTCTTCACTTCTGAAATTTTCATTTTAAAATATTTAACGAACGTTTAATATTCATTCGCTCAATTTAAAATGTCCGTTTTGTAAATGAAAATAAATGTTAGAAGAACAACATTTTCTCTGTGTAGAATTCGGGTTTTATGTCTGTCCGATGAAACTTTAAGTAGCTACAAAGAAACCAAACGTTCATAATTTTGTAAATTTTGATAAATTTAAGAAATGTTAAAATGTTATATGATGTTGAAATGGATACAGTCTTGATGGTTGAAAGAGCACTTTCGCATTGGTGAACGTATCGTATCTGAGCAGTGAATAACTAACCATAAAAAGCCCCGATTTAAATTAAAAAGGAAAGTTAAAAAGAATTTCCGCATTAAGCAAAAAAAATTTTTAATTTTTATTATATTAAAATATAGTTATATAAAAAGGTACACTGCGCAACAGATGCAGTGGGTGAGGTTGTAAGAGGATCAAACTGGAAAATATCATTAAAAAATATATTTTAAGGCCTCGGAGTACCACATATACCGAGGTTTTATACAGCAAAATTTTTAAAAAAGCCACACAAAAAACTTAAATTTTTTAAAACGTTGTTCAGGCGTCAAATAAAACCACAAACAAAGTCAAAGGTCGATAAAATAAAGTAACAACAATTTTTTAAAACAATTTTTTAAAAAAACGTATCCATAAAAAAAAATGTTTGCTATTTTCGTGTTAAGAGAGCCCAAAATTGTAAGGGATATATAGTGGGATGCCATGTACAAAAACAGTGACGCATACTGTAATCGTTTGCAAATAGAGTTCTCCGCACCCTGTTCTACAACACTTTTTTTACATATTTGCTTACCTTGTAAGAGTGAATTCTTTGATATTTACAGACTAAACATATGAACTTGGCACATCAAGACATCATTAAATAAAACAAATCCACATATTACACTTAAATAAAAGCACTTAAAATACCAAAAAAAGCACCCATAGCAAATTGGGGTAATTTAGGTTTAAAAGCGAATACAACACTTGATTTTTTTACCTGTTTGCAAGTTTGTTATACCCTAAACCTGAATACCTCCCATACAACGCAAAAATCGAAAACTACAAAACTAAGCTCATAATAAACTTCCAACAATAAAATTTGGTATGTATGTACTTCATATCAAAACACGCCCATCTCCCATTCAACCAAAAAATTGAAAACTCACTTTATATCAAAACACGCCCATCTCCCATTCTACCAAAAAATTGAAAACTCAATATGTAAGCTTCTATTCAACCTACAGAGATAAAATTTGGTACGTATGTTTTGTTTAACAAACCAAAGATGTTTTTGAAAAATGGACGTCATCCGCCCACGGAAACGCCTACCTCCCATACAAACCAAAAAATTGAAAACTGTATAAATATGCTTATGTTTGTCTAACAGAGATAAAATTTGGTATGTATGTATTTTATACTAAAGCTAATGTGTGTTCAAAAATTGGAAAGCACTATAAGGGCATTAACATTTGAGTCTTTTATTTTGGTTTTTATAATAGTATTTGTAATTTTTGTTGACAGCGTGTTTATTATATATGCTTTCAGATAGGATCACAAAGTGAAGTGATTTTTTGTGTGCAGCCCAAACAAAGGACGTTATTGACCAAAAAAAATCCCCGTTTCGTCTGCTCAAAAAATCTTTTATCGTTCAGTTTAGCAGTGATGTCAACGTTCAAGAAAACACCACTGTTAATTTTGAAATAAATTGATCCTATAAATAAGTTTCCAATGCATTGGAATGTACAAACTGGTATTACTTTTAACGTCACCACAATTTTCAGCAACGTTTCAAAATGTTAAACAAATCTAGCTAGACGCATTGCTTGCGGATCATATTTTTAGAATTCTTACATTTTTAATCCTTTGTCCATATTTATGATATGGTAACTGATAATTTTGCCAGAACAATGCAGAAAATCTGATGACATCAATGCCTTTTCAGGTTAAATCGGGGGTTTTTTTTTTTGTTGATAGAAAATATACTGACCATTTTATATTGAAGTGTTTTATTAGTTGCACTTACCATCTCCGAATTGGCTCAAATTTTTTTCTTGAATTGGTTTAATGATTAGAAACCAAATCCGAAGTTATACATTTTTGCAATCATTTTTCGCGGCCAAAATAGGGTCTACTTTGACACAACGTAGCTCAGTCAATTTAAATACGATTTTCGTAAACATGGTTTCATTGGAAAAGTTTTTGTCTACTAAGGAAAAATATAAAACTTTTGGAAATATTGCAGTAAGTCAACCCATTTTTAATTTCAAAGTATAATGCCATCACCAGACGCTATAATTTTTTTTAACTTTCATAATATAAGCTGTTTTAAGGTTTCATTACCTTTCTAGCGATATAAAATTAAGGTATATTCTTAAAGAGTTCGGAAGTTTTAGCGATACAACGTGAAGTGTTAATGAATTTTCAATACAAATTCAACAAATTTTTAATACAAAAACAAATGAGAAAAAATATTTTATGAAAATTTAATGTAAGAAATGTAATGACAGCTAGTTGAATTTTTATTGAAAATTCATTAATATATCACGGTTTTCAATCTTCTAAATCCATCTAGAACCTGAAAATTATAAAAATGGAAATTATAGCGTCTGATGCTGCATGGCATTAAACTTTTAAATTGAAAATTGGTTGACTTACTGCAGATTTCTATGTTTTCCTTTGGTTTTCAAGTACAATAAATTTTCGCTCCAAAAACGAAATAATATTCGGTAAGGCCTAAGAACGTATAATTTTTAATTTTCAATAAAATGTTTTCGAGTATTTAAATTTTTTTTTTTACTTATTTAAAAATATTTTTTTAATAAACAGCTCATTTGCATACACAGTCCCTTAGAATCCAAGGAGACGCCGTGTCTATTGACCGTGATCCAATAAGGACCAAATTTTGTTCGAAATGTTCTTAGGTGTAACCGAAGCTAATTTCGTTGCTTGAGGAAAAATTAAATGGTCTTAAAATTAGGGTTCGGTCTCATGTACACTCAATTTAAAATTTCTTTATTTTATCCAATAAAACTGATTGACCAATGTCGCGATTCTTATATATTTTCATTGTTTATGAATTGTATATAATTGCTTAAAAAGTCTAAATAAATAGTTTTTAACCTTTTTTTAGCTCAGAAATCTATTTTCGTTTTCCAAAAACGAAATTTTAATTCTTTAACACGAACTAAAACTTAATGAAGATCTGTAACTTTTAACATCTTGTTTTAAAGCAAGCAGCATCTTGATGAAAATTGTTCCATTCAACTTAATTTAAGGATTTTGAAAATAAATTTTACCACACCTTTCAGTATCGTATCAATACACTTACACCTGTAAACTAATGCGAACACACCATTTCACACATTGATTACACTATGCCCCAATATTTTTAAATTTTTTTCTCGCTTTTTTCAAGTCTATCTTGTATTCTACTTATCCAATTTTTATAATCAAGGCTATAATCAAAAATAACGTCAGGAAACGCATATGAATGAAGGTACTAAAATAGGACATTTTAATGGTTTATAAATTTTTGATTCACATTTTGGATCGACCTTTTTAATTATTAATGACCAAAAATGTTAAAAGCAGTACAATGTTTTTTTGCAGCATAAAAAACAATATAGATAAACATTTACGAAGCATAACATATCATACCTAAAAATTAAGCAACAAAGACTTAATCACTTGAAGTCTCAGCGCCAACTGAATGAGACAACTTCCTGCGTCTGCTCTTGTACGTAAAACACAAGGCATATTTATAAGGTAAGCTACGTATTTGACACTTCCCTTCAAATTGTATTTCTTGCATGCTTATTTGTGAAGGGATGATATTTTCAGTATTGATAAAGTTTTTAGTATTGAAAAAGGGATGCTATTTTAAGTATTGAAAAAGTAGTAGATATCAACAAAACTTATTTTTAAAGTGAAACTTCTTTAGCCACGTATGCAACATACGGAGAAATAAACGCGGAGTCAAATTGATGTAACACTTTAATGAAACGTACCGAATTCATGTTATTAAATAGCTCACCAAAAACCATGTTAAATGCTTTGAGTCCAAACTAACGAAACAGACAAAACGAAGAAAAGTACCTAATGAACTAATCATCAAAGTTTGGGTCCGTATTTTTTTGAAGTCGAACTGTTTTAGCCGCGTATAGATCAATTCATAACAAGAAAGCTAAACTTGTCGAACACTTCTGAAACAGCAAGCTGCCATTTGTCTTTTCTTTACAAAAAATTGGCAATAGCAAAATATGTGTGTCTTTCACACCTTTCAAATTGATTTTTTTTTATAAATAGTAAAGTTATAGGTCTGTTTTCCTATTCACTTCAATTAACTTGAAGTTACTCGAACGCGTTTCTTCACACATTTTTCCAGCACGAGAGAGAAGAAGAAGAACAAGTAAAATGTCACTGTTTGCTACTCTCTATTACTCCAATTTTACTTGAAAAATTTCTCCTAGCACGAATCTTGAGCTTTAAACACCTGATTGTCAGAGTGATAAAATTAAATTGTTGTGTTGTATTGTGAAAAAATGTATGCAATTGTTTCGCAAATTAATAAAATTAGGTAAAGTTACCAAAACTAACGGAAACGGAAGTGTTTTGACTGAAGCACTTAAATTTTATTCTTTTCTAAAAATAACTGTTGTGCTGGAAACTCATTTAAAACCGTTTCTGTACTTTTTGACAAATTTGCTCATTTTGTCATAAAATCAAATTAATCTCTAATCCTCGATCTTAAAGCTAGTATGGAAACAGACCAAGCATGAATCGAAAATATGCTCAATTCAGGTTTTGAAATATTATTATTTTATCTCCTCTCTGAAATTTTAATACCGTCTTATGAGAAGTATGTAAACGTACGCAATCATCCGCATTTGTACCTTTTGTTTCAAAAACAAACTTTTTTAAAAAAACAAAAAAAAGTACTAAACTTGCAACCAAAATTTTCTCGCATCAGCAATACTCGCATGCTTATTTTTAGTTGTCATAATACGTAGCCTACCTTATAAATATACCTTGCGTAAAACATCCCTTATTTAAAGCACTTTAAGTAAAAGAAACAATAGCAACAAACACAATCGGAGAGGAAAAGAGCGAGAAAGCTTTACTCTGCAGCGCGCTGGTTGTGTATCTAACGATTCAATGCAGCAATGTTTTTTGGATTTGATTTTTTTTGGCTACTTTTTAAACTTAAGTTTTAATAACTTTTAAGAGCAGTTTTAAAGAAAAAAAGTACGCCAATTTCCAAGTTAAACATGTTGCTTTATGTTACTGAAAAAATTACAAAAATCGGTTGAGTAGTTCTTGAGTTACACTACAACGTAGATACGTGAGAAGCCTTTTATATAATAGTATAGATATAGATGTATGCTTAAAGTTGTTAATATTTTAATTTGTTATATGAACCTTTTCGAAAAAAAAGCCAAATGAACTCAAACAGAAAAAAAATTTTTTTTTTACAAAAAACTATTATACATAAAATAATTTGGTATGTTCTCTTATTCTTAATAATCCAAATAATCAAAAACAAGTGATTTTCAAAAATTGGAACACAAAGGACATTGGTAGGAGCCTTTTAAAAAAAGGTATAGTCGATTCGACGCTGCATGACCTTAATGTATAAAAAATAAGCATGTCCTTCTAGGGTTAAAAAAAAAATTTAAAATAAAAATTTAATGCATTTGCGTTTCTACAAAACAAAATTTAAAACAAACGTGTTTAAATTTCAGTTTAAGACTCCTTCCTTTTTTTTTAAATTTTATCTTATGTCTTTGAAATAACAAAAATTAAATAACTATCTGAAAAATATGACAATTTTTGCATTTTTTTGAATTGGTTTTACAAATATTGAACACAGTGGCGTTCCTAGGGAGGGAGGGGGCGTTGGTGAGGTCCGCCTCGGGAACTACTATTTTTTTGAGAATAACACCATTTCGATATTTTTATTTATTTCTCAAACGAAAAAGTGATGAAATTTTAATTGCAATTTCAATATGTTTTCACAAAAACATATTGTGACGCAACGCAAATTAAATTTTACATTTTAAATTAAAAATTTAACATTTAAAATTTTAATTATAATTTACCACTTTATAGAAATTTTAAATTTAAAATATAACATTTTTTAAAATTTAAAATTTAAAATTTAAAATTTAAAATTTAAAATTTAAAATTTAAAATTTAAAATTTAAAATTTAAAATTTAAAATTTAAAATTTAAAATTTAAAATTTAAAATTGAAAATTTAAAATTTAAAACTTTACGTTTTACATTTTAAATTTTATATTTCAAATTTTTAAATGGCATCGAAAAATATCATGCATTAAAACATTTGTTTTAATATTATAATTTTTGTTTTAAATCTGTTTTTATATATAAAAATATTGCTTTAAAAACAAAAATTTTTGTTTTAAATTTAAACTTTAAACAAATTTGTGTTAAATTAAAATGAAATTGTTTCAAGCTCTATTTCAAATACGAATTCGTTTGATATAAACACAATTTCATGTAATTTTAACACATTTTTTCCTCAGTGTATGTATTAGAAAAACAAATGAAATAAATAAAAATGTAGGAAATGAAAAGTAATAACATTGCATAGAAAAGAAAGCCAACTTAGGAATTTTTTTTTAATGGGGTCATGGTTCCCTCACATTCTATAAATTTATATCAGTTCTGCGTGTCGTCGTAATGAAATATTGTAATTTTTTCTAAAAAGGGGCGTGTTCCTCCCAACTTTCCCAAATACATAAATATTCTTAAGCCCAAATTTTCCACCCAAATTTTCTTAATAAATATGTCTATGCTAAGCCCCCTCATACCAAATGTCAGTCCTAACGCACATAGTTTTTAAAATCTTACAAACAGCTGGATATTTATTCTGGAAAAATATCTACCAGAAAAAAAACCTTATTTTTTATCAAGAAATGTAAACGGAAGGAAGTACCAGTAAAAATTTGCTTTTTATTGTAAAATAACAAAATTTTAAAGCAAAGCTTGCTGTTTTTGAGATCAACAAGAGAATAAAATAGTTCTGAACTCCATGATGTTGGTAGACTTAGGGCGCTCACTGCTGCTGAGGAAGTCATAAGTTTCCGAAGCCCACAATTTTGGGATGAATGGAAAGAATAAAAGTGTCGCAACGCGATGGCAGCAAAAAAGCTTAACAAAATGAAGGAAACGTCCTTTCAGACGCAAAAAAAGGAATCAGAAATAGCGTAAGCGTGAGGAAATTGAAGTGTACCAGGGCAGGAAATATGTTCAAAACATTCCTTCAATAGATTAAGCATCTTACCAAACAAAGGCTTCAAGCCATGAGCAACGATAATGTTATTATTGGTTAAGCTGCTAACCCAAGGTTTCAGGCCAAGAGCATCTGCTTGCAAAAAATAAAAGGGTGATCTGAGAGATTAGATCTGAGACTATGTAGGCAACTTTTTTCCAATATGTTTGCAGGCAACCACCCGAACTATTCCGCCGTTGGAGAACGTAATAGGATGCCACCAATCGACGAATGATGGAGTGGAAATTTCACCACTTAGCCATGACAAGATTCGAGTTGCTATCCTAAAACTAAAAAAGCAATCGATACTAAGATATCACACTCATATACAAAAAGCCGGATCAATTTTGTTTGAAGAAACTCTTAAAAACTATTTCTGCATAATTTTTTTCTGGATCGAAGGAATCCCTATGACCGATCAGAAAAATTTTTTTATTGACAAACTTTTTGTCGCGACTGTGGATCGAACTCGGACTCCGAGTATGCTAAGCTAGACACTTAACCTGCATGCCACGGTCACCAATTTTTCCCCACCAAATTTTTTTTTTTTTTTGTTTCAGTCACTGGTATCCAACACATGAAATGGATCATGACTTTATTGGGTTATCGTTGAGAAAGCGCGAAAAACCAGTGATAGCTTAATTCTATTGTTATTGCATGTAATTCAACACCTACGTCACAAGAAAGATGGAGTATATGTGAAATATACTGTAGGTAGGTAGTTATTCATTGTTTCATGTTGGTTGATCAACAGAAAACAGCTCATATAAAAAATATATACAACGTTTGTCCGTGCGTCACGGCCCTAAAAAGGGTTCTGTGCGTCTTATCAAAATAATTGTTAGAACTAAAAATCTTCAGAACGAAAAGTTGGCTTTGCTTATGAATTTTCATGTTACTCCGATGAAGGGTTATTGCTATAGAACAACAAGTTTAATTTTTTTGTGACACACGGACACTTTTTACGGACCCAATTTACAAGGTTTTGAAATTAATTTGAAATGAACCAATAGAAGAATTTGGCCAAGAGTTAAGTCCAGCATATTCTACTGGAATTTCTACATAAATTCTCAGTTTTAGTTTTCAAATTACTCATCAAACCTAGGATTGACATGTATTTCATATTTAGTTGTTTAAAAAAAAATGTTTTTCACCTGATGACCTCTCTAAACATTAACGCTTATAAGTTTAACCTTGGAATTTTCCCATCATGTTTTATTACATATTTATAAATTTCAGAGTCTCACCTTTCATTGTATGTACATAGCTCATATGTTAACTTAACTTAATTATCATACACTTATGTTCCAACTTGATAACAACTACATTTTCTTTAATGAAATGGAAAATTTTACAGGACTTCTTTTTTCGATTTCTTTTCTTTTCTCGCTCTTAAAAGAGGTTTGATAGAAGGAAACACTTCTTAAAATGGCTTAAATAGAAGGTAGCTCAAAAGTATTGGAAAATATATTTTCGTTTTATCCTTTTTCTATTTTTTATATTAATAATTTATTTGGTTTAATATTCTTTTATATGTTTTTCAGCTTTAAAACATCTATTATTTCATGTTTTTAACTGATAAATATGTTTACTTTAAAGAAAAAAAATGTTACCCTGACATTTAAGAAAAATTACTCTTTGCAGGGGACAAAAGTTTTGTAAACTTATTTTGTGTAGAAAAAATAGAAAAATAGGTCTTTAAGAAGTGCTCATCGAAGAAGCGAGGAAATCATATGTTTGGTCAGCAAAAGTGTTAGTTATTGCACGTCTTCGTTTGACGAAGGGGGGGCTGACTTAATTTCCTATTGGGAAAATAATATGATTTTTACTTTATTTTAATCTTTGAAATGAAATGATAATAAAAACTTAAAAAGAAAATTAATATAAATATAAATATAACAACATTTTTAAAGTATATTGAACATAATGTTAGAACTTATTTTGATTTGGTAGTTTTTTGTTTCATTTTGGTATTTTTTTTTTAATGACATTGGCAGCTACATTTTTATTTCAGCGGCCACCATGTCTACAATACGCTCTTCATACTTGTGCTTATTTCTCTATGGCGATGATACCGCTCTTGGGGTGTTCGAGAGGAAAGTTCTTCGCAAAATCGATGGTTCTGTTCGAGTTGGCCTCGAACAGCCTTCATAGAAGCCACGAGCCTTATGAGCTCTACGATGACATTGACGTAGCCAGCGAAAAACTTAGAAAGATCATGTCTTCGATTGATTAACTATGCAGAGGAAGCTCTAACCACGCTTGGTGTACCAAATTAGAGAGCCTACATACAAGGCAGAGGCACCTGACGAGAGCTGATGAATTCGACGGTAACATGGCAATACAAATTTTCTTGTTCTTCACCGTTCCTTCAGTAATCAAACGAAAATGCTTTCTGTCGTTTTTAAAGAACAAGTTGAGCGGAAATACCACACTAAGCAGTTTATTAATTTTCACTTCACTTCTCGCCAAAAAGGTAGAAAAAATATGGTTAAATTCGCAGAAACATGAAGCAGCAGACCATGATTTCTTTTTGTCGATTAATTTGATGTTATAAAAGCATTTTATTATATGTTTGCATCCCCCCGCCCCCCTCCACTCAATCAATAACATTCATCGGTAAATAAGCTTTTTAATTTTCTGAGAATTTCTTTACTTGCTTCAGCAAAAGATGTAGTAGAGAAGTATTACTTACTTTTAATTCAGTGCATAGTTCATTCATTGCTTGTTTTAAAAATGATTGTATGTTCTAGTTATTTTTCTTTGTGCCCTTTACGTTTTGTACTTTTGTTTGTATTTATGCTTTGATTATAACTCATTAGAAAATAAACACTAAAATAAAATAAAAATAAATCTTAAATAATGTACTGTTCCAAACTGACTTACAAAGGATTTCATTTGAAGACAAACATAACCTTCAATGCGCAAACAAAGGAATTATTATGGCATATCCTAAAATAAAGGTCCAATCTAAAGGCTCGAAAATTGCTTTAATTTGTTTTATCATCATCATTATTATCATTATCATCTCATACCATATGCCCTCAAAAGTTCCACGAATTTAATACAACTCGTTAACGTGGTGTAGAAAGGAACGTCTGCCAGTGGCTAAACAGATTTGCGCATTTATTAGTTAATTGCTGTTTGTCGTCGGTGTGTGTGTGTGTGTGTGTATACGTAAGTGTGTTTGTGTAAAAGGGATTGTCAGGCGAAATGATGAAAAAGTGCAATTTAATGTAATGGTGCCGCATTACCAACAAATTTTATGCATTAAACTAAGCTTGGCGGCGGGAACAAAAACTACATAAAATAAAATTACAAAATGTGCAAAGTTTTTTTACACTTGCGGGAATGTTAAAAAATAAAAATTAATTATAAATTTTAAAATACACCGCTTTGAAGCTACGCTGTATGCCATACGAAGGGTAGAGAGTAGACGACAGTGAGAGTGCAAAAGGTTGGTATGAACTACTTTCAGCTGTACATACTACGGCGCACAGTACACTTTTTAGGCATTTTTTTGTTAAAAAATCTGTTACTTTTCAACGATTTAAGATTTCTCAATTCGGCTTTTTTAATAATACTTAAAATATGCGCTATACAGATATTAAATATATATTTTAAAATAGTTTGGGGCTACTTGACAGGGTGGTTCATAACATTAGATATTTTTATATGATCTTACATGCAGTTTTTTGCTATTAAAATTTAGTATTACAGTTATTTATGCCAAAAATTATTCTTCTTGTTAAAAATATTAAAATTAAATAAGGAAAATAAAAGTTGTAAAATTTTTCCAAATATAAATACCAATTCTTTTTAAGGACATACACATCTAAAAACTGTTTTTATTTCAGAATATTTAGCATCGTAAACTGATGTTTTTTACAATTTTAATAGCATTATTAAATCAATATTTTGGTTTTGGGCAATAATCTGAAGAGTTTCTAAAAAGAAACTACACGGTTTAAAACTACAACTACAATCTTAAACTAAATTTGTATCAATCCTGTTCTGTATATATGATGAGATCGAAATTGTATTAAAATTGAAACCACGTCAAATACATAAACTAAGTTTAACTCTCGCATGGTTTTACTATTTAAACCGCTTCAAATACTGAATTTAAGTTTTAGTCCAGCATGGGCTTAAAACTTAAACCACGTCAAATACTAAACAAACTTTTAGTTAGCAGTCGCGAAAAATTTTGTTTCGTGACTCAGTTGGTTGAATGGTTGTCGATTTAATGTGATGAATCGAGTGAGCCTTCACTTTCGATCCCCAGCCATACCGTTTTTTTATTTATTTATTTTTGTATTTTTTATATTTTTATCAGACATGCACAACGAAATCAACAAAATTTTTTCGTTTCGTTGACGCCGAAAAATTAATTATCAAAATTATTTCGTTTTTTAAATAACGTTAAAAATTTATCAAATAAAATTTCGTTTCGTTGAAAAACGAAAATTTTTCTATAATTTTCTGCTATGCTAAAAAAAAATTCTTCTGATACAAAAAAAACGAAATTTTTTTGTTGAAATTAACGTTATTTTCAACGGTTGATTGGGAAAAAAACGAAAAAAATTTATATCGTTTTCTCCGAAACGAAATAAATATTTTTCGTTTTCTGAATTAACGTTATTTTTTTATTTAGTTTCAACGAAACAAAAAAAATATTTCGGTTACCGTTAAAATTAACGTTAACGTGCATGCCTGATTTTTATATATTTTATATTTTGAATAGTGTTAAGTTTTAATTTTTTGCAGTCCGCGGTGCGATCCCAGGATCACATTAGAGTCGCGAGTTCTAACCTTCGGCAATCTGTTGCTTGCTAGAGCATGAACAAAATGTAAAAAAATATAGCTTTTATTACCTTTTAGTTTTTTTTTTTTATTAAATTAGGTACAAATTGTATTCCCAATTTATTAAATTTTACTACAGCTTTGACTTGAACAATTTCCAGTAATTTGAAAAGTATTAAATCTTAAAAAAAACATTAGTCCAACTATTGGTTTAAAAAATACTCCAAAATTTTTTTACCGTTTAGTAATTTTTTATTACCTGGGGCACAAAAATTAAAATTTTATTGGCAATTTATTAAATTTAAATAAAACCTTGACTAAAAAATATCAAGCATTTCTAAAAGTATTAATTCTAATATTCACAAGTAAAGAAAGTCTAAAGTCGGTCCAGCCCGACTATGAAATACCCTTAAAATACTTTTTCAAATTACAACAATAGATTGAAAATAGGGCGAGTCGGTGGGAGGGAGGCTCATTTTTGAGTATTTTGAGGCAATTTTGAGTAAAAATGTAAACATACTGAGTTTTATTCCTGTGACTCATATATTAATGCTTTGACAGTGTTTTCGGTATTGTGGGTTGTGTGGGAGATGGCCGCGTTCGTCGATGGATAACGCCCGTGATGGATTTTTGAACACGTCTTAGTTCTTATATAAAACTAGCGGACCCGGCGAACTTCGACTCGCAACAATTTAACTTCTCAGATAAACTCCCGAGTAATAATAAAACACAGATAGTTCAAATTTCAATGCGATTTATTTGAGTGGAATCGAAATCAGTAGAGAGCGATATGATGAACAATGTTTTTTGATTTGTTTTCCGGCGCAAAAACAAACAACGAAGACGGTTTCCCAACACGCGAACAGGCAACGTACAGCTGACAGTGCGAAAAACAGGGAAATTCGAGATTAATCCCACAGACTTCCAACGATTGGCCTTGCGATTTGTTGATTGTCATCGCAAAAGCCAATCGAATGGGGAACTGAATCCGCTTGAATTGGAATGGAAGATCCGTTGGAATTCGTGGGATAAGGACTTCCTCTCCTTTGAATTTGCCCTTGATTATCGTCCCTGCCCTTGATTATCGGAATGAATGTGTCGCAATAAATGCCCGCAATCCAATAAGATAACCTCACTTTTTACACGCAAACTTATTTTCTGAAAAAAAGATCGAATTGATTAATGTTGCACTGAACTTCAATTGATCGTACTGCTTGTACCGTTAACGGATGTGATACACGATATATGATTATCCGAAATCAGTGAAATAAAACGCAAAACTCGAATCAATTGCAGCAAGAAAAATAGTACATTTGTTTTTTGCGCTCAGCCTAAGTTAACGTATAACTCCATCTACGGGGTTGTGGCATTGAACGCAGCACAGTGCCATCTGCTATTTGTCTCGTTGAGTTATCCACCCAAAAAGCCTCAGTCAACGTACAGTGGCTCACAGCTTATTTCGTGCAGACGATGTGTTAAACTTTGAAATGCTATAACTTGGTAACTAGTACTGGTAGTGAAAAAATTTAAACGACATTTGTTTGCTAGTAATTATATATTTATATATAAACTTTCATTTCTTTATATAATGGTCTACTAAAAAAATAATAATCAAAAAACTGAAAAAGCAGGAAAATTCAACGCCACAGCTTATTTCGTGCACTCCACTGAATCTTAAGAAAATGTAATATGTTTGTCTTTTTTAATATTTTGTGTGGCCGCCATTTTGTTAAATTACATCTTTAATCCATTTACTGGCTATCCATTTACTCTACTAATTTTTTGTAATATCTGGGGGGTATTTGTTGCCATTCCTCCATCAATGCATTTTTTAATTAATTTTTATTGGAAATATTCCGCTTGCGAACGCCACTCTCCAAAATTGCCCACAAAATTTCTATTACATTTAAGTCGGGTGACTGTGCAGGCGGATTCATAAGATGCGGGCAATTCCAAATCAACCATGACTGGACGATTCTCGATTTATGTTTTGGGTCGTTGTCCTGGTAGAACCGAAATGTATCTCGTACGCCCAAGGTGTCGATACTTTGAAGCAAATTTTCTTTTATAAAATCTAGGTACATTGTCTTGTCCATAATGCCTCCAAAAAAAAATAATTTTCCAACGCCCGATGCAGCCATACAGGCCCAAACAATTATGCTGCCGCCATCATGTTTTACTGTAGGCTTGAGATGGTTATTGTTCAGCTCGGTATAAGCCTTACGCCATACATATTGCATTCCTTCGGAGCCAAAAATATTGAACTTAAACTCGTCCGAGAAAATGACGTCATTCCAGAATGTCCTAGAATATAAAACGTGTTATTTGACGAAGTTCAGTCGACATACCTGATTTTTTTTTTTTAATATAAGATTTGTTGCGTGTAACTCGACCATTAAACTCGTTGGCCCGCAGCAGATGACGAATTGTTTCGGCACAGCATTTCTTGCCCAACTCCTTCTCAACCTCCTTGGCCAATTTGGGACCTTAAAGCCTCAGATTTTCTACGATTTTTCGCAGAATAAGTCGCTCGTCCGCTTCTGTACATATTTTATTTGGAGCATTTCTGGCCTTATCAGCCACACGATTTTCTTGCAAAAAGCGCTGGATGATGTACTGCACTGTAGAGGGTCTCAATTTTACTATTTCAGCTATTTGCGGTTGGATTTTTTCTTTTTTAAAGTGAAATAAAACTATTTCGTGCTGTTATATTGTTGTGCGACGGCCCATTTTTAAAACAAATCAATTAGTGCACTTAAGGTTTTAAGTCCAGACTAAAAACAACTGTTAACTCCGATCAGAAGAATCAGAACATCAGTCAAGATAAAAACAGCGAACGAGAAAAAGAAAATAACGGCATCACGTTCAAAAGCTTACATGTAAAAACAGTGTGCACGAAATAAGCTGTGGCGTTGAATTCTGCTGCTTTTTCAGTTTTTTGTTTATTATCTTTTTAGTAGACTTTTATATAAAGAAATGAAAGTTTATATTTAAATGTATAATTACTAGCAAGCAAATGTCGTTTAAATTTTTTCATTACCAGTACTAGTTACCAAGTTATAGCATTTCAAAGTTTAACACATCGTCTGCACGAAATAAGCTGTGAGCCACTGTATTACGCCATCTTTGGGGTTGTGGCCTGATCGCACCACAGCGCCATCTGTTATTTTTATAGTCCAAAATCTTCAAATCATGCGATAAAATACAAAATTTCGTCGAAAAAAATTAAAATTTTTCACGCTTTTCCGGAATTTTTCGAGTTATTCAATAAGAGTTTTATATTTGTACATTTGAAAAGCCATTCCGGAACAATTGCACACAAATTTCCATACAAAAAATGAAATTTCGATTTTCCCAATTTTCCGACTTTTCCGGAGGAAAGTAAAAAACCTTCTCCAGGCATATACGAACAACTGAAAAAAAAATTGAGCCAAATCGGTCCAGCCGTTCTCAATTGATGAATTACTATACATTTTTCACACCATTTTTATATATATAGATAGATATATGCATATCAAATTTTATCTCTGTAGGGCAAAAATAAGCTAATTTATGGAGTGTTCAATTTGATAGGTTGTATGATAGGTAGGCGTGTCCGTGGATGGATAACGCCATATTTTTCAAAAATATGTTCGTTTTAGTATAAAAGTATTAGTCAAATAATTGTATCTCTGTAAGACAAACACAAGCTTTTTTGGGAGGTAGGCGTGTCAGTCAGCGGATGACGTCCATTTTTAAAAAACATCTTCGTATTTATATAAAAAACATAAGTACCAAATTTTATCTCAGTAGGTTTAATAGACCGTGCTGACCGTGACCGTGCTTGCAGGTTAAGTGTGTGTCTAAGCATGCTCAGAGTCCGAGATCGTTCCCCAGTCGATCAGAAAAAATTTGTCTGATCGGTCACCATCTCTCTGCAGACAATGGCAAACCTCAGAGAGTAAATAATGACATTTAAAGCTTCTTGAGAACATGAACTTTAGCCATTCGGAGTCGGCATAAAACATGTAGGTCCAGTTCTCGGTCAATTGTAGGCAAACATTTAATAACACACACAATACAGTTGATCATAAGAAGCTCGGTCAAAGTCCTCTCAAAGGCTGAAATGGCCAATTTGTTTTTTTTTTTTTTGTGTGTATAACAAACCCCTTTCAGAATGACCCAGGTGCAACAATATGAACGTAGTGTTTGTTGAATAATATAATTTTTACTAGTGTAAAAGCCCGTCCTACGACGCGAAGGAACCATTTAGAGTACAAAATGCGACAAAAAATTTATTGGATTTATATACAAAGGTTTGAAAAGATTTGAAAACATGTTTATTAAATAATTTTTATAAAACTTCTTTATATACAACATTTCTAGTAAAAAAATTCTTAGAATTTTTAACCAATTAACCTTAACCTATAATGCTTAGTTTTACATCATCAGCCCGCTAAAACTGCGCATGACTAAATACCAGTTCTTTTAGAAAAACTCCTACTTTTTGCAATATTTAACCTTGAAATTTATTTATGGTCATTGAAAATGTCAGTTTAACTGGAAATTGTCGCCTCCGGAGAGTGAAAGGCAAATCTGTGTTTGTCGGGGCCAAATCAATTGTAGGCATGAAAACTATTTCATGTTCGCCAGTGCACCTGTCAATACCTGTGCGATGATTAATTAAGTTTTTAGGTTTTTCAAAACTAACCACCTTCCATTACAGATATCTCTTTTGGTATTGAAATTTCGAAGAAGTATTATAATACTTCCAATTTTGAGGTTTAACTTATGCAGTGGCATTCCTGAAGGATAAAATTAATTCAAAAACTCGGCAGGGTAATTTTGTTTATCGTTATCATCACTGCCTTCAATTTAATCCGTGCTCAGATCTCTCACTGTGTCACCAACTAAAATATTTAGAACTTGCTCGTTGACTTCGTTCACATCGGAATTTTTTGTGCACAGGATAGCAATTTTGGAATAACGGTTGATGTTATTCGGACTCAAAGTATCGCCAGAAATCTATTTAATAAGCGAACCTTTACAAACAAAATAGTCTGGAATTTCTATGATATCTTCATCTCCATTTCCTAACTTGGGTAGCCAATCGCTAAAACTTGGATCAGAAGACCGAACATTGTGATTTAGTTCTAGCAATTCCAATTGACACCTGTTTGTCTAGGTCGAACAGGTTTTAAAAAGTACAGTACGTACAAAGATTTCAAATAGATAATTTTACAACAGGTTCTGGTCCAGGATGAACAGGTTTTAAAAAGTACAGTACGTACAAAGATTTCAAATAGATAATTTAGAAGAGGTTCTGGTCCAGGATGAACAGGTTTTAAAAAGTACAGTACGTACAAAGATTTCAAATGGATAATTTTACAATAGGTTCTGGTCCAGGCTGAACAGGTTTTACGATATAGAGCAAAAGGTTTAGTAAGTACAAACATTTCAAATAAATTATTTATAACTGGTCATGGTCCAGGCTGAACATGTTTTACCATATAGAGCACGGAGCAGGATGCTTGCCTTTTATATATTAAGATTAGTTTTTAATTATTTCTTTTTGGTTTTTTTTTCGTTTGGAAATTCTATTCATCTTGATTTTTTTTTTTCAAATTTTTTCTGTTTCTATTTTTATAATAAAGCCAAGTTGAAGATATACCTTACTACTTTTTTTCTTATTACACATTATTTATTCGAATTGAAATTTATATATCTTCTTTTTGGTCTTTAATTTAGTGCAGTTATGGAAGTGCGCGGTTGACACTTTGAATGAGCAGTATCATTGTTTAAGCATAGATTTACTAAGAGTAAATCTTCAAATCTTCAAATAAATTAAACCTTCAATTTCATTAGATATTTTAAGCTGATATTTCAAAATAACAGTGTTTTAAAGCGCTCCTTCTATAATTTATATTTTTTTTCCCAAAATATGTATGCAGCCATCTCACTGTGCAATGTATGGCGCTTTACAGCAATTGAAATAGTACTGCAGGCGGTGCAGTAGCAGCAGCAGTTTGCTGTGCTATTCAGCCAAATGTTGCAGATGTTACAGATGCTGCATTGCCAAAAATAAACGGTTATTATTTATATTTGAAGTTACTGATTATAATATTCATGATGATGATATTTTTTTCATGATTGTTTTATTTGGTAGATACAAATTGTTGCATACAATTACAAAATACATAAAATTATTTATGCATGCTTACAAATGAGTGCATTAGCTGGGTGAATATGTTATTCCATATAAAATGGAATTGTTTTGTTATGGCTTTTGCATTTTTTATTCTTTATATTTATTATAAATTCACAAATCAGGCAAAACAAATTTTATTGATTTGCGGCTTTATGTTTGGTTATAAAAAACTGATATGTTTTTTTGAAAATCCTAAGTTCCTTAGTACTTCGCATTATTTAGTTTTGTTCTCAAAGAAATTCACTGCTACAGTGTGTGTGCGAACATGTTTCAAATCAAATTCAAATACATTTCACTACATTTTATTTATTTTTGTTCCAGTGCCAATCGGCTATAAAAGAACATACTACTCTGGCTTAAATACAGTGGTGTAAACTTAGTAATTAATAAATATAATTCATCTTATGTGATAATTGTATAAATAAAATTAAATAAATTTAAATTACTTTAAGTACATGAGATCTATATTTATAATTTAGATTTTTAATTCAGTTTTGAATAAATTCTTCAAGCTTAGTTTTGAATTGCCCGATTGTTTGTTCGTTCTTGATCGTGTCCGGTATTTCGTTATAGGCTTTGGGTCCTGCATGCAGGTATCGTTGCTTAGTCAATTCTCTGGTGCATCTCTCCACTACTAGATTGCTTCGATTCCTGTTGTTGAATCTGTGGTTGTGCTGATTTAGTTGCGTGGTGTTGTAGCTAATGTTATTAACATATTTGTGGACATGTAATATAAGTTAATTTTGTAGAGTTTGTTTATTGGCAGGACGTTTTTGTATTTTTGTTGGTATAGCTGGTGTCTGGGGTATCGTGTTGGTAGTCCAAAGATCGCCTTCACACATTTGTATTGCATTCGCTGTAAAGTTTTTTGAATTCTGGTGTGTTTTTGTGGGCCCAGCACAGAATCATATATATCAGGTGAGAGTGGATCAGCGACATATAAATCAAATGCTTTTCTAGATACAGAGTTTGTTTTTGAAATTGTATAGAAGTCCCAGTCCGTACGAAACCTTTTTTTTACATTTATTATATTTTCGTTTCAACTGAGTCTGTTTGTAAGCGTGAGGCCTAAGAACTTGACTTTTTCTTCCTCTCTTATTTCCCTTTTATTTATCATAAATTCAAATTTTTCAGTGTTATTATGATGCGGTGATATTATCATAAATTGAGTTTTCCCTTCGTTCAGTGCTATTTTATTGAAGCGAAAGAATTCTCTTAACATCGACACGTCCCAGCAAAAATTTTTGTAAAGCCTTGATTTTCATTCAATTCTCAAATGCATAACACAAATGCTGATTGACCAATAATGCATTATATTGTGTCATGCTTTTGTTCTTTTCAGATGTTTGTTTTTTTAAGGATTGTTTAAAATTTTTGTTTGACTTTTGTTTTTTTGCTTTAAACGCGTCAAATGTTTAAAATTTTTTAAGATTCAAAATTAAAATTCCAGGAGAACGTTTGAAATATATGAAAATTTGCTAATTATATAGAAAAAATAATAAAAGGTAAGAATAAATAACCGTAACTTAATACCACTTAAAAACTTAACCACTATTTTCTCTTTTTGGTAAAAGTAGCCTCGAGAACGATAGGATGTTTTAGCATTAATAACATAATTCTTTGCAGAAAAAATCCGAAGCTCGAAAATTTTGTGTAATAGTTCTATAATTATTATTTATAAATTTCAATTCTTTAATTTATTATAAATGCTTGTATCTTCTCAAGAAAAGTATTTCCTCATTTTAAGGATTCAATATTTTATTGGTTTCTTTATTTGTGGACAGCAACGTGTTATTAAACAACTTCTTAGTTGTTAATAAATAATTGATTACTAAAAAGTAGTTATTCGTCAAGCTTAACAAGCGCATACATAAGTATTTAGTTCCACGTCAAGCGAAAGCGTCATCAATTACCTCCAATGACATGCCTGTATAAAAATAATGGGTTCAATAAGCGAAAGAGTAATCGATGAAAGAAATTTTCTGGACTACTTTCTCGATTTTTGATTACATGTAATCGAGAAAGTAGTCCAAAATTTTGCTGGGGTCAAACTCAAGCTTTGCTCTCAGAGACAACCTTGGCATACTTGAATAAAAGAGCGCAATATCGTCAACAACTAGGAATAACTTGCCATTCAGAGAGATATTTTTAATATCATTGATGGATATAAGAAAAAGAAGTGGGTCAAGTACGCTACCTGGGGCTATGTGGGACACCACATGTTAGGGGAAGAGTGGCATGAAAGAGTCACTACGACTAACGCGGTAGTTTTCATACGAATGCTACTTAAGTCATAGTTTTTAAGAAGCAATACTCGCCAAATGGCACCCAGGATTTCTTCATCATTAGGTAAGTTTTTCAGAACATTTTATTTGTTTTTTGACGTCTTCAGCTTTAAAACTAACAATAATATTATTAAACTATAATTTTATGGATATATAAGGCCTACCAATAATATATTTATTTTGACAGTAAAATCTTGATTTCATACTCATTTTTGAGGTAATGTTTCTTTGGACAATATGTTTTGAAAGAGCTGGGTTGCGGTAGAATGAAAAAGCCGACTCTTTCATGATCGGTTTTTTCATAACCGATTTTTTCATTTTAATTCCTGTTTCATAATCGGCTGTTTCATAACCGATTTTTTCATTATAATTTCTGACCAATATTTTTGAAATAATTGACTAATTCAATTTTTTTATTAAGAAATTTCATTACAATAGACTATAATTGTTACTTAAGGCAACAATGGAATCTGAAAAAGATTCCAGATTTGAAAAGTAAGCGTAAAAGACCAGCAGCATCTACCATAGAGAAAGCTGTAAATGAAGACCTCGGATACGGACGTCGGAGCCTATATTTAAGACTACCCCTTCCTTTAATTTTGCAAGAGCTTATTTATCTAAAATAGTAAGGTAGGTCAAAACTTCTGGCCAATTATCCTACAAACATAACATAACATAGGTAATAGGTAGGAAACCAACCCGAATTACAAAATGATTTAAGACCTGCTTCGGCACCTGTAGTTTAAGTTGCAAGCATATCAGGGAAACTTGATATATCACCAGAAATGTTAAGACGCTTTTCAAAGGACAAATTTTACATAAGGGCAAATTATAACCGATACTCCTCAGAGAAAGAAGATAGCAGAAAAAATAAATGCAAGCCAAAAGAAAAAGAATTTAAAGAAAATTACAAACAAAATCTGTAAAAGCGCTTACTAAGAAATATAAAACAAATAATGATACAGACTGAAGTACATCAGAATCTGACCATAATATAGTATTGTCACAAGCAAAAAATAAGGTTTCAGTCAAGGATAAAAATAAAATAGGATCAAGCCATGCTAATGATTTTGTAGAGTGCAATTAAAATTAAAGTAACACCAATAAAGAATAGTTTGAGTGTAAAATTTGTAGCGGTTGGGCACATGTATACTGTAACGTTAAAGGGAGTTTAAATAATCTTTGTCAAAAATGTTTTTAACTATTTTAAACCTTTTATTTTGTTTTTTGGAATAGGTATTATTATTATAGATTTCCTTCAAAGCGATTGAATTTTTTTTTTGCTAAAAATTTGTATAAATTTAAAAATAAAAAAAACAATAATTTTTATAAAAACAATAAATATTTTCAATAAAATCTTCTTTAAATTTCGATTTAAGTCTTGTAAAAGGAAGTTGGCTCTTTCAAAACTTTGGTTGGCTCTTTCATTGTCTATGTGTTATGAAAGAGCCAAATTTCATCTTTTTTATAAATGGCTACAAGTCCAAGAATATTTTTGATTTTGGAAAATATTTCATGGTATTACGTACATACATGAAAAACATACAGTGGTGACCGTGGCATGCAGGTTAAGTGTGTGGCTTAGCATGCTCGGAGCCCGAGTTCGATCTCCAGCCGCGGCGAAAAGTTTTTTTCAATAAAAAATTTTTCTGATCGGTCACCACCTCTTTGCAGACAATGGCAAACCTCAGAGAGTAAATAAAGCCATGTAAAGCTTCTTGAGAACATGAGCCGTTCGGAGTCGGCATAAAACATGTAGGTCCAGTTCTCGGTCAATTGAGTGCAAACATTTAATAACACACACAACACAATTGATCATAAGAAACTCGTTCAAAGTCCTTTCAAGGACTGAAATGGCCAATTTGTTTTTTTTTTTTTATGACGTACATAAATGAATGAAAAAGTACTTTCGATACAAGTATTAGAATTTTATTAATTATTTTTACATTTTTTGTAACATTCTTTAAAACTGGCTCTTTTAAGTCACTCTTCCCCTACTTCCGCAGGTCTACTTTTTTACATATCCATTGAAAACTATTTGATATCAGCCTCTCATTTAGTTTGCCACATCAATGAGAGACTTTTTCCACGGCATTCAGCAAATTCGAGTTTTTTTATAAGTATGTCATGACTAACTCATTCAAATGCCTTTTGCAGATCAATGAAGAGTCCATCTAGCTCATTACATCCGCTATCAATGTATGAGCAAATGTCATTGATTGCCTGGGCTAACGCTGGTTGTGATCGCTGTCTGAATCCATATTAGTGATTATATATAAACTGGTGGGTTTCCTGCAGGTGGTGCAATACTTGCTGCTTCATTATTTTCTCTTTTACTGTATTTAGCACTGAGAATACAACAACTGGTCTATAATTTTGCGTTTTAGTTCTTTCTCCACCTTTATATATTAGTTGTATTTTTTGGAGCTTTAGCTTGTTTGGATAGCTAATAGATTCAAATATTGATGATATAAGCACCGTTATTGCTTTTGCAATGCTTACGCAAGAATTTTTGACGATTTTTTATATAAAATATGTGTACATAAAGCAATTCTAATTTATTTAAAACCTTATAACTTGCTCCATCTAAATAATTAAAAGTAGTTGAATGAAATCTTACAATGTGTTCTCTTCAACTTGCTTAAACTTCTTAAGTTAAACATTAAAGCTTTGCGTTCAATTCAATGAAATATCCTTATCGACAAAATACGATTTGCAATAAAAAAACTTTTTTTATACACAAAGTAAACATTCTCTGCCTCTAGACAAAACTTTAAGTAAACTTCGATTATTAAAAAATTTGTATTTTTTACTCTCAAGAACAAACAAAAACTTAAAAAAAACTTAACCACAATTTGTCTTTGAGGCACTTCTTTAAATGTGCAGAAATTTCATGCATGTGTTGGTGCAACCTTAATTTAGTAGACCACGAAAAACGTAGCAACGTAGATTTTGTTGGTATGAATTTAAACTGTTGATTTTTTTTTTTTTTAAATTCTGTTCGTTTTACTTTGTTTTTTTATTTTATAACGCTTCTGCTTTGATTCCTGCTGCGCTCTGCGGGTAATTCCTACTTTTGCGGTTCGTTGAATTTGCCACAAAATTCGCGGGTGATCCCTGTACACGCCCACATCATTTATGTAACATATGTAATTCGATGTTTTTGGTTAGTTCTCTGTTGTAGCTTCCGACATTTTTCGTCCATTGTGCGATGTTGGATAGGAATTGTTTTTAGTTTGACTGCCGGAAATGGTTTGTAATCGATTTTGTAATTGGTTCATGGCGTGTGGTGGTGATGGAAGTGGTGTTGATGGAGGTCGTGTTATCCCAACATGGCCTTTAAGCTTCTGTTTGTTAGTGG
Organism: Tetanocera ferruginea; assembly: GCA_958299015.1. Classification (NCBI taxonomy): domain Eukaryota; kingdom Metazoa; phylum Arthropoda; class Insecta; order Diptera; family Sciomyzidae; genus Tetanocera; species Tetanocera ferruginea. The sequence goes on along the minus strand of OY282642.1, from coordinate 115,099,745 downwards.
CATATGCAAGTTGAGTTAATTATTATATTTGATGAAAATGTATTTCTTGATTGCCAGTTAGTAGCGTAGGTTGAGCGTATCCATCATCCTTCATGCAGCAGAAATAATTAGAAGAGTAGTAGAGTGTAGTAGTGTGTGGTATGTGTGCAGTAACTATTTGGGTAAATTTATACATTCATCACTCATATCAAGAACGAGATATGAAATTTACAGATGAGTGCCGACCAACTCAATGAAATAGCTTTTGCACAGAATTGATTAATTCTGCCACAAAAAAAAAAAAAAAAATCAAAACAAAGGATATGAGTTTGAAATGAGTTTGAGTTTTATTCCATATTTCATTGACGGAGGATATACCATATCGCAAGAATATGACAAACAAAAGTTCATAATAATTTAAATTAAACAAAACGCTTTTTTTTATATCCATTACTAAATACTAAATAATAAATACTAAATACTAAATACTAAATACTAAATACTAAATACTAAATACTAAATACTAAATACTAAATACTAAATACTAAATACTAAATACTAAATACTAAATACTAAATACTAAATACTAAATACTAAATACTAAATACTAAATACTAAATACTAAATACTAAATACTAAATACTAAATACTAAATACTAAATACTAAATACTAAATACTAAATACTAAATACTAAATACTAAATACTAAATACTAAATACTAAATACTAAATACTAAATACTAAATACTAAATACTAAATACTAAATACTAAATACTAAATACTAAATACTAAATACTAAATACTAAATACTAAATACTAAATACTAAATACTAAATACTAAATACTAAATACTAAATACTAAATACTAAATACTAAATACTAAATACTAAATACTAAATACTAAATACTAAATACTAAATACTAAATACTAAATACTAAATACTAAATACTAAATACTAAATACTAAATACTAAATACTAAATACTAAATACTAAATACTAAATACTAAATACTAAATACTAAATACTAAATACTAAATACTAAATACTAAATACTAAATACTAAATACTAAATACTAAATACTAAATACTAAATACTAAATACTAAATACTAAATACTAAATACTAAATACTAAATACTAAATACTAAATACTAAATACTAAATACTAAATACTAAATACTAAATACTAAATACTAAATACTAAATACTAAATACTAAATACTAAATACTAAATACTAAATACTAAATACTAAATACTAAATACTAAATACTAAATACTAAATACTAAATACTAAATACTAAATACTAAATACTAAATACTAAATACTAAATACTAAATACTAAATACTAAATACTAAATACTAAATACTAAATACTAAATACTAAATACTAAATACTAAATACTAAATACTAAATACTAAATACTAAATACTAAATACTAAATACTAAATACTAAATACTAAATACTAAATACTAAATACTAAATACTAAATACTAAATACTAAATACTAAATACTAAATACTAAATACTAAATACTAAATACTAAATACTAAATACTAAATACTAAATACTAAATACTAAATACTAAATACTAAATACTAAATACTAAATACTAAATACTAAATACTAAATACTAAATACTAAATACTAAATACTAAATACTAAATACTAAATACTAAATACTAAATACTAAATACTAAATACTAAATACTAAATACTAAATACTAAATACTAAATACTAAATACTAAATACTAAATACTAAATACTAAATACTAAATACTAAATACTAAATACTAAATACTAAATACTAAATACTAAATACTAAATACTAAATACTAAATACTAAATACTAAATACTAAATACTAAATACTAAATACTAAATACTAAATACTAAATACTAAATACTAAATACTAAATACTAAATACTAAATACTAAATACTAAATACTAAATACTAAATACTAAATACTAAATACTAAATACTAAATACTAAATACTAAATACTAAATACTAAATACTAAATACTAAATACTAAATACTAAATACTAAATACTAAATACTAAATACTAAATACTAAATACTAAATACTAAATACTAAATACTAAATACTAAATACTAAATACTAAATACTAAATACTAAATACTAAATACTAAATACTAAATACTAAATACTAAATACTAAATACTAAATACTAAATACTAAATACTAAATACTAAATACTAAATACTAAATACTAAATACTAAATACTAAATACTAAATACTAAATACTAAATACTAAATACTAAATACTAAATACTAAATACTAAATACTAAATACTTGAGTTTGAGTTTGTGACTAAATACTAAATACTAAATACTAAATACTAAATACTAAATACTAAATACTAAATACTAAATACTAAATACTAAATACTAAATACTAAATACTAAATACTAAATACTAAATACTAAATACTAAATACTAAATACTAAATACTAAATACTAAATACTAAATACTAAATACTAAATACTAAATACTAAATACTAAATACTAAATACTAAATACTAAATACTAAATACTAAATACTAAATACTAAATACTAAATACTAAATACTAAATACTAAATACTAAATACTAAATACTAAATACTAAATACTAAATACTAAATACTAAATACAAAATACTAAATACTAAATACTAAATACTAAATACTAAATACTAAATACTAAATACTAAATACTAAATACTAAATACTAAATACTAAATACTAAATACTAAATACTAAATACTAAATACTAAATACTAAATACTAAATACTAAATACTAAATACTAAATACTAAATACTAAATACTAAATACTAAATACTAAATACTAAATACTAAATACTAATTTTCTATCACCTTAATTTAACAATTGCATGCGTCGACAGATTAATTTGATACAATCTTGAATCGCATTTTATATTTCTATAAGGGCCCGAAAAGTCTTAATAAAATTTAATGCAACAACAAAGTGACTTTGATTGACTCAGTTAATGAAGCATAGTAAGTGTTTCACCAACTTTTTGAGTTTAACTATGTTATGCGGCGTGTGTTTATAAGATAGAACAATGGCTACTTATATAAACAGTGAATGTTTTTGTTATTGTTTTTGTTTTTGTTGTTGTACTAATAATGCAATTAACCTAAATTACCTGCTTGCTCACGCGGTCTACAAAGAAGCAGCTTGTTTCTGCTTATGAAAGTCAATAAATGCAAATCAAATAATTCTAAGTGCTTTCCACTCCTTCTTTCAACAGTTTGAGGAGGCAATTCGCCTTGTGTGCTAGCCTTTAAGTTACCATAACGCTTTAATAAAGGATTAAAGTGGCGTGTGCCTTGACTGCAAATAGTTAAAATTAAACTTCAATTCAAACACGCGCCGACAACCACTGAAAATATCTTATATTTTCTTACAGCTATCTCCTCTCAAAATATATATGTACATTGATTACATGTGCCATTTTTAATTGCAATTGAGTAGTTGGTAATATTACATTCTCATGATGATGACGGCAGTGATGATGTTGATGATGTTGATGAAGATAATACCTTTTGTTTTTGTTGCTGCAGGTTTTTCTTATGGATTTTCGTTTGAGCACGTGTTGAGGCTTATTTTACTGATATTGCGCAGTCATTAGCTTTTATTCCAGTGGTTGTTGTTTTCTGGTTAAATTGTTCAAATATCTTTTTCTAATAACGATGACGATTTAGTTTGCCATGAAATGTTATGACCTAGATATCATTACGTAACAATTGATGAAATAGATAAAAACAATTTTGAGTGAATTTCTTTACGTAGTAGGAGGTAATTTTATTTAACTAGATTGTTACTGTCCAATTTTCAAGATTCACAAAAAATGTTCACATTATTACCAGACAATCAATAAAAAATATTACCAAATTGTTTAATTATTTTAGTCTAGCTAAGAGTTTTTCCAATGTTGTTGGAATAATATTATGTACTTTTAAAAACTTGGTTATTCGAATTTGATGTTTTAGTTGTGCGATAAAAATTAGTATAAAAACGTATTAACAAAAAAAAAAAGAAAACTACCTACTTCAAAATCACAACAAAGTAATATATAATTTTAAATTACTTTTCCTATAAATTTCTTGGTCAAATTTGATAATTGATTTAAATACATTATCAAATTAGAAATCTTTTTATTTGAATTTTTCTTCAATTTTCGTTAAAGGTTCAGGTTTCTGGCCTGAGGAAGCTGTTGAATCGATATATCGTGAATGTTATGTAACTTGGGACAAATATTGCATAAATAATATTAAATATGACTCTTATTCATCGAGGCTTTGTTAAGCTGCTATTGAATTTGCATCTTTTAATATTTGATTGTAAAAATAAAAACAGAAAAAATTTAAAAAAAAAACCAAGACGAATAAAATTTCCAAACGAAAAAAAAAACCAAAAATAAATAATAAAAAACTAATAAAAATTATATTATTCAACAAACATTACGTCCATATTGTTCTGAAAGTGGTTTGTTATACACACAAAAAAAAAAAATTGGCCATTTTAGCCCTTGAAAGGACTTTGACCGAGCTTCTACTGATCAATTGTGTTGTGTGTGTTATGAAATGTTTGCACACAATTGACCGAGAACTGGACCTACATGTTTTCTGCCGACTCCGAACGGCTAAAGTTCATGTTTTCAAGAAGCTTTACATGGCATTATTAACTCTCTGAGGTTTGCCATTGTCTGCAGAGAGGTGGTGATCGATCAGAAAAATTTTTTATTGAAAAAACTTTTCGCCGCGACTGGGGATCGAACTCGGAGATCGAACAAAAATGTTCCCACAGTGATCTTGAAGCATAAAAAGGATTAGCCAAAATTAATCCAAAATAGCTTGACGCTGGAAAATAATCCAGCATAAAATAAGAAAGCACATCCATATGTAAAATATGTCATAATTTTTACCCTCTTAATCTTTAATGTATGTGTCAGGCCCGTAGCCAAGGGGTGGATTTTCAAAAGTTCACAGCTCTCTTGCCCAGTAAGTACTGAAAATATACAAAAAATTAATTCAACTCAAGCAAATACAAGCAAATATTTATACATCTAAACAAAACATGTTCAGCAGATGAACATCCTACCCTACTTATGTATTTTTTATCACACAAACCATCTACCACCACCCAAAAAAAGAAAATCCTTACTATGGTCCAGGTATATGTCATTTTTGTCCCTTTGTGTAAAAAAAGACAAACCCATAAAACAGGGAAGATATAACAAAATGACACAGAAAAAATTTTTCATAAAATTACACTTTAGTTTATAAAACTTTATGAATTTAAAAACTTTTTATCATTTACATTTTACTGCTACAAAAATGTATTAGCAACATATGTCAGGGACAGACTGCAAATGATAAAATTGATGCTGCACGTGAATTTGTCTTGCATTTGATTTGCTTTTAATTGATGCGGAAATAATTGAAATCTGTCTAGACAGTTGATGTCAGCTGCAAAATCAAAATTTGCGAAACGCAAAAATTTGCATTTTTGTTGTTGATTACATTTGAAATAACACTAAGCAATGTCATTCAAAAGCAAACTGTTTTTTAAAAATAATAATTTTAAACGAATATTTTATTTAGAGCTTTTTTTTTATTTCAGTCAAGAACAAAAAGTGAAAATTGTCTTGAGCATTAAAAACATTCATTAACTATTTTTCAACTTTTAAAACAGTCCAACCGATATCAAATGATAGTTTACAATCAACGGTTACTGGTTAGATAGAAAAAACTAACACGTCTATCGGCGTTTTATAAGCTTACAAGCGTTAATAAAAAAACTTGACATGACAAACAATATTTTTATCTCCTCTTTCTAAATCCTTTGGTAGAAGTAATTGTGGGGAAAAATTACTATATGTCGTGCATTGTTACTAGAACAATATTTTTTAATCAAATTGTTGTGTTGTTTTTTTTTTCAGTCTAACAACAAAGCAATGATTGCGACCCGACGAATATTGAATTAATTATCAAAAGTAATGGTAGCAGCTCATCATAAAATTAGGCACACAATCGTAATAAAATGATGACAACAACACAAAAAAAAAATACATTTAATTAACAATAAATTTAATGACTTTTTAACACACCTCGATTGTGCCCACGCATACACCCACAGGCAAACCCGTAAATTTATCACAAATAAAACAATAAATTCGGCATTTGCCACAGAAATACACGCATGCATATCACATGCAAACACATAAAACGATGGCATGTGTGGACACGTGTGTAAATTCCCGAACCATCAACAAAAATCAACCCACCATAATAAATGTGCGTGTATTAAAACAAAATGAAAGCAAAAAAAAAAAAAAAACGAAAAAAAATAAAATCAGAAAAACTTAACAGAACAAAAATAAAAGAACAAATTTATTTTATTTCATTACTTATTCATGGCTTTGATGTTTCATGACTCTGCTTTAAATTCTGGGCTTGAGTGAAATTTTGTTCATTATTTTTATCTATATAGAGTTAATTTAAATAACGCTGCAAAATTTACGCACACATTTACTGTTTACGAATTTTATATTTTAACCCATGCGCTAATGTTTTTTGATTATTTTGTGATTTTAACTTTATTGTGTAGACATGAATCAGTCACGAATAACCGGCAAACACGCACGCACACTTTGTTGAAATTTTATTGAAACAACAAAACAATTAAAATACGCATTTAAACAAAAACACACATACACACACACACCTAAATAATTATGCAAATTTATGATTTTTTTTGCGTTTTTTTTTATGTTGGCAATGCATGGTTTTGCATAAATTAAAGAATTATCGGCACTCAAGAGACAGTCGAAATTAATATGTATATTTAAAATTGAAGATTTTCTTCATTATGCATATATTTTATGCTCTAACTGGTTGAGCGAAAAGCTCCTGGGATTTGCCAGAGTATGTTTGTTTTAAAGCACAGTATTTTTAAAATTGCTGCAATTTAAGTGCCACACATTATATGAAACAGTTCTCTGCGGCAGTCAAAAGAAGTTTATTTCTTTTTTTATGTTCATTTAGAATATTTTAAATATGTTAAAATTTTCACTTAATTTAAATATGAAGTATCCAGAGGCGTTCCTGGGGGGGGCGGAGGGGGCGGTCCGCCCCGGGTACCACCATTTTAGGGGTGACACCATTTCGATATTTTTTTTATTTCTCAAACAATCAGAAAAGGTGAAAAAATACTTAACGTTAAAAAATGTGTGTCTCATTTTTTTAATAGCTGTTTTAAAATTTAAAATTCTGCTTGCAAGTCGAAACAATGAGGAGAAAACATTGTGGAAATGTTTTCAAAGCTAAAATTAATTAAAACTTATTCAAGGTCTTCCAATAGAGAGGTAAGCGATTCCGATCTTGCTATTTTATCCATTGAAAACGAGCTTGCAAGTAATATTGATTTCGATGAGGTTATTTTGAAAGTTATTTATTTGTTAAGCGCACAATACATCGAAATGGAATAAAAATAGAAAAAAAATGTTGATGTTTTTTTTAAGCTATAACAAAAAAAAAAGAAGAAGATTATTGGATTTTAGCAAAACTTTTCTGTAATTTTATTTAAAGTATTTATTTTTTATTTTCAAAATATTATTTGCACTTTTTTATAAACAAGAAAGATCTGCAAATTTAAAAAGTGATTTTTTACGAAAAAATGTAAATTTTGCACAGAAAAATATTAATAATTTATCAAATTTAAGATTGAATAACAAAATAAATTCTTCGATTTTAGCGAAACTTTTTCGTAATTTGATTTGAAGTATTAACTTTTTATTTCCAAAATATTATCTGCACCTTTTTATAAACAAGAAAGTTATCCAGGTTTAATAAAGTGACTTTTTGTGAAAACTAATAATTTTTGCATAGAAAAATAATACAGCAAAATTCCAAATGGATTCCGAAGGATTCTTTAATTTTGTAGTGAATCTCACGAAGAAGTTATAGTGATGAAAGTAAGTAGTGATATGAGTGATAAAAAAAAGTTACCATATTTATTTTTCTATTATAAATAACATGAAATGTGTCTTAAATTGAATTTTTAAAAAACAAATAATATAGGTGCATGGTACCCTTAAGATTTTACCAATTTCTATAATTTTCAGTTCACATCTATTTATCTTCTTGTCTAGCATTCTCACTGAGTTTTGATAGGATCTGGCTACTTTTGTATGTACCTCCCATACAAAATCGTATACAAATTTAATATAGGTCCAATGAAGGTACCCCTAAGTTCTCATCAATTTCTACTGTTTTCAGTGCAAAACTATTTCTCTAATTGCCTAGCCTTTTGACCAACTTTTTTAAGCACTCGCATACAAAATAATGTAAAAAATTAATATAGGTCCAAGGAAGCTGACGCTAGGAACTAACCGATTTCAGCCATTTTTGCAATTTTGCTTATTTAGCTTAAATTATTCAACAAAACAAAATTGAATAATCATCGGAGCACTCTTTCTATTTGTGGTGACCGTGGCATGCAGGTTAAGTGTGTGGCTTAGCATGCTCGGAGCCCGGGTTCGATCCCCAGCCGCGGCGAAAAGTTTTTTCAATAAAAAATTTTTCTGATCGGTCACCACCTCTCTGCAGACAATGGCAAACCTCAGAGAGTAAATAATGCCATGTAAAGCTTCTTGAGAACATGAACTTTAGCCGTTCGGAGTCGGCATAAAACATGTAGGTCCAGTTCTCGGTCAATTGAGTGCAAACATTTAATAACACACACAACACAATTGATCATAAGAAGCTCGGTCAAAGTCCTTTCAAGGGCTGAAATGGCCAATTTGTTTTTTTTTTGTTTTTTTACTCTTTCTATTTTTGTACTAATTTTGTATAGGATGAATACACTGTGCAGCGCCATTAAAAAGCATACTTTCAAGAATTTTTTTATGACATATTGTTATAACAGATTTTTTGTGAGAATAAGTAAATTATAATACAATATTTGAAGATTATTTAAAAAAGTTTGGTACAAAAATATAAAGTAATAACAGATTTATTGCAGTTCTCCGCTGGTGCCTCAAAAAAATTGGTTTTTGTAGTGAACGCGATGATATGTTGATGTTTTTCACAATAAAATCGACCTACTTTTTATTGTAAGATAGATACTAATTGAAAAATTTAAACCTCATTTGAGAGTTATTTTAATGTACAATATGTGGAAAAATAACATGTTTGGGAAAATCGATTTAAAGTTATGTTCACTGGTATAGCTGAGTTGAAGCCGATTGTCCTCAAAATTCAATACAATATTCTTGAGATGTTCAAAACTTTACGCCGCCCTTAATAAGTATTCTTTATTAAACCTTTTTTTCGAAAAACATAAAGATAATAATAAAAACACTAAATCACATCGAATTGGTTTCTAACTGCATTTAAAAATTTCTTATCTATAGGGGTGATACCATGAGTACCCGCCCCGGGTGACACCAAACCCAGGAACGCCTCTGGTAGTACCTCTACAGAACCCTAACTTCTGTACATAATTTTGTCTAATCCGAAGTTTACTAACCGAATAACGAACTTCGAACATCACCTGAATTCAAAATATGGGTTATATCGCTGATGATTAGATGATTCTGTGTCGACAAAGAATAACCGCTAAATTCGAGTTAGGATAAAGTGATGTTATTATTTTCATTGCGTTTTTTCGCAACGAAATACACTTGTACGCAAATTTTTACGGTTGTACCTTGAACATTTTTAAAAAGTTTGAGGCCATCAAATCCAAAGAGCAAAAGTCAGGGTACCCTGATATTAGGTAGCGATTTTAATTTTCATTTTCTCTTCTGAAATTTTGAAAATGAGTATAGCTGTAATTCCTTGTCAACACAAGATTTCTTCAATGAATAAATTTTTAAAAGCAAATTCAGCATGTGGCAAGATATGGGCATTTCCGTAGAAAAGTCTACCGTGACCAAAAAATTAAAAGTTAACCAACATTTCTTTTTTACTTGACTTATTAAAGAGAAATATTCAAAATTAATTTAATTAAAGAGTTCAAATTTTTCAGTTCATGTTGCGATGGCAAGATATCGGGCTACCAGGTTTAAGTTAAAGTTTTGGTCAGTTTTGTTTATTTCTATCAGCATTTTCTCTTCACAATTTCCATTTCTAAGAGTAATTGTGCAATTGCACTCATATGCAAAACTTTTGCTATAAAAACAACGAAACGCAAAATAAATGCAAAAAAACAAGCAAATATCAATTAACGGTAAAATTTTGATTTGCTTTTAAGTTACAACATTGCCCACAGCTCCCAAGTCGGGCCTGCTCTCTAGCAAAGTGAAGTATCCTTTCCAGAATAAATAATTAATTTATATACATAGCCTGATAATTAGCACATCACATAGAGTTTGAATCCCCATTAGTGAGATTTGTTTGGTAAGTATTGCTTCATACAGGCGTTCATCATTAATTAATAGACGTTGTTCCATAGGAATACTGGACAATTTTTGCTTTAGATGGTCTATTAGTGGATGCAGTTTATGAAGCTTATCATTTTGAAGATGATCCACTGGCTTATGTTGGTCGTTGTCATTGAAGTGGAGGATGCTGTTTGTCTACTCCAATCTTTTAACAGTCATCGCCTCTTTGCTTGGAAACCATGTTTATTGCTCCAGTTTGATCGTACGCTGGTATACTGGTAAGCTGACATAAATATCAGTATTCCCATATACTTTCTCAGCTCATCTTCATTAATTGAGTCTGGGCGTCGTGATTGTTTCTGGCTAGAGTACCTGGTTGTTTCTGCAACAATTTTTGTAATCAAATCACGGCTAAAAAAATTGGCAAAAAACTGACCGAGAGTTTCAAGTTTCATTTCTTCTGAAGATAGATGCCTTGAAATTGTATGTTGTCTTCGGAAAACATAAGAGATTTTTTTTTTCTTCTATGTGAGCCTCTGGGCATCAAGTTTTAGAAATTAAGTTCTATTATGGCTTGTACGACGGCTTTCGGAAAACCGTGAATCAAGAGTTGGATACTAATCAAGATCTTCACCGTCCGACTCGATATCGTCTTCACAAATGTATTCATCATCTAATCGCGTTAAAAAATTCATTCTAAAAATAATGATCATAAATCAAACAAGTAAAGAAAGTCTAAAGTCGGTGTAGGCCGACTATGAAATACCCTAAACCCACTTTAAAAAAAAAAAAAAAAATTTATTGTAAATGGTCGTGTTCGTGGGCGGATGAAGTCCATTTTTCCAAACCATCTTTGTCTTGTCATAAAAAACATGCGTGCCAAATTTTAGCTCTTTAGGTTAAACAGAGGCTTATTTATTGCGTTTTCAATTTTTGGGTTGTATGGGAGGTGGGCGTGTCCGTGAGCAAATGACGTCCATTTTTCAATGACATCTTTGTGTTGATATAAAACAAACACATACCAAATTTTATTGTTGTAGACTTATTATGAGCTGAGTTATGCAGTTTTAAATTTTTGCGTTGTATGGGAGGTAGGCGTGGGAGGTAGGCAAAAATATTCAATAGTGCAGATCCTTGGGTACATGTGACCATGTGTACCAAGTTTCATCCAATTATCTCAACTCCTTCTTCTTATCCTGTGTATACGGACAACACATACACAACATAGATAGCTCGACTCACGTGGTGACGCTGATCAAGAATATATATACTTTTTTATACCGGACTCGCTTCATTCTATGCGTTACAAACGTTTGCAAAAAGTTAATATACCCTGACCTTTCAGGTTTAGGGTATAAAAACTGATACTCACTTAAAAAATTTTAGGGGTATTCTCGCAGTATAGCAAAGATGCAAAATTTGTGAAAATGCAACCTTGCAATACTGAAAAATGCAACACTGCGGGAGCGCACAAAATCACAAATATTGTGAATATTAAAAGAAATGCCGCGAACAGGTGAAAACAAAAAATTTAAATACTTACTCTGACGCACACGAACTCTAATTAACAAATTTCTCTCAATCAGAGTGCAAGGTTCAACGTCCACTCAAAACATGGGTATCACTGTTGCACAGATTGCACGAATTGCAAAACTTTTATCGCTTGTATTTTGTTGTTGTGTCGTTGCACGGGTTGCAAGATTCTGCAACTTTTGCAATTCTTACACCTTGCAAGGGTTTTGCAAGACAGCGAGAATACCCCTTTTATAATAACAGTTGCAAAAAAGTGCACCAAGTGCTTGTTGTATAATTTTTATTACAAACAACAAAACGAATATTTTCCAAATTTATGGTTTTTAAAGAGTCGGTTGGTGTGCTTGTTCCGAAAATAGTTTCCTGAGGTTATATAAGTTGGGGCAACCATTTAGGACATGTTCGATGGTAGCAAGTTGCAAGACTGGCAAGATGGTGGTGGTTCTCCGCATAAGAGATGTTTACGTAACAAAAGAGGTGACTCAAACGATCGATTACTGATTTGGTGTTCGGAATTTTTTATTGCGGTTTTTGGCTTTTTCTACATTATCTATAAGAATTGGGTTACTTGAGTTAATGAGTTTTGGACTGAGTCTAAACTTAAGATCTATTACTCGGTATTGTATTGTTGGAAAGTCAGCTTCAATAAGAATGATAGGGAAAGCTCCTGAGCTTCAACAAATAAAAAATTATTTCGGTGTACCAGAAAGAAGACATCATTACTTGTCTTTTGTGTGATCAAATTTTTTTTTAAACTTTTTTTGTTTTCAAGATATAACCAGTTTTATGTGGTATATAACGTTAAATTTTTTGTAAGTAAATTTCAAGACAGTTTTGCATTTTGAAAATATTTTCGAAATTTACAATGAAGAATCCGAAAATAAAGAACTTTATCGAAGAGGAGGGATAAAATAAACAACTAAAATCGAAATAATGAAAAAAAAATGCTATCTCGCATTTCTAGGAGCCAAAATGTGTGGTCTTCAACGTTACACATGCATACGTTTTTTTTCCAATTTGGATTTATTTCCGTGCGCAACACAGGCGAAATAAAAAACTTAAGTTACACGCAACTCAAACCTATTGGTTTAATACTTTGATCGTTTTTTTGATGGTATGGTTTATAAATAAACGAATAAAGTCGATGTAGAGTGAAATCAAACTAGTAAGGCATATCTTCGACTTGGCCGAAGTTAAAATACCCCCACGGCCGATTCTTAAGGGTTAAAGAATCTTAAATTGGAGAGCTTTTTGTATGAGATTTTAGAAGATTTTGTTATTTTTATGTGTCTAAAATACAAACATATCAAATTGCTTTCCAGCAGCATTAATATAAGCCTTCTTATAAAGTTTTCAATTTTGGGGTTGTATGGGAGGTGGGCGTGTTAGTATGTGTATGACGTCCATTTTCTCAACACACCTCAGTTTTGACATAGAATACACAAATACCGAGTTTCAGTTTTGTCACTTTAATATTAGCCTCTTTATAGAGTTTTCAATTTTGGGGTTGTATGGGAAGTAGGCGTGGTTTTTATCCGATTCAGCCCATTTTCAAACTTGATATTAGTTTTTTAGAAAAAAGCTTAAATATCGAATTTCAGTATGATAGCTTCAAAACTACGGCTGTAATCGTGTCCACAGACAGACAGACAGACGGACAGACGGACAGACGGACAGACAGACGGACATGGCTAAATCAACTCAGGTGGTGATGCTGATCAAGAATATATATATTTTTCTATACCTACCACGCCTCCTTTTGGGCGTTACACACGTCGTGACAAAATTAATATACCCCTTACGCAGTACGCGTGGGGGTATAAAAATCAAAATTTTTCGCTCGTTACATCAACAGAAAAAAAGTACAATATGATGTTTCAAAACATAAAATTACTGTTTGTTTTTTATTTTTTCATTAGTTTCATGTGTAATAAAATATTTCAATGACATCTAAAATTCTTGATTTCCTTTTGCTAATGACCGTTCATTTACTCGTTTGCCAGTCTGCACAAACATTAAAGCAAACTTCAACATAAGTTGTTCAGTATGAACAAAATACGTATGAAAGTTTTGAACTGTCAGCAGCTCACATGACTTAATCAAAATTTACTGCCATTAGCTGGTTATGATATAAACGTAGCCACAACTGGTCGATGATTTCAACGACGACGACGACGACGACGACGGCGATGAAGCACAACACAATCCATGTTGAGCGCTATTAAAAATGTCCCAATGCAAAGACGGCAACGTATGTAAATTTAACAAACACACATTAATTCAAACAAATACTTTTTCACATTCACACACACACATAAGATGACTAAAACTATGATTTTCAATGCACAACTTTTGCCAAACTCAGTTTGTTCTAATATTTTCGCATTTCAGCAGCTGTCTGGCATTTTGTTACCTTGCCTTTGGTTTATGCATTTTGATATTTATGTTTCCCCAGATAAAGCCAAGCAACGACATCGCACACAGATGCACTCTCATACATGCAGCCACACATACTCGGAGAAAGCCCAAGGCTTTATGTGCTATTATCGCGCGAGCTGAAAACACACTCCAACAGAAATACAAAATCCTAGAAGAGCATCCGGTTGTCGAGCGACGAACTTCCGGTCGGCAAAGTCAAGTTAATACAACTTATTTAAGCTGTCAGTGAATGAAGTGTTGGGTGTGAGTGTGATTTAATGAGCATGTGTGTGTGTTTGTGTGCACTTCTAACACACTGTTTTGCTTGCTCTGCCAACTGCCCACACACACAATCACAAAAACAATAAATTTTATTAATCATGCCTTGCCGCCGTACATCTCACCGACTGCGCTGCTCTTTTGTCCTGCAAACATTTTGCATTTATGTGTCCTGCTTACGAGGTGCTTTTATTATAATTTTTGTTTTTCTTTTTCATTTTTGCTGCTGCTAAATGGTCGCTTGATTCACATGTGAGTTCATTTCTGAACTTTGTCAATTTGAGTTGCTGTCTATGTGTGCGTTTTTGTCTGTGTGTGTGTGTGTGTGTGTGTGTGTGTTTTATTATGATTTTTGTGCATTTGTGGCAAAAGTTGGTGCAAAAAGTTTTGTTCATTAATCATATGAAGTGGATATTCCAAGTGACTATTTAAAAAATATATATTCAATATTATCTTAATGAAAATTAATCGAGCGCATATGTTGCACTTCAAAACAATTGCATATGTTTCAAAAAACAAAACGAAAAAATCACAACATTTAATTATTATATTCAGTTTTGAGCACTTATAGTAAGTTTTTATTTAACAGCGACTGTCAAATGGAACTATTGTTTTATCAGCAACTTTGAGGGAGCGACACTTGGCTTAGCCTTTAAAGAGTTATGCTTGTTAGTTATGCTAATATTGCTTGATGGTATTCATTAAAAATTTTAAATTTTGTCTCAAAACAAATAAATATTAAATCAAAGCCATGAACAAAATCGCAAACATATATAAAACACAAAAATTTGGTGGAGCACGACCTAGACAAATTTGAAAAGATTATATCTAACATATCATTATTCTGATTTTTATCATCAATCATCTTTACGTCACTTATGCTTTATAGCAGTAAATATATTTTGAAACAAAAATTGAATACATTTTCAAACAGCCCATTTGGAATATGAATCCTCAAAGATGCAGTCTTCAAAATCGCTTCAAAGCCCAAGTATGTATACTCAAAGCGCACGCTGACTTTCTTAAAGACAAGTCATCATATTGTCAGCTAAAAATAAATAAATAAATTTTAAGCAAACAAAAAAACAAAACCATGAACGGAAAGCGTATGCTTTTGTTTTTACTAGGCATCCGTTCTGTAATACGTGGACGCATGGCGTCCTTTATGACATTTCAACCACATGTAATGCAAGCCGAAGTGGGATTTAGTTTGAAAATGTCTTCAAAGACACCCATGTAAATGGATCGATCCGTCTTGCAAGAAACTGACATGTCCCGAAAACATCTTCGAAGACGGATTAATCCATTGCCTGCTGGAAAATTTATTTTTAACCCTACTTCCCTGTTTCAAATGAGTCCCTAATTCTCTATTGGGGTCAAATTTGATACTATTAAAGAAAAATCAAAGAAATTTATGTTTCAACTCAAATTAAAAATCCAAATCATTATTATTGTTATTCATTTATTTATTCTGAATACAAATTTAACTTTTAGAAATGATCAGGGCATACCGAGAATATTTTCGTTTAGATATATGTGTGTGTGATTCTTGAGGGATTTTCTTTTTTTGCTAATACTTTTTCGAAAATCTACAAACCAGAAACAGGGTTTCCACCATTAGCACAACCAAAGGGGGATTTCGGGGTTTAACCCCCCCCCCAAAAAAAAAATTATTGTAGAACTAAGCAAAATAGCATTCAATCAAAGTGAGTCACATGAAAACCAATCACACGTCTTATGAAATGAGTTAAAGCCCCAACTGCATATTTCAAATTGATTCTGTTTGATGCATAATCTACTACATTAGTCATATTTTATTCTAATATAAAATAAGGAGAAAAAAAAGTGAGCCGGAAACTGACTCAAAACTAAGAGGTACTCTTAAAAACAATTTAATGTTTTTTTTAAACACCTATAAAATATATACTTTTTATGGTATGTATATTGGAGAGCAAGTGAGCTAGATGTCAAATTCAGCTGTTCGAATTTGAGTTGTTCAAATTGTTGTTGTTGCCTTTTCGTTTGACATTTATAGCACTCACAGCATTGTTTATGTAAAATAAGACATTTGAGCAGCAATATTAATATGAGTCTACCTTATAATTCTATCGTGGGTTATCGTAAACCACACCATACGATATATCAGTGGAAAGAAGAGCTCAATAATTTTCCAAAAAGTTTATATGCATGTTAATACCATGAAAAATACATATTGTACAACCTCTTTTAAAAAATGACGTAATTTCAATTTTTTGGGGTCTCAAAAGAGTTTGTAAAGACCAAAAATTTTAAAAATTAGCTTAATTCGCTTATGTACATATGTGTACCATAAAAATCTTTAGTTTTTTGCTTATCTTGGGTATGCATTCTGAAGAAAAAAAAATGTATATGCAGAAAAGGGGTTCAGAAGAACTAAAACCGCTCCATGGGGATTTCTTCGACCCAAAAAATATTATACAGAAATTGTTTAGGTTATTGTTAATTGGTTATCGTATGACAGGAGCTTTTTTTCAATTTTATTCAAATTTTTGGTAATGTTCCAAGTTTGAAAGTGTGTTTTTTCGAAAAAAATATTGATTTTAAAAATTTATAAAAAATCGAAAAATATTTAAAAAACAGCTCGTGTTATACAAAAGCGAATCAAGTTTGAAAAAAAACAAAAAAAAAATGTCGTCAAAAATGAACCCGCTAGTGCCGCAACCAGTACGAAAATCATGGTTTCGCGATAAATGCGTTTGTGAACAAAAAAAAATGCAAAGAAATATAAAAATGCGCTCTCACCAATCCGACTGTAACTTTTGAACCCGTTAAAATTTTTCCATGAAACTTTTAAGAATAAATTTTAAGAATATTTACTGAAATACAAAATTAAAAAAAATGGTTTAAAAAAAACGGCCAATGTCTTATCATGGCTTATCATCCCGTCATATCGCACACTAAATACAAAACAGTCACAACTCAAAAAACATAACTTTTCCAGGAGAAATGAAAAATAAAACTATTTGGTTGAAACTGTAGAAAAAAAGCAATTTTCATTTAAACACACAAACTTCATTCTTCCAATTAATGGAGAAAAGAATGAAAAAGATAGTGAAATATATGTTTTATGAATTGATTTATATCAAAAAGTCGATACAAAAAAATTTGAGTTTTGACTGTTTTATATTTAGTGTGCGATATGTTTTTTTTATATGCTTAAACTTCTTATACTTCAACTCAAAAAAAAAAAACAAAACAAATTGGCCATTTCAGCCCTTGAAAGGAGTTTGACTGAGATTCTTATGATCAATTGTGTTGTGTGTGTGTGTTATTAAATGTTTGCACCGAGAACTGGACCTACATGTTTAATGCCGACTTCGAACGACTAAAGTTGATGTTCTCAAGAAGCTCTACATGGCATTATTAACTCTCTCGCAGACCGGTGACCGACCAGAAATATTTTTTTTTAAAAAAACTTTTCGCCACGACTGGGGATCGAACTCGGGATCCGAGCATGCTAAGCCACACACTACACCTACATGCGACGGTTACCACCGGTCCCACATGTTTTTCTACTACATCCATTTTAATTTCGCTAAGTTTGCTAAATTGTTGTTTTTTTCACACAAATTGTTGGTTTTTCGAAATCGTTTAACATATCTGACCTTCTTTTGACCATTTTCCTTTGACGAATTTAATTTGTAAAACAGATTTGAAAAAAAAAAACCTTTAACTTAAATCTTTCTCAAGTTGCTTGGGGCATCCATTTATTACATCCATTTATTTAATTTGGCGATTTTTTTTAACCATTCGTCCTCCAAGTGAGATGTCGTCAGATTTGTTTCGACCCCATCCCCCCTCCTGTAATCTCACATGAGATTGCTAAAAATGTGTGTTTTCAGTGTAAATATATTAATTTGTGTGTATTGGATTTATCAAAAAAAAAGTACTTCGTTTACATATTTTTTTTTTTATAAGGATTAGTTGAGAGTAGTATTAAAGACTACTGGAATCGTAAAAACAATGAAAAAATCTAACTTCAAAATACTTAAATGAGAATTTCTAAAATTGGTGGAAGAATATTCATTCTAATTGAGTCCAAGGGAACTCATGTGCAGTAGACCGGATCATTCTTGTTTGAATAAAAAAAATGTCAGCCATTCGGGGTCTCAAAAGTAAGAACTTTAACATTTTAGCAAATGTGAGTATGCGTTCTGTGAAAACTAAAAAGTTTTAAGCAAAAAACATGTTTTTTTATTAAAAAAAACTTTCAGGAGAATCAAAATTGCTTCTGCGGATTTTCTCTGATTTGAAAAAAAAATATGCAGAAATCATTTGAATGAGTTCCTCTAACTTTTGAGACCCCGACCGGCGGAAACTAAATTTCGATCCGGTCTGATGTGCAGCCTCAAGAGTGGACTAGTGGAAAAAGCATGACAGGTTATTTTTCAGTATAATCAACTAGTCCTTCAACCTCGCTCTGATTAAGCCACTCTTAACCGAACGGAGTGTTTGGCTAGCCGGTGTTTAAGCAATCGACGGACTACTTTGTGGAGCTCGCATAGCCGCGACAAATATTATTATGTAAAATTTGGTCATATTTTAGAGGAGAAACACCTTAACTCAATTTAACTCAATTAACTCATAATTCTAGACTGTTTCTTGCAGATGAAAAATTCCATAATCTTTGCACATCCTCTCCCCCACGTGAGAGTGAGTGAAATTCAGCTTAACCGCCCGCCATCCTAAACGCCTTACGTAATTAATGGGAGCCCCGTTATATACGGCTGATTCCACACTAATGAGGAACGGAAACATGAATCCTAAAATGCTTTCAATTGAAATAATTTTAGGTTCTCGCATTAAAATGGAGTCTTTAGTTATTCCTATTGCAAAACTATTTTTAGTTTTGATGCTTTTTTATGTTTTTTGACAATTTAACTAAACAAACTCCGAGTTGAGAAAAACTTAAAATATTTTGTTTAGATTTAAAACGTTGAAAGCAGCCATCTCTTAATGCACATTCAAAAAAATAAGGTAGCAATGTTAAAAAAGATAACAATGTTTATAACAAGGATTGGTTATTGCGTTAACAAAGAAAAAATATTTAAACTGAGTGTTTTTTCAGTGTCACACACGTTCCAAAAAAATGCTATAGTTTTCCTAAGAAGCAACATGGGCTTATGAGAAGGATGAAACTTTCCTTAAGTAAGGATATTGATGTTTAACATAAATTTGTTAACTTTTTTCTTCATTTCCGTTACAAGAAGTTGGTCACACCCGGAACGGTTTTCAACATTTTTTTCTAATAATGAAATTTTTGCAAATATATGAATAAAAACTTTGATTAAAACTAATTTTGTAAATTCATGTTTTACGAAATTATTTGCGTGGGTATTAATTTGATCAAAAATTCATGCGAAAAATATTTTTTTTTTATTTATATTAAAAACATTTATATAGGTATTAATTTGATCAAAAATACATGCGAAAAAATTTTTTGCAAAAATATATTTTTTATTTAAATATATTAAAAATTAAATTAATTAAAACATAGTTTTTGATTTTAGTGTCAAAAATATGTGATGGTTTTTCTATCTATTAAGATCTTATACATAATGCCCACATAATTCGAACTCGTCACACCAGCGACAATCTTATGCCAATTAAAAGTTTAAAAAAGAATGGTTACCGCCATTTTTTAAAAATATTTTTCACTGGTATTCAATAGAAAATATATTAAATTTGTCTATATGTAAGTCAAAAATGGTCTCATTGTGGCAGTTAGACCGAATTTCAATGTTAAACTCAGAATTTTTAGTTTTTAAAATTATGCTCGTCACACCCGTCCCAGGTGTTTAAGCGAATATAACTATTAAACTAGCATAAATAATTACATTATGTTTTAGCATTTTGAAACCCTGGGGCATCTTCTAATAGACCCTTTAGTAAATTGCTTAAATTTTAATCGATTAACACCATTTTCAGCACGATAAAGAAGTCAAAACGTCACACCCGTCTCTATGGTATGTGGAACAAGTCCCTGCAATCGATTTGATTATCCGAAAAGATGAAATGTCGAACACTTAATTTGGTTTTGCAAATGATTTCAAATGAAAACTTCAAAATTGAAGTTATGATATTAAAACTAAGTCATTAAATTTAGTTAAAATTAATTTATAGAATAAAAAAGCATTTAAGGATCTCCTGATGTTGAATTCAAAATATAAAATTTATTCGAAGTTATGCTTCTTTCGCTTTTGTACAAATCATGAGCTTATCAGAGCTTGTAATGATGACAGATACATTTATATAGAAATTATCGCATTTTAACTTTTGTTGTCAACACTAAAATTATAGAAAAAAAACTTTGAACATTCGATTTAAATACAATTAAGATGCTGTAAAGCCAGGCGTCAACGTTCTCTACCAAAGTCAAGTTTTACCAAATTTAAGTTGTGTTTTGCAGGCAAAAAACTTTTGCTGATAAAAATTTTTTTTTTCTTTTTGCAAAAATAACAATACAATTTAATGCAAACCACCAACTAATGTTTACTGCCGAATGTCCTCGCCTTGTTGGTTGTAAAGTTTTTCGCCTTCATTTTATTTTTCAGTCAATGACAGACATTTTGTGCTTTATTTTGTAAAAATGCTGCAAATGAATCTTAGCGGCATAAAAACTTTTTATTTCCGTCCCGTTAAGATGTTGTTCTTTTCTGTTATTCCGGCTTTGCAGAACTTTGTTTCCACGCTCTTTTTTTCGATTACTTTTATTTCGGTGTTGATGTCTTGTACTACAACAGCACAAGATTAAAAGTTGTCGTCCTTTTTTTTTTTTGTTTTTTTGATGCTCTTATTTTTAATTGCAAATATTTAACAATGCATTGGCTTGAGGATGTTTGTTTTTTTCTTTTTGTCTTCATTTAAAGATTATCCTAAATGTCGAAATCATTTGGTTCAATCAGAGCGCTCAGGACAGGATAATTACATAATGAGATTGCAAATAACAACAAAAAAGAAACAGAGCACAAAGTGAATTTTTCAACATACATATGTAGCACAAGACTTCGTTACTTTCTGTGCTTTTTTTTAAAGTATTTCAGTCAGACCATCTTCGTTAGCCCGGCAAACTTTTTGCCCCAAATAAGTCGATGACTCTGCACATATACATTAGCTGTCTCTTGTTAACTGGTAGACAACATGCTGCACTCTATCTCTTTCAATTTTCCTTTATCAGACATTAATTTCGTTTGCCGTAAAGCTCTTCTTTTTTTTTTTGAGTCACGCTTAATATTTAACAAACTTTAATCTCAATTTGATTGTTTTAACCGCATAAAAAGGATTTCAGGATGCCATAAAAGTAACAGCAACGACAGCGTGAAAATATATACATATAAATAACAACAAAAATTGCTGTTTTTTTTTACTATTGC
The DNA here is from genome assembly GCA_958299015.1 of Tetanocera ferruginea. Classification (NCBI taxonomy): domain Eukaryota; kingdom Metazoa; phylum Arthropoda; class Insecta; order Diptera; family Sciomyzidae; genus Tetanocera; species Tetanocera ferruginea. The sequence goes on along the minus strand of OY282642.1, from coordinate 115,077,698 downwards.
TGTAGTTGTTGTTGTTAACGCTTAAGTGGATTAAGCACGTGCTGGATTATGCAACAAATGCCTGCAACATTTTGTTAAAGGTTAACAAGTAAAGAAAGTCTAAAGTCGGTCTAGGCCGACTATGAAATACCCTAAACCCACTTTTCAAAAACAAAAAAATTTTTGTAAATATTTTTGTAAATGGGCGTTTCCGTGGGCAAATGAAGCCTTTATTTTATATGCATTTAAATGTTGATTTAAAATTTACACATACCAAGTTTAATTCCTGTAGCTCACAGTTAATGCCTTTATTGTGCATTCGCTATGGGAGGTGGGCGAGTTCATGGACGGACTACTCCCAATTTTTGAACACACCTTAGTTTTGGTATAAAATATATACATACCAAATTTAATTTCTCTATGACAAACATAACCTTATTTATTGAGTTTTAAACTTTTTGGGTTGTATGGGAGGTAGGCGTGTCCGTAAGCGGATTACGTCCATTTTTCAAAACCATCTTTGTCTTGTCACAAAAAACATATGTGCCGAATTTTAGCTCTTTCGGTTAAACGCAGGCTTATTTATTGCGTTTTCAATTTTTAGGTTGTAAGGGAGGTGGGCGTGTCCGTGAGCGGATGACGTCCATTTTTCAACGACATCTTTGTGTTGGTATAAAACACATACATATCAAATTTTATTGTTGTAGGTTAACTATGAGCTGAGTTATGCAGTTTTCAATTTTCGAGTTGTATAGGAGGTAGGTATGTCCGTGGGCGTATGATGTCCATTTTTGAAAACCGTCTTTGTTTTGTTATAAAAAACATATGTGTCAAATTTAAGCTCTTTAGATTAAACACAGGTTTATTTATTGCGTTTTCAATTTTTGGGTTGTATGGGAGGTGGGCGTGTCCGTAAGTTGATGACGTCCATTTTTTGAAGACATCTTTGTGTTGCTTTAAAAAAAATACGCACCAATTTTTATTGTTGTAGGCTTATTATGAGCTGAGTTATGGAGTTTCAAATTTTTGCGTTGTATGGGAGGTAGGCGTGTCCGTGGGCGGATTCCAAAATTATTCATTAGTGCAGATCCTTGGCTGCATGTGTTCAATGGAGATCCAATTATCTCCACTCCTTCTTCTTATCCTGTGTATACGGACAACACACAGACGAACGGACGGACGGACGGACATGAATAGCTCGACTCACGAGGTGACGCTGATCAAGAATATATATACTTTTTTATACCGGACTCGCTTCGTTCTATGCGTTACAAACGTTTGCACAAAGTTAATATACCCTGACCTTTCAGGTTTAGGGTATAAAAAGCAGCCACAAAAATACCGCACAAGCACGCACTCACACAGCCACAAATATGAGTAGGTATTTGTAAAAATTTTTGCTTGGTAAAATATAATATTTAACCACAAAATTAATTCATTTTAATTGTAAATATTTTTCATAACTAGTTTAACAGTCTGGTATAGTTAAGAGTTAAACTAAAACTCAAGCATATATTATTAAGGGTATTCACGATGTGGTGTATTTTTTATTAATTCTTTCAAAATTTATAATATTTACAATGCATTGTGAACAAACCTTCACTTAAGTCTGAGCAGTTCATCATTTAGCATTACCAGAAAATAAAAGAATGGAAACGAAGCACTGTATGAAATTAACTTTTATTAAATAAACACACAACACAGCCAGTACCTTCATGCACACTGAGTCAAAAATCTTTTGTGATCAGCTGATAAAATATACAACGAAATTTGCAAGGAATACAATAGGGTTTCGTCATTATATTTTGGTACAGGGTTGTATTTTGATCACTGTAGATTTTGTTTTTGTTATTTTACTTCAAATATCAAATTTATCAAAAATACAGAATGCAAGGGCAAATACACCACATAGTGAATACCCCTATTATTATTTTTTTTCTCTGCTCCTGTTTAACTTCTATTCTTATTGGTATTCCATAAAGATTTATTAATTATGTTGCCAAAAATTATCAGTAATGAATCACATATAATACTATACTAGAGTGGTCCCCGTCGAAATTGACGTTTATTTTGTTGATAAGAAAAAAATTGCTAGGAATTACATAATTAGCAATTTTTTGCTCAGTTTTTACTATAAATTTGTTGTATCGGCTAATTCCAGCCAACTTGAATCTTGCAAGCTAATTTAATTTGAAATAAGAATACGAAGAATCAAATCCAAATATGTTCTTCTTATTCATATACTTATTCAAAAATATTCTGAAATTTTAAGAACTTATCTGTAAAAGTTGTGTGTAATCATACGCGTTATTTACCCTTTGGAATAAGTGAATTGAGAATTTAAGAATTGAGTTGATATGCTTTCTACTTGTCATATGCTAATGTAGTCTCTCAGATGTATACTTTGCTGAGTACCTTAACAATTGAAAAGGATTCTATGCTGATTGCAAACTGCAAGTTCTTACTCAATAATTGGTTATACGTGATAAAAATTACTAAGATATTGTGAAAAATTGTCCATTAACAATGACATTTAAGCTTTTATCATGCTATTGACCTTTACCGAATCTCTTTTGAAAAAAAACATCAACCTGTCGTGGTTATTTAGAGAAATCCTTGAAGATAATTCTTCTTATGCAGCGATACAGGAGAAACACACCCCAAGGCCCATGAATCAATTTCGTAATAAACCTTATTCTAAGAGGAATTTCTGTATTCTTTAAGCTACTTTCATCTACTATTCAAATAAATTAGCAAAACGTTTTGCAAGGCTGAACTTTGCACCGTCTTACAGTGATGCGATTGGTACAAGTTAGACGGAAAAAACAATTATGTGAATTTTTTTTGGTGGTTTTTGCTGTTTAAGGTATAGAAAAGAACAAAAAAAAGTATTTCAGAAATTTTAAACATGTGGGCGAGGCAGCTGCCATACAACTTAAACACATTTCGGTCTTTATCTTAGGAATCAGATAAGCTATGATAACAAAGTATGGTATAAACATCTAGTATATAATTTCCAAAAAGCTTAAATAATTTCAGCGTGATTGAACAAATGGGCGTGGCAGTTTTCATACAAATTAAAGACGTTTTAAGCTATATCTAAGAAAAAGTACGATAACAGAATTAGATATAGAAGTCAAGTACGTGGTTTTCAAAAAGCTTACAAAATTTCAACGCTATAGAACAAGTGGGCGTGTTAGCTTCCATACAGCTTAAAAATATTTTGCGCTATATCTAAGTTATATGAAAAAGTACGGAAGCAAAATTAGACATAGACGTCTAGTATGAGATTTCCAAATATTTTAAAAATTTCAGCACGATAGAACAAGTGGGCGTAGCAGCTGACATACCACTTAATCACATTTTAAGCAATATCTAAGAAATATGAAAAAGTACGATAACAAGTACTAGTTATCTTGTATGTGATTTTCAAAAAGCTTCAAAAATTATATATATTTATATATATACTAGTTCTTTCCCGTCAAAAATGACGGGCCCGCTTTTAATTCAGGAAAACACATGAAATATTGATTTTCTTTAAGCCGAATTAGAGATCAGCGATGATCACATTTCGATTTTAAATTGTGTAAATAACAATTTTTAGTTGCAAATATTTATAAAATACCTTAAAGTAATAACGGAAACTATAGTAGGCACGACGAAATAAGTTTACAATTTTTTTTAAAAACTGAAAATTTCAAAATAAAAAAAAACATTAAAATTTTTGAAGTTTCAATAAATCACAAAATAAAAATGCCTTAAAATATGCTATGGAATTTAAAAAAAAAATCAAGCGTTCCGCACTCACATTTTACGGAATTATGTTATAGTAATAATAACGAATTCATCACGGTGTTACTCGGGGTTGTGCCTCAAGCATAGAAAAGGGACGATTTTTAAAACTGGCTTAACATATTTTAAATTATCAATTAAATTTTTAAATTTTATAAAATATCGTTTTTTGGGGTTTGCCCCCTCCTTTCGCCGAAAGTGTTTGGTCAAATTTCCGTAAAACTGTACTTACTAGACATGACTAAAAAAAATGACATCTTCAACGTCTCGATCTGACGTCTGGTTTATATAACAGATAGATATAAAAATATTTCAATGTCTCTTATAATGATAAATATTTCTCTCGCACAAAAAAATTCTACATACAAAAAATCGGTCCAGCCGCTTCGAAGGAGTTCAAACACTAGCACCGTGACAAGAGTTTTTTATATATTAGATAAGTTTTTTGTTTTTTTATCGCCATTTCTTGAAAAGTTATGAAGATACTAATGTTTGATAATAATCTTGAAAATGGAGTCATTTCCAATAAATGATATCTCTGTTCTCTGTTAACCAATAATTGCAAATAAAATACTATTGGAAAGCAATTAAAAAGCTATTGATATTATTTTGAAAAAAAAAATTAAATATTTTTTGAATTTTTATGCTAGAGTTACCAACCTTTTGAAAAAAATAGCTGAAAAAAGAGCATTTTTTTTGTAATTTTTAAAGTAAAATATACTTTACAATAACAAAACCTTAAGATGGCCACATGATACGTTTTTTTTTGCAATCTAAATTTTTTTCTGAGATTTTTTTCGAATCACTTTATCGTCGATAACTTCTTAACAAGTTGAGATATTTGTAAAAAATCTTCAACAAAAATGTTTGCAGTTTTAAGGCCAATAATTAATTTTATTAATTTTTACATGAAGTAAAACACACGTTACCTTGGCTGATAAAACTGGAAAAAACTGAAAAAAAATAAAAAATTTTTCATTTTATTCACATTTTTTTAAAGTAATTTTAAAAAATTTGATTTTTTAAATCGTTCACTTTTGATTCACTTAACTACAGGAATTTGAAATCAGCTTTAAAAGAAAAAACGACCTTTTTCAATCAGCCTTAAAACCCAGAATTTACACAATCATGGCCTCTTTGTAGAGTTTTCACTATAGTGTGTTTTTTTTTTTGAAGTGAAACTTCAAAAAGCGGCGAGTGAAATTTCAAGGTCTCTTATTCGTGACGCGTACTATGCAAATGCACTTTAGCATTCAAAAAGTGACAAAGTAGAGAGAGAAGACAATCAAAAGCAATTAAAACACCAACTGAAGGCCATGTAAACAGGGACCGAAAATAACTGTTATTGTTTTATTTTCAATTAAAAAAGACATAATGAAAAAATTTACGAAGGACTTTTTCAAATATACCATGTTACACATGTCCTCAGCCTCACAAATATTAAGTGCCTTTTAAATTTTGACTAATTCTGTAATAGTTTAAACTTAACTGTTATTTTTTGCCTTGTATTTTTTCGAGCAAAAATAAAGGTTACTTTTGACTTTTATTTTATCGGTCGAAAATAGCAGTTATTTTGTGAATTTTGTGATTTTTTCGGTCAAAAATGTCAAACAATTTGTGTTTTTTTAAAGGCCGCTTGACAGATTGAACTGTTGACACCATGTGTAAAATGTCTCACCGATGAGATGAAAATAATGGTATCAAAAGTTTTTTAGTCGGTAAAATGACTTTTGAAAAAATTTAAATTACCTGATATTTTTGACCGAAAAAATAAACGGCAGGAAATAACTGTTATTTTTTTACCGTTGAAATAAAATTCAAAAGTAACTGTTATTTTTTCCCAAAAAACTATGAGGCACAAAATAACTATTATTTTTGCCGGAAAAAATAAAAATTAAAAGATAACAGTTAATATGTGACTTTTTCAATAAAAACCATAACCGGTACGGTTCCTGGATGTAAATATTGAATCTACAGATTATTATTCCATTTCATATTGATTGAATTTCTTTTCCGATACTTTCTCTCTCTATTTCACACTAAAATCTCTCTTATTTCTTAATGTTTAATAAGTTTCACTTATGCCAGGTGTACGTTGCTACACGCGATTTTTTTTTCTTTTAGATTTTTTTCTTCAACACAAAAACTAAGACCCAAGAACTGAATTCATGCCTGACAGTATATTTCTAATTGATTTCATTTCATTATGTGTGTGTTCTTTGAAATAAATTGCAAAATAAAACTTGAGGTTTTTTTTACTCACTGCTATAAATAATTGACATTCACACTAACATGCATGTGCAAAAAAAAAATAAAAAACGAACTATGGCACCACGACTATTTTTCTTTTAAATGGTTTCGCGTAGCACATGTGCTAACAAACATACACACACAGACATGTAGAATGCAAGCAGAAAAGGATGTTGCAGCCTCAACGGAAATAGGAAACCAATTAAAATTACATGCATGTCAACGGGAAATTGTACAAGATGCAATATGTAGAACAGAAAAAAAAAAAATAATCTATTTAGACTATTTATAACTATTTCTGACTTGCTTTGATATATTTTTGCAAGCCATATGCATAAGTAAGTATGTGTAACATCAAGACATGGAAATGAGCTGAGGTAAAAAAAACCTAATGGTTGTTATTCATTGTTTCTGCTAATTGCTCTGAACAGAAAGTGGCAAAATTTCTTTGCATTCAAGCAAATTCTTGTTTTTCGGAAAACTTTGAACTTGAGTTCGGAAACTTGAGTTCGTCGAAATTTTCTTTTGAGAAAGATCAACACAATTACCATGTCTATATTGCCCCTATATAAAACGGGGCATCATTTCGAGGCGATTCTTACAGATTTGAATGAGGTCTTTACTATAAATTGAGCTGACTTATGATGAGGCCCGAAGTCTGTGGCTCACATTAAGTATAGAAAATAGATAAAAGAAAACTTTATAAAAATAGGCAATTTTTTGGTTCGAGTTTCAAGAGTGTATTTTCAATAAATATTTTTCACTCTTCCACCAATTTTTTTCTTTTATTATTCCGCATACTTTTGGCCACACATGTTCCATTTTGACCAAGTTTCTTTTAACCATTAAGCACACCTCTCGTCGCCTTCTGTTTCTATTCTTCAAAAATTAAAAAGAAATGGAATTTTAGACAAAATTCATTCGAAGAAATTCAACAAAGAATATCTTGCCTGACCTGTCTACCGAATGCACTCAAATACAAAATAAAAAAAATAAAAATACCCTTTTAAAGCTTAAATAAAGGAAAATAGCTGCTAGCAAGAAAAAAATAAACGAAGCATATCCTTTGAGCATACAAAATAAAAAAAAAATATATATTTTTCAAAGTACAAGGAAATGCTTTGCCAGAACATGAACATGAAATCAACTAAAAGGATGTGTGCTAAAAGAAGTATAAAACCAAAAACAAACAATACTAGATAGTCTAACAATAAAAAAGATTGAAAAAAGGAAAAACAAAAAAATAAGTTCGAAACAAAGATGCACGCGGGCCAGCATTTGTGGCAGATTTACCGCTATGTAAATACTCGAATAAAGCAGCTGCCGAGGCATAAAGAAAATGCAGCAGCGTTGCTTGATACAAACAAACACACACAAAAATATAAAGAATATTGGTTAGGGCTTCAAAGGAAGTTGGGTAGGAATGAATAATGTCTACAAAGAAACACGCAAGGCCGCAAGTATTTTATTTCATTGACTTCACACAAAATATAAAAGCAAAAAAAAAAAAAAAATTAAATTTGAGAACACTTTCCGCTTGCAAGCCATTTCAATGCAATTGATATGCAATAAGATGAGCGAGCAGCGTGTTCTACAAAGAAAACTCACGAGCACAAATAATATAAAAATTTCTAACCACAATGCCAACAACGCAAATAGTAGACAAAAGCAATCGAGGGCTACTAGTCTTTGTGAATTTGACAGTCTGGGGCAGACGAAAAGAAGCCACATTTTATAATATTTTTATATTGAAAGAATTTCATGAATCTTATAAGGGCAGCATACTTAAGAGTTTATTAAAGCATCGTAAGTCTTAGGTGGTTAGGTTGGTGGTGACCGTGGCATGCAGGTTAAGTGTGTGGCTTAGCATGCTCGGAACCCGGGTTCGATCCCCAGCCGCGGCGAAAAGTTTTTTCAATAAAAATTTTTCTGATCGGTCACCACCTCTCTGCAGACAATGGCAAACCTCAGAGAGTAAATAATGCCATGTAAAGCTTCTTGAGAACATGAACTTTAGCCGTTCGGAGTCGGCATAAAACATGTAGGTCCAGTTCTCGGTCAATTGTGTGCAAACATTTAATAACACACACAACACAATTGATCATAAGAAGCTCGGTCAAAGTCCTTTCAAGGGCTGAAATGGCCAATTTGGTTTTTTTTTTTGGTTTTAAGTCTTAGGTATAAGCAATTTTTGGAGCTCATTAAAAAGGACTATGACTTTTAAATGGTATTGAACACACACAAGTCATTGTTATGTTCATGGCATAGGTTTAAATGAAAATATAATTTTATGCATTAAATTCAAGTTAATTTTTACAGCAAAATATTTCTGATATTTAAGCCATTGAACAGTTTTGATAGCTTTAGTACTACAACAACTGTACCAAAGGGGGTAGTTTGGGAACAAAAATTTCAGTGTGAACCGAACATATTATATACCGGCACAGCCAGCACCGTTTGCCAACTCTATGGCGGTACCCCTATAAGCTAAACATTTTTTGATAAATCACCGTAAGATGTTTTCGGGATGACTCCTATATGGGTTAAATGATAACAATTTTCTTTGACATAACTACCCCCTACGTACACTCTTGTCGGGGTCTCACTACAAACATTAAAAAAAATTAAGAAAACTTCTAAGGTTTACTTTCTTTTCTGAAGTATCTGATAATTCAATAGATTTTACTCATTTTTTTATATGTGGTGACTTTAAAGTTAACCTGTTATGTAATGAAAATTCAACATGTTCTATGTATGTTAATATCTCATCTGTCGGTCTGTCTGTTGTGAATGACTTAATGCCCACGCGTTTCTCGTCCAGAGACTGTCCTAGTCTTTTTGATTATTTTAAAGTGTCTGATATATCGTCTGTGCCGTTGTTTGACCAATATATATATATATATTCGGATCATGACTTAATTTTCTGTACACTTGACATTAAGCTATCTCAGACCGTTATGTCAGATGAGTTTTAGTATCTTGATTTCAAGTCTATTGATCACCAGGCTCTTCTTTATGATCTCTCTATAACTCCTTGGAATCAAGTGTGGTTTTGTCCTAATGTTAATAATAAATTGTCCATGGCTTACACGTTATGTGCAACGCGCTATAAAAAACGAAATAAGCTGCGGAGTTTGTAGAGGGTTAACTCCCTCATCTGAGAAATGGGAAAACTATAGGCGTGCCAGAAATGCCTCAATAACTTTAGTAGAACAATCAAAAATGTAATATTGCTCTGTTAAGCTGAGGTCATCTCTTCCGTCCAAGGTTTTATGTAAAAATCTGAAAAATCTATGCATTGGTGATAAGCATGTTAGTAACTGGAAATTCATCCTGACACTATCGATGATTTTTTTCTTTCCAACATTTACGAAAGTCTAAGTAGCATTTCAAGTAATGCTGCTTTCTCGTTTCCTCCTGTAGAGCAAATCTTTCTGTTCTCCATGATTACGGAAAATGAGGTAGGAAAGAGCATAACAAACATTAAATCAAACGCTGTTGGTGATTTTTGGTATGTATCAATATAAAATTCTTAAAGATTATTCCTGCTCACGTTATTGGGCTTTTAACTCACATTATTAATCAGTAGCACTGTTGCCAGATTGAGGTAAATTTCCTTAAATGAGGTAATTTTTAACCGACTTCAAAAAGGAGGAGGTTCACAAGTTGGTTGGTTTCTCTGTTGTATTTTTTTTTTTTTGTGAATGTATGTACATGGAGTAATCGAGTAGAGTACTTGCCCGATTGCCGTAGTTTTGCCGGAGGTGCCCGTTTATGAAAGTGGGCGGTATTCGACAAAGAGGCGTGTCACTATATGAAAAACACTGTATCTCAGTAAATATTGACAATAAGGTAATAAAATTCACAGTAAAATTACAAATGCAGGCACAAATAATAGAAATTGCGATCACTTAAGTGGGCGTTATAAAAAAAGGGTGTGGCAATATTGGAAAACCTCTGTTTCAAGAATAAAATTGACACTAGAGTACTGAAATTAAGTGTACACATAGGCAGAATTATTGAAAATTACTTTCAAGAAAGTGGTCGTTATGCGACAAAGAGGTGTGGCAATATAAGACAATTACTGTATCTCAAATACTATTGACACTAGGGTACTAAAATTTAGTACAGAGGTCGGCACAAGTATAACAAATAACTGCCAATAATGTGGGCGGTATTCAATAAATGGGCGTGTCACTTTAAGAAAAACCTTGTATCTCAGTAAATTTTGACACAAGGATACTGACATTTACAGCCAAAATACAAGGTTCGCTACAATTATAAAAAATTACGGTCAATTAAGTGGACGTTATTCGACAAAGAGGTGTCGCAATATCAGAAAAACTCTGTAGAAAGGGTGAATTATTATAAAGTATGATCAATAAAGTAAATAGGCGGAATTTTAAAAAGGGCGTGGCATTTAATTAAAATTGTAAAAAGGCAGAAACTGAAAATAAATAACAAACCAGAAATTCGTAAAATTTAATTTTTAATAATAAAGTTTTATATATGAAATTTTCCTTAGTAATTCTTGCAAATATTTTAAAAAATTTAAAAGATTAAAGAATAAGAATCGACAGAAAAAAAGCATTTTCAAAATTATGAGCTTAAATAATTGTGTTTACGTAGTTTACAAACTACTATAATTCTCTAAAAAGGAAGAAATAAAAACTTTTTAACAAAAAAAAAAAAAACCTATTTCGAAATCACTACAGAGTAAAAAATAATTTTAAATTACTTTTCCTATTAATAGTGGTAAAATTTGATAATTAATTTATATACATTATTATTTTGGAAATCTTATTATTTTAATTCGTTCTTATTTGTTTTATTTTTATCATAAATATATTTTTTTTTTTTTTTATATAAATCAGTTTTTTTGTGACGCTGCAACACACAAAAGTATATTCACTGTCGGTTTTCCAATGTTTTAAAATTACTTTTGACGTAGAATTACGTCTTACAGCGCGGTTTGTATGGGGTCGTTTTAAGAGATTTTTTCAAGGTCATTAGGCAACGTTTTTGGCGAATACTAAACCTACAGCCTTTAATACTCTTCGTTCAAATATAATATATATACTAAAATATCAGATATATCCTGCGCTCAATGAATATCTAACTTTGAATTTTGTCACTATTATATTAAAGTCACAAAATAGTAAAATATAAGAAGAAAAATGCATGTTTTTATATAAGAAAATCAATCATCAGCTGCTTATGTGCTTGCTGCTTTCTTTGTTTTTCTTTCGTTGTTTATGCTTATATGCTTTGGTTTGCAAGAACTGATTGGTTCGCTTTGGCAGCACTGTCAGCATTAGTTCGCATTGGGTTTATGTATGCACTACTGTTCTAGTATACTATGTTGAAACCAGAGTTCATGGACCTCTTTTCAACTCAGTCAATGAACTCAACCTGTCAAACTTAACAAAATGATCGAAAAAATTTGAAATTTTGCTTGTTTCTTTTTGCTTTCTCATTTAATCATACATACTATTTACCTTTTTTTTTTGTTTTAGCATCGATAAGTAGTCCATAATTGAGTGTTATTCATTTATTTTTTAATTTTTGGAAGATCAATAAAAATACGTGCAAAATGACAAAACAATCGGACCAAAGAGACAAAGTAAAAGAGGTTACAACTTAAACGGAATTCTACGTCTACACTTACGATACTATCGAAACTGTTTCTTTTTTTAGCTAAAATTAATAAAAAAAGTTTAAACTAGGGCAAGGATGGTAAAAATATCATGATTTAATGGCAAAGATTAGCGCCGACTACAAAGCTTTTATTATCATAAAAAAAAAATAATATATTTATGATAAAAATAAAAAAAATAAGGACAAATTAAAATGATAAGATTTCCAAGATAATAATGTATATAAATAAATTATCAAATTTTACCACTATTAATAGGAAAAGTAATTTAAAATTTTGAAGTAGGTTTGTTTTTTTTTTTGTTAAAAAGTTTTTATTGACTCATTTTTTGGGAAGAGGTAAAAAAGGTAATTTTTGACTAACTGTGGTTAATTTTTGCAATATAACTATTTTTTTAGATTTCCAAATATTTTAAGTTTTTTGCACTTTTGTTACCTCTCTGAACGTACTCACAAGCAGTTTTTTATTATTGAGAGTCTCTTTTTGTACTAAAAAAATAACAAATATAGGATTGTTTTAATTTTTGAATTGCTGCAAATTTTAACTTCAAAACTAGGGAAATTGTTGAAACACACTAAGACATAAGAAGTAATCAAATGTTTTGAAATTGCATTGAATATTGCTTAAAAGAATATCGGTTATATAAAACCATGAACAGTTCCTACAAAAAATTTAATGGAAAAGTGGATAAAAGAAGTCCCTTACACATCGTGAATTGGAAAAGTTGTTGGCAATAGGAAAAAACTCATTGTTTAAGGCTAGCAAAGAAATGTTTTATTGTGGAAGTAGGTAGTGAAGTGAGTTAAAACGACTGTTGATCATTTAAAATTTTGTAATTTTTTTTATAGAAAAATGTAAATTTTCTCAGAGAGTTGTAGTTTTTTTCCCAAATAGTGGTAAATTTCAGTTTGGCTCTCTGGCAACACTGATCAGTACCTGGGCGACCGAGCTCCGCTCAGAATCCCACCGCATATTTAAATGTTACACGGCTTATAATGCATCGAAAATGTCAACTTTATCTTAGAAACAAATTAATATTATTATTATTATTATTACTATAACATAATTATGCAAAATCTGAAAAAAAAACTTTTGAAAAGTTTCATTTTAAGGCATTTTTTGTTTTGCGATTTATCAAAACTTCAATAACTCTATGTTTTTTTTTTCTTTCTGAAATTTTCAATTTTACAAAAAAATTTGTAAACTTATTTCGTCGTACTTACTTTAATTTTCGTTTTTACTTGAAGGTTTTTATATATATTTGCAACTAAAAACTATTATTTGTACAATTTAAAATTGAACATGTTATCATCGCTGATTTCTAATTCAGCATAAAAAAAAAAAAAAAATTCATGCTTTTTTCTTTAGTAATATCGGGCCCATCATTTTTGACGGGAAAGAACTAGTAAGATAATATTTTTCAATAAACTTGTAACGAATTTTTATTTTGTGATAATTTAGTTTTTTTAACTTACGTAAATTGGTTTTGGTACCTTTACCATGCTACACGAAATTAAAAAATTGTTGATTCCGTTGTGCCTCAAACTAATTCATAGTGCGTTGAATGCGAAGGCCAAAGACATATATAGAAAGAGAAGAGAAAGCTTATTAGCGAGAAAAGACATTTTTAACGAAAAATGGCAACCGTGCAATAATTTTTCTTTATTTCGGCAAAAATTAAACTCGGCAAATGCCAATGAACGCTTTTTTCCTTCAACGATCGTGGCAGCGTGGGTTCAAATCCCACGACCAACACTAATTTTTGTATTAATTTTTTTGTTATTTTGTATTTATATATATTATATTTTTCAAATTATTTTAGTTGTTAATTTCTATTTATTCGCCAAAAATTAAATTTCTTGCAAATGAACGAATTATCCCAGCGAAGATAGTGGTGGCCTGAGTTCAAATCCCATGGCCGAACCTATTTTACAAATTTTGTTATTATTTTTTAAAAATTTTTTATCCTTGTTAACATTTTTCAAATTATTTTTTTATTGATTTTTTTTTTATTTTTATGCATTGAAGTTTCATTGTAAATTCATTAACTAAAACCTAAAAAAAAGTTATAAATCTTCTTGAAAATACAACACAAGTATTAAATTATTTTAAAAATAAGTAATTTAATTTTTTTCTGTTGATTCAATGCAGTTTTTTAGCTTTTTATTCATAAAAATAAAGAGAAAAATAAGAAAATAAATTGAAAAATTTAAACAACGATGCAAATTGAGAAAAATAATAAAAATGTACTAAAACAAATAATTGTCAGTTGTGGAATTCGAACCCATGCCACCACGATTTCTGGCCGCTCTGGCAAAAATCAAATCAAATCAAGTCTACAAAAACTAAATGAGAAATATATCAAACCCGTGGTGTTCGAAAAGGAAGCGAAAAGGAAGAATATAAAAACTACATTAATAAAGAACAGAGCGCGTTAGTGTTGCTGCTTTTTGGATATTTCAGCTGTCTGGAATAAGCAGCAGCTTCATTGTTTGTTTGGTGAATCTCAAAAATAATAACAAAAAATTTAGGCACATACCATGGATTGAACTCACTGCCATCAGATTGATAGGAGGAAGCCACTGCGCTACCAACTCCATAATTAAGATGAGAAAATAAACTTAGCATACTCGGCAGGAAAATTAAGGTATTTATTAAGTGCGTGAAAACTCGGAAATGAGACCTCTTTTCCCAGAAATGAGACCTAGCTGGATCAATTTGTCTGCCCTCTCTTTATCTATATTGTAAATATCGTTAAAGCCGTTTTCGAGAACGCAGTTGCAATATATAAAATTTTGATCGTTTAATCGAAAAAGATGGATTGTGTCTGAAAGCATAGAATCATGCTTAATTTTTGCATGAATTGTGTGCAAAATGCTTTCTTGCTGCACTCCGTATTTTATCCGTGTATCAGTACAATATTGCAGCACTTTCTCTTCCTGCGCTTAGTTCTCTCCATGTATTGGCCGAATATTGCAGCACTCTCTCATCGAAATAATTTGCAATAGATTTTGTGAAGTTATCTTTATGTGAAGTTATCTTTTGTGAGATAATCTTAACTCCCAAAGAGCTTTCAAAATATTGCTCTAGTTAGTCGAGATGAAATCATTGCGTACATCAAACGTTGCTACAAGGCAAAATTGTTTTGTACCCTTCCTCCATCGAATAGTGGTGACAAAGTTTATGGCTGCATCTATAGTTGAGCGCAATATCCGAAACCCAAACTAGCGATAACAGGGTCCTTCGGCTATTTCAATCGCATCTTCTATTTGGCCGTCCCATATATGTGGGTGCTCAAAATTCGGAAATATTTTTCTTTGCATCAAACTCGATCAATCTATTCTTTAATTACAATTTTGGACAGCTTAACACTTAGAGAACCAAGTTTTAACCCATTTGTGACCAAATATTTTGAAATAAAGTCTTACGCAAAACTTAATTAATATATTACATTTTATTGTGCAAAATAAAAAAAATAAACCAATTAATGACCTTGACTTAACCTATTCGTGGCCATGATTTAGACCATTAAAAAATCTCAGATTGGTAAATTACTTAAACCAATCGATTTTGATTATAGTCCATACGAGTTTTAAACGATTAACCAGTTTATTAAAGCCTTGGTTTAACCAACTAGAGACCAGGATAACATCTAGATATATGTTAAAAATTTAAAACTTTCACTTAAGTGTGAAATTGACACATGAATTGTTTTAAATATTATTGGTTTTGATCAGATTTATTACAAAAATAATTGAATTTAAGTCACAATATATCTAAATAATTTTAATTTCAATAGTTAAAATAACATAGTCAGTTTAGTTTTCAACAAAGATAATTAATTTAACGTTTTAATATAGAAAATTAAGTAAGGTTTCAATTTAAAACAATTCATGTAATTAATCATTAAAACGAAAAGAAAGTTATGTTGTATATACCAACACTTTCAATTCAAGCCCAAGCCCAAGCCCACGCCCAAGCCCAAGCCCAAGCCCAAGCCCAAGCCCAAGCCCAAGCCCAAGCCCAAGCCTAAGCCCAAGCCCAAGCCCAAGCCCAAGCCCAAGCCCAAGCCCAAGCCCAAGCCCAAGCCCAAGCCCAAGCCCAAGCCCAAGCCCAAGCCCAAGCCCAAGCCCAAGCCCAAGCCCAAGCCCAAGCCCAAGCCCAAGCCCAAGCCCAAGCCCAAGCCCAAGCCCAAGCCCAAGCCCAAGCCCAAGCCCAAGCCCAAGCCCAAGCCCAAGCCCAAGCCCAAGCCCAAGCCCAAGCCCAAGCCCAAGCCCAAGCCCAAGCCCAAGCCCAAGCCCAAGCCCAAGCCCAAGCCCAAGCCCAAGCCCAAGCCCAAGCCCAAGCCCAAGCCCAAGCCCAAGCCCAAGCCCAAGCCCAAGCCCAAGCCCAAGCCCAAGCCCAAGCCCAAGCCCAAGCCCAAGCCCAAGCCCAAGCCCAAGCCCAAGCCCAAGCCCAAGCCCAAGCCCAAGCCCAAGCCCAAGCCCAAGCCCAAGCCCAAGCCCAAGCCCAAGCCCAAGCCCAAGCCCAAGCCCAAGCCCAAGCCCAAGCCCAAGCCCAAGCCCAAGCCCAAGCCCAAGCCCAAGCCCAAGCCCAAGCCCAAGCCCAAGCCCAAGCCCAAGCCCAAGCCCAAGCCCAAGCCCAAGCCCAAGCCCAAGCCCAAGCCCAAGCCCAAGCCCAAGCCCAAGCCCAAGCCCAAGCCCAAGCCCAAGCCCAAGCCCAAGCCCAAGCCCAAGCCCAAGCCCAAGCCCAAGCCCAAGCCCAAGCCCAAGCCCAAGCCCAAGCCCAAGCCCAAGCCCAAGCCCAAGCCCAAGCCCAAGCCCAAGCCCAAGCCCAAGCCCAAGCCCAAGCCCAAGCCCAAGCCCAAGCCCAAGCCCAAGCCCAAGCCCAAGCCCAAGCCCAAGCCCAAGCCCAAGCCCAAGCCCAAGCCCAAGCCCAAGCCCAAGCCCAAGCCCAAGCCCAAGCCCAAGCCCAAGCCCAAAAAAATTGTTTAGAAAAGCAAAGCTTTTGTATATTTATTTTTATTGTGATAAAATACCCTATATATATTTTATATGTCCTACATTTGCACTTCTTTTTCAAATTACAAATGTACACTGTTATTATATTGATTAAACAAAGCGTACAAAAAAATTTTAAAAACTTTAATTTCATAACGCTTCAAAGAGAAAACAATTGCAAACAAGTGCTGAAAACAATGCACTTTTTGCAATTATTAAAAATACCAACATGCCTTCTTTATTCATTGTTCACTATTATAGAATGATAATTCTCAGTTTTAAATGAAACAGAATCAATTTAACAAGAAGGATAAGTTGTTGTGTTTACTTTAAATCAAAGTGAAATTTTTAAAACGACATTTTTAAAACGGCACAGAGTGCTTTTGGTTTTGAACTCGGATTCTCAATAAGGAAGAATTATATTTAATTAAAATGCTGCCAGATTTAAAAGCACTTTGCGCCATTTTAAAATAAACTACTTTAAAAATTAAATTGCAAAAAATTAAGGGTTAGGTTAGTTTTTTGAAAACTATAAACTTTTGAAAGCACATACTGTCAAAATTAATACTACGAAAAAAAATAAACTTAATTTCAACTAATGTAAGAAACAAAATCACGAAATCTTGTACCGTTTTCTTACAGTAAGAACTTCAATTGCTCATTCGAAAATCGCAGTTTTGAATTATAAAAAAAAAATACGAAAATGTGTCATATTTGGGCACGCATATCTCCCAGCAGAAAAACGCTACAAAGCTGCAAAATGACTTTCAGATGCATCATTTAATAGAGAATTTAACTGCATTTTTATATTTTTAAAAAATGCATAATTTAAAAATTGAATTTTGAGCAGCTTTGGCCCCAGCGTGAGTAGCTCAAAGATTTACCCTATGTTTCAAGCAGACAAATTGGTGTATAGTAGGCCGGCTCATTTTTTAAAGTCAAAAAGCACAAGGCCTTTAAAATCAGGTCTCATTCGTCTAAATCGGATAATATTTGCGCAATTTTGAGAGATTTTCGTTAAAAATATTGGGAAAAAACTACGATTTTTGCATTTTTTTGCACTACTTACGGAAGCCAATCAAAATTATTTTTTTACTGAATCACTTGGCTCCACTAGACACTCAATTCACGCAAACAGTTTGGGTTAGTTTGTTCGTGTTTAAAAAATTACGAAAAAAAATATAAAAAAAAACCGATTTCAGAGGAAAATTCATCGTCATTTCCGGTGGCTAGAGACTCAACCGATTTCCCTCAAATTCAGGATATCTTAGTTTTTCATCCCAAAGATTCAGAAACTGAGTGTGCTTTTTGGCTTAATTTTTTTCCATATACTTCGAGCCGGCCTAGTGTATAGTTTGAAGGATCTTCCGTGAAGGCACTGCCTTTTAGTTTGACAACTTGCCCCAGAGCCATCCACTGAGTGTGGGTCCGTAGGAGTAGGCTGTCCGAACGCCTTCAGCTTCTTTCAAACTAGCTTTTTTTCAACTAGCTTGTAGGCGGTTCTCCATTGGCTAACTTCTGACTCATCGCATAGCTGCAGGAAGCACTCGTTCTTGCTCTAAGTAATAACTTTTTTCAAAGCTTTTTTTAGATACACTTAGGATCCACTATACACTTAGGATACATAAAATACACTAGGATTCACGGAGAAGTTCGAATATGAATATCAACATATTTATAAATTTTCACTATTGCGGGTTGTATGAGAGGTGAGCGAGCTCGTGGGTAGATGACGCCCAATTCTTTACACAGCTTACTTTTCATACATAATATGAAATTATATAATTTTGACTTAAACTGTGAATTATTTAAATAAGGTATACTACACACATCTAAAAATATATGTACAATAGCAATTTATTAGAATTTATTTATTATAATCATCACAAATGGAATACAGAGCTACTTAAATAAACTTTCAATTATTTTAAGTATTGCACTCAGAAAAAAGCTGCCATGTAAAATTAACGTTTTTTAATGTTATTTCCAATGTAAATCAGAAAATGTGGATTTTACATAAGAACATGTTAAGTTAACATGTATTGTATTGAATTGATATGAAAAATATCAAATTGATAATGTAATGTTTTACGTTGCAATATTAATTATTAATGTTAAAATAACATTTAAAATGTTTTTAGTTCATTATTTTTTACTGTACAATTGATAGTATTTCATATACATTTAACATTATAAATGTAGATGTCAACAACAAGCAGATGTAATGTTTATTTAAGAGCTGAGCCGTTCAGACATACAGGTGACCATGGAACACAGGTTAAGAGTGTTGCTTTGGATACCCGGAGCCCAGGTTCGATTCCCACTCGAGGCAAATTATTTTTCAATACATTTTTTTTATCTGCATTAATTTACTGATACTTTTTGATATTTTAAATGTTAAAATAACATTATTATGTGACAGTTATACATTTTTAAATGTAGGTTTCGTAATGTAAAAAGTACATTAGGATAATATCAAGTTAAACATTTTTTAATGTCGGACGACTTTTGTCAACTAAAAATGTCAATTTTACGGTTGTTTAATGTACTTTTTTTTCTAAGTGTGGCCTTGTATTTATTTGACTTTGGATGGTAGTTGTTAGCTGGTCTAAATTTGGAAAATTCGAAAAATATTTGGATTCGTTTTAATCCTCAATCAAATGTTAAAATAATTTCAATTTTATCTAGACGAATTAATTATAACATATTTTAAATAACCTAAAAAATTTATAAGTATTGAGATATCTAAATTTTATTCAATTAAAATATTATTACTTTTTCAGACAACAATAGCTTTGAACCTTTACAAATCAATGGCGATTGGTAAAACCTCACAAAGTCATAAGACTAACCATGAATACACACACACTCATACATTATTATTACTCAGCGCCATGTATGAGTCTATGTTGAGCTTTCATTTTGACTGTATTTGTTTTGTTTTGACCAACTTTCCATCAATCATTCATGCATACATTCAAGCGATTAACTCACACGCACACACAGAGCATCGTGGTAAGCACATTCAAAAATAAATTTACCAAAATTGTATAATATTTGAAAGCACTGCTTTTGCGGTTCACTAAATTGGCGTACATATTTTGCTCATCATCATTCGAACGTACATTTTTGAATACGTAGAGTAATGCTGTTTGTACTCATATTATAGAGGCTAAATTAAATTGTATGAGCATAAATATTGGGCAACATTTGCAGTCAACAAATTTGTTACATTGCTTGAAATAGCTACCGA
The DNA here is from genome assembly GCA_958299015.1 of Tetanocera ferruginea. Taxonomy (NCBI): domain Eukaryota; kingdom Metazoa; phylum Arthropoda; class Insecta; order Diptera; family Sciomyzidae; genus Tetanocera; species Tetanocera ferruginea. The sequence continues at coordinate 115,057,768 of OY282642.1, read as the reverse complement.
ATAGCAAAGCTCTACACTTTAGTGCAATTATTTAAGTTGGATTTAAATAATTGTGTGAATTTTCAAACCATTCTGAGTTTAATTACAGCATTATCAAATTAAAATATTTTTCATTTTTATTTTTAGATTATATTCAAACATAAAATTATATATCTAACATATCTTTTATCAAAACCACAAAAAGTTATAAATTTTAACTAACAATCAAGCACAATACAAAAGCCAAACAATCCTTGCAAGGATTGAGACGTTGTTTTATTTTACTAGATTTTCATAAGCATAAATATTACTTGCATGCATTATAGTTTTCATAGTGTGTAAATGTGGTAAAACTTTACCACCACATCGACTTCAGTTTTCAGTATTATTAATTGCTTGTATTTGGCAGAAATGTATATGTTTATGTATTCGAAGATGAATTTAAAGTCATCACGCAGCTTGAAAATGTATAATTTTTAGTTATAAGACTACTTTGGATAATTGAAGGCGCACAAGGCGGTTAATATTCGTTAAGAATTGCCAATATGAAGAACTATTAAAGAACTATATAAGAACTAGTTCTAGTAAAAAAATTACATTTGTTACAAAAAGTTGTAAATGACTTTACATTTTGTTGTAATACTATAAGAATGATCATATTTTGACTTTATAACCAACTTCTAAGAGATTTTGGGAAAACTTGCTTCCACAAAAGCAACTCTATTAGATTCTCGGTACTTTGAGTGACATATAAAAGCCATACTATTTCTTTCTGTATAAATAGCTTATCACAGATTCTTGTCTTCAATTATTCATAAATTTTAAATAATAATTAAATAACAACCCTAACAGAGTTTGAAAAAGACCAGCGACCGGATTTTGTGGCACTAAAAAATAAAAAAAAGGCAAAACGGACATTGCAAAAAGGCAAAAAAGGCATTTATACAATTTTTTAATCGAATTGTTTAGTTCAACTCAGAAATTGGATTATCTCAGTAATTCACTACCCAAAATTTTTAAAATGTATTTTTATTTTATTTAATGTTTAGGTGTTTGGGTATCAAACTCATGCAATTATCACTTAGGTGTGAATTTAATATGCTAAACAAGAGTTAAAGTTAGGCCGACGCTAGTAGAGACCTACGTCGTTTATTCCTACAATTGTGGACAAAGAAAAATGAGTGCACCCTGTAATCATTTCGTTTGTTTAAACGTTTTTTTTCTGTAGATCTTTATTAACTCCGCCTGGTGGTGATGATGGTAAGCCACTAGCCTGTCCCAAGCCAGTGAAAAGGAGGAGGGTTTTGGCACGTACAAGATAGCTTGCCATGAGCCCTCGCTTTGAGATGCAAAATCATGGAAGTGGGACATAAAATCTGATTATTGTACCTGCGTATCCGTAGCAAATGATATAAAACATACTGTTAGCACAGGGATCGTCAATAAACCTGGTTTAGAAACTGATAATTACCGATATGAATAAAAATCTGATATTCTTTAAGGGTTTATGAGAAGAAGTGATGATAAATAAATTTCCAACGATAGGGTCTATACATATATGCCGGAAAAAGTGGTTTAACAGAATGGTCAAAGGAGGAGGAGTATAACAAAGGCTGATTAAAAAGAAGTATTGACATGGAGTATGACTAGGAGCATAATAGACCCTGTGTTCGAGCATGCTTCATTGTGGTAATGTTGTATGCTGGCTGATCAAGTTTTCTTATTTAATTTAGATAAGGCGATCAGTTTTGGAATACCCAATTAATGTCTCCGATTTTTTTATTCATTTCTAAGTCATAGCAAATACCTAACTAGTATCTATCGGTATAGTATATCGGGATACTAAGATAAGCTTGCTTATCAAGACATGTGTGTTAAAATATCAATTCATGTCTGGTTTTTGTTGGAAGCTCATTCCAAGGTGGGCACCCCTTTTACCCGGGGGGACTATCGTGGGCTGGCCCTTCGGGGAGTTTCGTGCTGGCTATGGTAAGCTTAATGTCACAAGCTAGACAACGAGTCGGCGTGGCGTTGCGTCTCTGCAAGAGACTTTAGGTCGGTCACACTCTTTACCAATGGAGGTGGATTGAATTTAACCTCAAATTAAATGTCCACAAATTGGTACTATGGTACCTTGCTACCTAGAAGGCGCCTTGTCAGAGTACGGTATAAGTTTTGAAAACCTGATTTCCAAAGGGCACTGGTCATGCCCGGAAAATAATTAATTTTTATATGGCGATAATGGCGATCGATTTCTGCATGATATGATTAAAAAGAAGGGTTACTCAGTAGAAATCTTGGGTGCTGAGTGCCTGAAAACTGGTCGATAAATTTAATTATATTCCAAAAACCATTGGTCTCGAAAAAGCAACTCCGAATAGACATGTCGGCGCTATGATCCTGCACACCGACAAGTTCGATGGATGTAAGTCCTGAGAATGCTTCTGTTGAGAGTTGATTTCGAAAGTCCATGACTCCTCGCCATGGGGCAAGCAGAGTTAAACCGAACAGGTAGCATCTACTATAAAAACTGGAACACATCTGTAGATCTTTATTCACGAATAAATCTTGCAAAATTTTTGGAACCAATTTAGCCAACTCTCTTTTGTTACTCAAATGATTTTTGACGTTGACCAAGATCTGTAAGACTAAAAAAATGTATCTTACAACAAATGTATAAAAAAAATAAAGGGTTAGGTTTTTAAAGCATAAGTGGTACAATAAGAAAAAATTTGCTAATATAAAGAGTAATGAATAAAATCTTTAAAGAGCTTTTGGTGATATATTAACAAAATTCTGAAAGTGCTAAAAATAAAGTGCAAACTGTTATCAAAAAGGCAAAATAAAATTTTGTATTTGGAATCAAAAACACTCCAAACGTATAACTCTTTCATCCCCGAACTGTTAAAACAAAAAAAAAGCAAAGTCAGCAAAACCTGGGCCATCCATGTATAATTCTATTTCATCCAAAATTGGAAACAGTCATATGAATAATAAAAATCAAGCAATTCCTTATAAGCTTAAAAGTTAAGTTATTGCTGCTTTTGCTTAACACTCACTTTGGCACCAATCTTTTACTACGTAATCTGGCACATATTTACATTTGTAAATATTTTTTTTTGTCATCATTAAAGATAAACAGAACCTCAAAATTTATATGATTTTTTAGGTGGAATATATGTATTAACACCTTCTAAGTCCAATTCCGGAAAAATTTACACACCGCTCTCAAGTGGTTTAGAAGTTATAGGGTTCGGAAGTTGGGAAAATGGGCCTGGAAAAGTCGTATTTTTTTCAAACAATATCTAGCTTTATGGGTATCAAAGAAAGGTTTTCCTGTAATCATTTCAAAGAGCATTTTACATATTATGCACACTTGACGGTCTAGCTCTTTACGAAATAACCAAAATGTAAGTATGAAGATCAAATTGAAAAAAAATTCTAGTTCCAATGAATAAACAAAAACCAATTTCAACAAAAAATAGACTTTTTTCATTAAATTAGTACTTCCAGCTACAATATCAAAACATGACATATTGTTGTGCCAGCGAACCAAAAATTTCTGTTCATTAATATTTTTCCAATATAAGCTATCAAATACGAAATATGTATATATAAAAAAATGTGAAGAGTTTTTCTTTATCATTTTTTTCTATTATTAATTCAAAAAATGCGTTAAAACACCATAAAAGCCTTTAAAATACAAAATATTTACATATGTAAATATGTACCAAACTACGTTATAAAAATGAGAAATTTCCAAAAAGTATGAGAAAATTCTAAAATTCAAAACAACTTTTGAATTTTCAGAAAGAAAACCAAAAAATAGCCACAGAGTCCAACCCATATTAAAATCGCATAAAAAAGAAAGGAGTTATGACAAATTTAAAATTGGGATATTTACATATGTAAATAGTGCCAAAGTGAGGGTTAACCCATTTTAGTCAGCTGGTCGATTTTTCGACCACTAACGTTAAAATTTATGGAAAAAATATTAAAAAATATTACATGTTCGTGGTAAATGGAAAATTTGGAAATTTATATTTATTTTCTGAATTTCCATTTAACCAAATTAAGTGTTTTCAGAAAGAATTTTAATATATTTTTAATATTTTTTTCAGAAATTAGTTTTAAAGTCAATGGTCGGGAAATCTACCAGCGGACTAAAATGGGTTAAGGAAATGGTACCCTTGCCTTTGTAATCTGTACTCTATACTATTATATAAAAGGAGACTCTCGGCTTATTTGGTGAGGACTGTTCTCAATAACCGCTGAACCTATTTTTATAATTTTTTCACTATTCAATCGCTATGATAAGCGAAATTAACATAGGGTACTACGTTTTTAACAAAACTTTTACTTTAATTAAAAACTGTCCCAGAAATAACTGTATTTTTGTTTTTAGGTTATTTATAAAAAGTGTTATCTCTATTGCAACATATTTGTTACCCTAAAAAAAGCATAAATATTGCAGATTAAAAAAAATACTCATTAGTAAAATAAAAGAACTACTGAAAAGATGTCGTCTCAAGAAGAAGAAAAGTGGAAAGCAATTATTTGCAAATACCTGGAAAATCTTGGCCAAAAAAAGAGAACTTGGCGGTACCAAGAGAAGCCAATCCTCCGAATTGCCCCAAACTTCGACGGTAAAAAACCTAATAAAGGACCTTAATCAAAAAGTGCATAATATTTTTAAGTGTATTTTTTTCAGTGTAAATAAAACTTTCATTTATTTTGTAATCTTAATTTAATATTAAACTGAAAGAATTTTTAAAAACCCATCATTGGTTTTTTTATAAAAAAAAAAATAAAAGGACAGTTATTTCTGGAGCAGTCTATATTAAAGAATGCATGTATTTTAAGAATTCAATAAACATCTGCATGAATGCAAAAAAAGCTACTCATGAGACGTTCACCAAAATCTAATATATATATAATCAAATGTTTGTGCCTGTGCCTGTCTGTCTGTCTGTCTGTCTGTCTGTCTGTCTGTCTGTCTGTCTGTCTGTCTGTCTGTCTGTCTGTCTGTCTGTCTGTCTGTCTGTCTGTCTGTCTGTCTGTCTGTCTGTCTGTCTGTCTGTCTGTCTGTCTGTCTGTCTGTCTGTCTGTCTGTCTGTCTGTCTGTCTGTTCCGTATAGGCACGCGCATCGTTTATCCGATTGAGCTGAAATTTGGATACCGAGTACGTTTTATAGAGAGAAAGAACATAGGAGGTGTAAAAAAGTGGGCGCAAGTCTGTGGTTCAACTGCTGCCAAAATAAAACATGGGCTATAAAAACTTCCAGACTTCCGCAAGAGGGCGCTTTAAGGTACTATTACAGTGTGAAGCTATTAAAAACAACACTTTTTTTATTAATTTTTTTTACTTAGTATTATAAAATTATTCAATTCAAATTTATTTACATTATGTGCAATGAAAGTTGAAGATATAAAAAAAATGTTTTTTTTTTGTTTTTGTATTTGTTGTTTATTTTCTAGAGGTCGATGAAGTTGGCGTGTTTAAAAAAAGGTTGTCAGTTGGTTTCTCGTCTCCAGCATTTCCAAGGCGTCGGAAAGTAAAAAGTCAAAGTGCATTCTTCAGTAAAGGGTTGTAGTTGAGCACTCTACCTACGCAAATAAAAAAATTAAGCAAACAAAAAAAATGGCATGCGTTGAAAAACAAATTTACAAAAAACCCCACTTTTTGGCAGATATTCTTAGCAGTAAAAAACAAAATATAAAAGTTTCTCAGCTTTTTATAGGTAGAGTGCTTAACAGAGTCTATGAAGATCATAATAAATCAAGTTTCATCGAAATCGATCAAGCAGAACTCGAGATATCTTAGAAACCAATTCGAAAAAACTTGTTTCGAGAAAAACGCGATTAAATTTTCTTCTATGAACGATAATATATGAATAAATGCGTGGCATACGAATAAAATTTATATTATATCATTTTTTTTATTTGATATTTTTTTCTAAAATTTCGTACACGTATTCTTAAGACCTTAAGAAACCAGATTCTAAAAAAAAAAAAAAAAAAAATAAAAATTTTGTACACACTGTAATAGTACCTTAAGTAGGTGCTTAAAGACATAATAACTCCTAAGCATCTGTACCGATTTTAATGAAATTTGGTATGAACGTTCAACTCCACCCAAGATGAAACATAAAATATAAAAAATTCCAAAAACTTCCGCAAGAGGGCACTTTTAGTAGTGCATTTGTAAGACTTAATAACTCCTAAACGCCTCGACTGATTTCAATGAAATTTTGTATGAAGGTTCAACTGCAACCAATATAAAGCATAGGTAAAAATGTGGACGGAAGCATGTGGGCGTGGTACTCTTTAATAACTCCTAAACACCTGAACCGATTTCAATGAAATTTGATATGAAGGTTCAACTGCGCCCATGATAACAAAGCCTATACAAAATTCCAAAGACTTCTGTAAGAGGGCGCTTAAATTAGTGCGTTTTAAAGACTCAATAACTCCTAAACGCCTGGACCGATTTCAATGAAATTTAGTTTTAAGATTTAATTGCACTCAAAATGAAACATAAAATTAATAAACTTCAAAGACTTCCGCGAAAGGGTGCTTTAAGTAGTGATGGTTAAGACTTAATTACTCTAACAATTTGGTACGTGAAATAACTTGATACTGCAACAGAATGAAGGCTTTTTAAATTTCAGAAAACTTCCGTGAGAGGGCGCTTTATTCAACCAACTATGTCTGGGTTATTCACGTCAAAACGGATGAACCGATTTTGATGAAACTTGGTGGACATTTGTATCTGTTACTGAAAAAGATCCTATGCTTTTAAAAGTTCTTTCGACAAAAATCAAAGAATGAGCCGAAGGCTAACGAAGTCACGAAAGACTAACGAAAAAAAAAGTTTAACGGCAACGCGCAGAAGCTTTATAAAGATGAAAAAAAATTAACCGGACAGTATCGACCAAAGCCGAAGTTGAACGAAGACAATCCACAAATCGAATCGATGCTTATAGAATTTTTTAAAATTGCAATTTTTTTGAGACAAAATTTCAGACTTCAGACTTTTCAAACTGCACTCAGAAAAAATTTTCTCGGAATATGATAAAAAAGGCATCATATTTGGAGTAAAATGATATAGACTTTGCTCCAGAGAATGCCTCTCTCTAAATGCGATCCTTAAAAATTCCCTAAAAATGATAAAAAGCTTCCATGAAAAAGAGAAATATATAAAAATATATCGTTTTTAGAGAAGAAGACTTTTTCATTCTTGAGAAAAGATTTGTTTTTATTAAAGAAAATACTTCGCATAGTGAATTTTTTATCAAAGGATTTTATTTTTTTCATTTTCAATAAATTTTTCTCTATAAATGAGAATTTTTTTGTGCGAGAAAAATATGTATCATTATAAGAGACATTGAAATATTTCCATTTCCTAGAAGTGAAGAAATATTTCTTCGAAAATGTGAAAATTTATTCTAAATGAAAAAATTTAAATTGAAAAAATGAAAACTTTATTTGAAAAAGAGAAAATTGCTATTATCGAAAATAGAGAAATATTTCACCGGAGAAAGATATGGGCATCTCACAAAAAAGGTCCACCAAAAGTGAAGAAAAATATTAAAATAAAGCACTCTAACAGCTTTTAACTTTTTTTTTTTTTATTTTGATTAGTTTTACTGCTATGTAACTTGAATTTAACTTACTATGATGTATTTTTATTAAAATTTGATGTCGCGTCCGTATTGGTGTTATATCTATTTAAAGAAAGGGAAGAGATAATTCTAATATATCATAAGTCTACGAAGAATAGTTATCCTTTGACCTCCATTAACATGTATATTACATATAAAAAAGTTCTCAAATTTAGCTAAATTTTGCATATTTCTATACGATCTTAAAAAACTTATATTTTTTGTCGCGTCCGTTCCATTGAATGATTGCTTATTACTTTGTACTAATTTGTACTAAACCTCGCCAATTTTTTTTATAAAATGTACCACTCTTTCATCGCATTAGAACACTAAAATACATATCGGCTCATTTTGTTACTTTCTTGTTTTTCGAGTAATTAAAACCGTGCGAATGTCGCGTCCGTGCCACTGGGAGATGCCCATATGTGTTTTTTTTCTGAGTATGGGGAACCATTTTCTTTCGATCGAGACGTTGAAGATGTCATTTTTTTTAGTCTTGTCTGGTAGGTACAGTTTTACGGAAACCCCAAAAAACGATATATTAAAAAATTTTTAAATTTAATTGATAATTTAAAACATGTTAAAGTGAGAGCAGTTTTGACAATCGTCCTTTTTCTGTGCTCGAGGCACAACCCCGATGTAACACCGGGTTACATGCGCTAGTCTTGGAATAAAAAACTTAAATGTTCCTAAAAAAATAAAATAAATAAAATAAATAAATAGAAAATAATAGAAAATAATTAGTAATTATTTTCCAAAGGTCATAGTTTGACATTTATCAGTGTTTAAACCCGCATTATTTCTAGAACACCAAACTTCAAAGGATTCAAGATAAGCCTTTCATCTAAAATGAGTGTAAATGAACAGTACAAGTGCTACAAGTACTTGTACTACTCTTGCCCTAAGAAACTTAAAGTATTTTCTGATACAAAATATTTTACCATTAAAATTTTACAAGAGACGTTTTATTTTAATGCCTTATATTGGAAAATCAAATTTTTGTTATTTGTACTCAGTGTTGCCATATCATCCGATATATCGTATTTGTTACGATTTTCAGTCTTGCATCCTATGATCCGATATTTGGTCATAATTCTTCAAAATGTTACGATTTCCGGAAAAATAGATCCAACATCCGATTAAGCGTATTTTTCTTAATGTTTATGCAATGAAAAAAATTAAGATGAAAAATTTGTGATAACTTTAAACTTTGTTTTAAAAATTCTGTGTCAACACTTTTTAACGAATGACAAAATATTGAATGAAGATAATTTAATTTTATTTTTAATTCTATTTTGTGTGTTTGAGTAATTTTGAAATATATGTATTTTATCATATTATTTTTTTATATATAATTATGTTTCTAATTAATTGACTTTTGAAACAAAATTTGAAATTAACTGACTTTTGAAACAAAATTTCAAATGAACTGACTTTTGAAAAAAAATTTAGTTTTCTCTTAAAAAAAAATCTTAAAACATCCACACATTGATTTTTATATCTACTCCTTATTTTAAATGGTTTTCGATAATTTCTACGTTGCTGTTGTTTTTAAAATTTCACAGAACCGACGAGAATCCGACGAGCTGAGTGCAAAAGTGACTATATGAAAATTTTTTGATGGCAAAACTGCTTGTACTACTGTTGCCCGCACAACCTTATATATTAAACTTTACATTTTAAGTCTCATAAACAAAATCATATAAATCATAAAAATATTTGAGCACGTACTAAACTCCATTCCTTCAGATTAACTATCTTGAACTTGTGTTATTAATACTTGTTGTTTTTTAAGCAACAAATTTTAGTTAATTTGCACCATTTCAGACCATAAAACATTCTTTTACGAATTACCATCCTAACTTTATTTATATTGAGGTACAATTTTGACATATGTATAATTTCTACTATCATCCAAACAAATCACTTGAAATTTGGAATATTCTTTATATTTTTAGAAATCCTTTTTTTCTATGTGGCAGTTAATAAATTCATTTCAATAATTTTAACCCACAACTATTTGGCCAGAGCAAAAATATGGCATACTTAGTGAATTGAAAATGTTGGAATATTCAATTTTATGCACAAATATATGAAATTGTTTTTTTATTAAATTTATTTCGAACATTTATATAATTGTTAGTATTAGTGTGTTTGTACATGTGGTAGTAAGAGGAAATATATTTTGCTTTTAATAGTTTCTTGAACACACCTACACTTGAACAGTTCTGAATAAATTGTTGCTTTTAAGCTTGATAAGATGTGGTTTTACCCACCACACTTATGCAAACACATACGCATTAGCACATACACACACACACACACACACACACACACATACACATGCATACGCAGTCATATCAAATTCCAGTTATACACACTCATTCACCTGCGCCACAGACATACCTTGCATGGTTCATAAATTTCGCCTCACTGGCACCGTTGCGGGCGGCAGGTGCATAGCGTGCATATTTGAGGCAATTCAGAAAATTCTCGGTGCTACTAAAGATAAAAGTCAATACATCACTTGTAATTACTCTGAAATAGAAAAACTTCAGCTCGCATAGAGCGCTACCCTTACTCGTAAACTTACCGACTAGAGAAATGAGAGATTTTGAGTAACCAGGCTGTGTGATTTTTACGACTGGGTTTCTTTTTTGTGAACGAAGGCGTTGGTGAAGCAACTGGAAACGGCAGCAATAAAGTGTTTCTTATGTTACCTGTTCTGTTCTATGGCTTGCAGGCATGATCATGCCTCATGATGCCTACGAAAGGTGTTGCAAATTGCTACTCGATGCATGACGTACTCGTAACCACAGACCCCGTATGTGTGTGTGTCCTGTATACTACTTGTGGGTGTGTGCTGCTTTCACCTAAATTGTTGTATTTTTATTGTTATTGTTGTGATGCTTGAAAGCAATCAAACGAAAACGTTTGGCACACATGTTGGCTATTGAACCAATTTGTAAGAATTTAATGTGACTTGAAGCACAGTATAAGCAGCATAAAGAAGAAGCAAAATTTATATTTCTGTAGATGTTTTTCTACTACCTACAAGTATTGAGCTTCTAAAGCTGTTACCTGCATTTATGTTAAATGCCACTTTTGTTGCATTATCATAGAGCAAGAGTGGATTCACAAAAATTAATTTTCATCTAATGACAACTGAAGTGGGTTCTTTAAGCTTTTTTTTAATAAAACCAACCAACACACACACACAAACGCACTCTCTAACACACACACACACACACACACACACACAGAGCATAATCAAACTGCAGCAATGAGTTGAAGATTTGAAAAAGCCATTAACTCTGCATGAAGCAGGCACACAAGGCAGCATCTTATCGTCGTAAGCAGTAAATGCTGCAGCTTGTAGTTGTGTGGCTGCACGCACAGAAGTGGCAATAAAATTACATTTTTCAAGCATTTAATTAAAAAACTGCTTAATTACTTTTGATTTATAAATTCTCTAGGTTGTTGTTGTAAGAGAAAGAAAAAATGTAGATTAACTGCACAGCGTACCAATTGAGGCAAATAGCTGGTACTTTCGCACATTTATTTCAAGAGCAAATCTTATTAAAAATTATGAAAAAAAAATGATTTTAATTTGAAGTTGCTGCCGAACTTAAGTAAAAATAGCAGTAATCACTCTAATAAGCAAAAGATTTCGTTCATATCCTTGGGCTTATCAACAATTGTGACCATTTAAGCCATGCATTTTATTGCTTTCATAAAATATCGTATCACTCATTCAACACTGTCAGTAGTGCTTATGTCACTTGCGTCATAAGTATGCCAACTAGCTCTTTCCTTGTGTCATAAAGTGTCTACTTTTATACCATATTTTATATGGTAATCATAAAAAAATAATATTTTATTTTTCTCTATCTCCACCCAACTCAACTCTACTCAAGCAATCATTTAGCGTATCCGATGTCAATTTGTCAAAATGTCGAGCGGAAACTCACAATGAAATGAAGAAAACAGATATGTTATGCTTGGGTGGCTTAAGAAGAGAGTATTAAGTGTGAATTGAATTGCTTGCTGCATAAAGTATGCAGCGTATATGTTGACAGCTTTTGCTATGCTTCAAGCTATTGCAATGACAGCGCCGACGAGAATGCAGTGAGTGTAACACGAAGCTTTAACACAATCGAGTTCTGTCAAATCCAAAGAAATTCAAGGAATGTGCGGATTGATTTTCAAGAGGATAACGCATTTAATATTTTGAACTGCTTAAGTGTGATTTACACATAATTCTAGTAAAAGTGAGGCAAAGTTTTAAATTTTATAATTTTATTATTATTTTTTAATTTTAAATTTTATTTTTAGCTAACAAACAAAAAACTTGTAATGGTTTTATTAAATTGAATGAGATGAATATCAGATGCCGATATACGACACGACTACATATCACAATCACAGTGACTGTTATATTCAACATTCAACATTCGACACTCGATATTCGACAATGCCATCAACAGTATCGGAAATAAATATATATATGTACATATATAAAGCCGGATCGATATATAGATATCGCTGGACACCAACTCCTAAATTAGAGGGACTCTTAAAAACTATTTCTGCATAATTTTTTTTTTTTTTTTTGGATTGGAGAAATCCCCATGGCGCAGTTTTGGTTCTCCTGTACCCCTTTTAAGGCCAATAAAATTAAGTCTTTTGCCTAAAACCTTTTTTTCAGAATTCATACTCAAGATAAGGAAAAAATTTAAGATTTTGATAGTACACAAATATTGGTTAAAAAATTTTGAAATTTGTTGTCGTTACAAACTCTTTTGAGATCTCAAAAAATCAATATTTCGTCATTTTCGAAAAAATATTTTTAAAAATAACTATAAATGTTGTATTTTTTATAATTTTTTGGCTTTAAGGGGTTCAGGAGAATCAAAATCGCTCCAAAAGAATTTCTCCGATCCAAAAAAAAAAATGCAAGGATACAAACTAGTTTTTAAGAGTCCCTCTTCAACTTCTGAGTGGGTTTCCGGATGACTTTTTTCTCCATACAAAATCCATGCGGTTTAATTTATATCAGGTTTTAACGTACCGGTTATGGTTTTTATCAAAAAAGTCATATAATAACAGTTACTTTTGACTTTTATTTTTTCCGACATAAATAAAAGTTATTTTGTGCCTTATATTTTTTCGGGCAAAAATAACAGTTACTTTTGACTTTTATTTTATCGGTCAAAAATAACAGTTATTTTCTGCCTTTTATTTTTTCGGTCAAAAATATCAGGCAATCTGTGTTTTTTCAAAGGCCATTTTACTGACTAAAAAACTATCGATACCAAAATTTTGGTCACATCGGTGATCACGTTTTACATATGCTTTCAAAAGTTTTTTAATCGGACAAGCAGCCTTTAAAAAAACACAGATTGCCTGATATTTTTGACCGAAAAAATAAAAGTCACTAAATAGCTGTTATTTTTCACCGATAAAATAAAAGTCAAAGGTAACCGTTATTTTTGTCTGAAAAAATAAAAGACAAAAAATAACAGTTAATTTTTAACTTGTATAGAATCAGTCGAAAATTTAAAAGGCTCTAAATATTCGTGAAGCTGAGGCCATGTGCATCATAATGGCATATTTGAAAATGTCCTTCGACAAATTTTTTCATTGTGTCTTTTTCATTCGAAAATTGTAAAATAACAGTTAGTTTCGGTCCCTGATTTATATAAGTGTCGTCCAAAAATTTTTCTTACACTTATCAAACGATCATAATGTAACATTTTTAAAAATTTTTTAACAACGACATGTTCACCGACAACGACATCGTCACTGACAACGACATCGACATCGACATCGACATCAACAGCATATTCGACATTGATATTACCATTGACATCAACAACGACATCGACATCAACATCAACATCAACATCAACATCAACATCAACATCAACATCAACATCAACATCAACATCAACATCAACATCAACATCAACATCAACATCAACATCAACATCAACATCAACATCAACATCAACATCAACATCAACATCAACATCAACATCAACATCAACATCAACATCAACATCAACATCAACATCAACATCAACATCAACATCAACATCAACATCAACATCAACATCAACATCAACATCAACATCAACATCAACATCAACATCAACATCAACATCAACATCAACATCAACATCAACATCAACATCAACATCAACATCAACATCAACATCAACATCAACATCAACATCAACATCAACATCAACATCAACATCAACATCAACATCAACATCAACATCAACATCAACATCAACATCAACATCAACATCAACATCAACATCAACATCAACATCAACATCAACATCAACATCAACATCAACATCAACATCAACATCAACATCAACATCAACATCAACATCAACATCAACATCAACATCAACATCAACATCAACATCAACATCAACATCAACATCAACATCAACATCAACATCAACATCAACATCAACATCAACATCAACATCAACATCAACATCTACATCAACATCGACATCAGCATCAACATCAAATTCGACATCGATATCGCCATCGGCATCGATATGGACATCGCCATCGGCATTGACAACAACATCTACATCAACAGCAAATTCGACATTGATATTACCATTGACACCGACAAAGACATCGATATCGACATCAACATCGTCATCGACAACAATATCTACATCGACATCGACATCTACATTGACATTATCAATGATGATCGATAGAGCGTATCACCAAAACTAGCCTATTTTTGACTCCGCCTCAATCGTTAGATATTTGAAAGGCATTTGCGAAAAAAATATTTTTTTTTAAAGTGGTCCCTATGGTGCTATTCTGGTTTTTTCGTTATATCTTCGGTGTTTCTTGTTCGATCCGGAAAAATTATGTATCTGTGTGTTTGTTGATGTTATGCAAATATTTTCTGATTTGTTTTTTACCTCAAATGTTTTTTCGACTGATTACACAATCCTACCATATTATCCTGCTCCAAATAATCCAAAAAATTGAAGCTTAGAAAAAATTATTATAACCATGGAAACAAGTGAAATCGAAAAAAATGGATTTTAGGAGCACTTCCGACCGATTTTATGCAAAGAATAACACTTTGGATCATAATAAAATTTAATTTTTTATATTCAAAATTTCCAATAGAGACCACTTTAAAAAAAAAATATTTTTTCAAAAATATCTATCAAATATCTAACGATTGAGGCGGGCTCAAAAATAGGTTTAATTTTCTGCCATACAAAATGATACGGTCAATTGTACAAAGATAAAATTTGAATTTATTGATGTTGGCTTCAATTATGAATTGAATTTATAGCATAAACACAATTGGAGACGCAGTCTACAAGCTTCACGACTACAACTTGTCGTCGGCAGCCCGACTTCAAATTCTTGATTTTTTTAAAGCGACAACAACGAGCAGCTTGTCTCATTTTCATTAATTTTAAGGGGGACATGACATTGGCCGTTTTTTTAAATCGTTTTTTTATAATTTTGTATTTTAGTTAAAATTCTTAAGATTCTAAGAAAAAAACAGTCAGATTAGTAAGAGCGCATTTTTATTTTTCCTTGTATTTTTCTTTGTTCACAAATTTTGAACGCGTTTATCTGGAAACAATGTTTTTCGTACTGGCTGCGGCACTAGCGGGTTGATTTTTGGACGAAAATTTTTTTTTTTTTGTATATTTTAATCTTGATTTGCTATCGTATGACACGAGCTTTTTTAAATTTTTTTCGATTTTTTATGAATTTTTAAAGTCAATGTTTCGAAAAAACACACTTTAAAATTTGAAACATCACCAAAAATTTTAAAAAAAAATTTAAAAAAAGCTCCTGTCATACGATAACCAATTTTGTTAAGATTTAAAAAAGTCATTTTTTTCCAGATCGGACAATTTTTGCGACTCCCATCGCTGCAACCACGAGGCCCCGTTTTTTCTCTGCCGCCAGTTTGAAGCTCTATAAAATATATTTATAAATATAAAAATATATTTTTTTGATTTTTTTTTCTTGTAATTTGTTCAATTCTCTACAATAACAAAAAAAATGTTGGAAAAATATTTGTTTTTGGCTGAGTTATGAATTTTTAAAAAAGGTCTGTTTTCTCTCCCGCGAATGTTATGTCCCTCCTTAAAACCGTTTATGTAAAACATAATTTTTTTTTGTTTTGAAATCATGTTGACAAATTTATACGGCCTACTACAAACAGAATTCAGATATTGTCGCCAGAAAAATAGAAATAGATCTATGTTGGCGGCAATTGCTGCTGAAGCCCTGCTGTCGTGCTGCCATGTTGCCATGAAATTGTTCAACTACATAAGAAAACATGCGTTTTATACAATGACATTTGCTGCCTGTCGACTGCGTCTCCAATTGTGTTTATGCTATTAAGCTTAATTTTTTGTTGAAGTTTGACATAATTTTAAGTTCATTTTTTTTGTTGAGGCTTTAATTTTGTTTTTACTTGAATTTTATAATGAATTTTGGCAAGAATTATGACTTCAATATTGAATTGAATTGAATTTTAATTTGAAGCTGAAATTTGACTTAAGAAGTTAAGGAAGAATTTCGACTTGAATTTTGCCTTTAATTTAAATTTTTGATTGTTCTTAATTGAATTTGAACTTGCAATTGACCTTTAATTTGAGTAATGTTGTGACCTGAACTTTATTTTAATTTTGGCTCTAATTTTGATTGGAATTTTCATTTTAGTTTATACTTGAATTTTGAGTTAACTTTCGATATGACTTTCGATATGACTTGACTCTGCTAAGTTCAGAAAATTTAACGAAGCATTATATGCGAGAAATTCGTGTCAAATAGCTAATTAATTTGCGAATTTCAAGAATTTCACATAAAAATACAAGAATCTTTTGCAATAAATGCATTTATGGTACCATTTCTTTTATTTTCTTTTTATTTTTCTTATATTTTTATTTTATTTTTATCAGTTGATCTGTTGATTTTTACGTTTTACTTAAAATCCTTTGCATCATGAACTTGTTAGATTAAGTGTAACAAATAGAGCTGAAAGCAACTAACGCACATGAACGAGAACACCAACACACAGACAAACAGTCACGCACATTATGAGAATTTGTTAGTGCCTTTCTTATTGTTGTTGTCTTTTTATCTCTGTCACTAAACTGACACTTTAGTTGATTGCACACTCTGTTTGTTTGGCTACATATGGCAGCATGGCAGCATATGTGTGTGTGTGTGTGTGTGTGTGTGTGTGTGTGTGTGTGTTTATTTGAATCGGTCTGTTATGTTTTTATGTATCCATAAACATTTATATACATTTATATACATGTACATAAGCATGTGTGTTTATGTATGTGAGAGTGTTTGTGCTTGTGTTTGTTTCTATGGTAAGGAAGAAAAATTCATTCGTTCGCCTTGATTGATGTTTTACAAATCTTTACAGATTTATCACATTTGGCACGCATGATTATTTGAATCCCGCGCTAGAATAAAAGGAATGCTGTGTAAAATGCACTAGCTTTGATTATGTATCGGAGACTGGGTGTGAGTGAATGTATGTGTGGGTTTTATTGCGATAAGCATTGAAGCTTGCTTGCGTGTTTGTTTGTATGAACGCGTAGAATTTGTGTCAGCAGTTATATTGCATTGTTTGTTTTCAATTTATTTATACTTGTTCTGCATTCTCCGGATATCTTATCTAAATATTCTTATAAATTCTTTGCATCTGATTTCTTTGCAGATGATTGTCTTATAATAAAAGACCCAAAAAGTTGTACTTTCTTTAGAGAAAAATTGCACAAAGCAACAGATTCTGACAAGTTACTTAATTAGTAAGAAAATATAATCATTCGAAAATTTTTTTCATAGAATTTACTTTTTCATATAAAAGTGGCGTGTTTAAATAAACTTTAGCTGTTTATTTTAGCTAGTTTTTGAAATTAATATCTTCCAAGCTTGCCGGTAGAAATGCACTCAATATCTTGTGTAACGAATAAAATAATGTAGCTTTCAAAACTCCCAAACGATGACACACAAAACAAATAACCAGGTGCTGGTTATATATGACCGACTAACCAAAATGCGCAACCAAGCAACTTCAATAAACAACAATACCAACAATAGCAACAACAACAACAGAGCACAGCTGCAAAAGTCAAAACAAGCATAACAATAAATTTAGTTTATATAAAATATTAAAAACAAAAAAAAAATTATATTGAAATAACTTGGAAAAAGTGCTGAACGCAGCACTAACACAGCTATAAAACATGCTGTGCTCTATGATTTCGTATGATATGATTTTTGTGAGTGCATGTGTGCGTTTGTGTATGTATTAGTCAAAAAATATTAACCACAAGCAACGGAAATAAACCCGATAAACATAGCAGAAAATAAAATTAAGGCGCATAAACTAGGTACATAAAAAAAAAAGACAGAAAAATACATGAAACTAAAATAGACTCAAGTAAAAATAAATCTTAAAATGTAAAACGGAAATGCAGGCAATGCAAGGTTGTGCGCTCACTATCTCTTTTGCTCAGTTCTTTCAAGGCGCTCTCTTAGAATTTTTTTCTGCTATTCGGTGTTCTTCTGCACTCAAGGACGATGGCACTCGAGCAACTGTTTCCGTTTTCGTTAATGCATTAGTAGAAACGGAAGCACTAACATGCACGCACACATTTACACATACACACATACATGTGGTTAGCACACACTCACATAGTATGCAGACACACAGCTGTAAATGGCTTTTTTTGTGCTTTTTTTTTCAATCTGCTTTTACCGAAATGCACCAAACGTGGCTAAAATGAATTTTAAACTAAATATATGCGAAAAAGTAAGACGCGCAATGGCAAGAAATGCATTCTTTATTTATTTTTCACTCTATCACTTATTTCTTTACACACTCTGTCGCAGCGCTGTTTTCACTGCTATTCTTCTTCAACAAGCTTTGCACTTTTTCATGCTTTTTTTTTAAAGGAAAATGCGCTCTCTTGCTGATGCTTTATTTGTGCCGATTTCCATTGCATATTTTTTGGCTCTGGCAGCGACATGGCGGACTTCCTGCTGTTAAAAATATTTGCGGTTTCCTATGTAGCGTTTGCAGCATTTGTAGTTGTGTGTATGTTATAATTTTGAAAAGACATCAACAACAATAACAACAGCAGCAAACGATAACTGAAGGGGTGGAGTGCAAAAAAAAAATATATAAATTATTTTGAATTCACACTTTCAGTTGCTGCAAACATTCGGGCTACCATATTTAGTCACTTATTTTCTTTTATGTGGTAGAAAATAGCCAAAAAGAAAAATCTGTGCCACGACACAATATTGTGTTGATATCAAGCCAAGGTGACGTCATTTAAGCTAAATGGCAAGTTTTGTTGTGTATTTTTGCTGCACTGGCTGCTGCTGAAAGAAATATTTGATTAAGCTAAGTGCAGTTTCCTTTTTTTTCAATTTTTGCTTAAGAAATTTGAGCTTGTTTATTTCCAATAACCTTGAATTCACCAACATTTTAATGCCAAAAACATGCTTTTGGTTTATTTTAATTCTTATATCCATTGAAATTTATTTGCTCATTAAGCATCATCAATGTATGTGTTATTAATAATACCAGTTCTCATTGCTCAACATATGCATACATATGTGCTTATTTATATAAATATTTGTACAATTTGTTTGCCAACAAAAACTGTGTCTTTAATCCCGCGTGTATCGCGTGTATTTAAAACCGTTCAACCATCGTCATCATCATCGGAGATATAAATTAATTGTTTCATTTTACAACCGCGCATGCATCATATCGCATTTTGATGGCAGAAATGTCAGGACTGCCAACTGCATTTAAAATTGTCATCACTTCAGAAGCAATGAATAAGTAAACTGTAACGGTGCCAAATGATTTTCGCACATACCCTACACTCCGTCGTCGAGAATTCATTGATAATGAAAAAAAAAAAACATTATTTCTGAAACTTGCTGCTTTGTGCAATTAAAAAAGAATACGGAACGTGAACTACCAGTAGTGAAGAGTTTCTAAATATCTTAATAGAAACTCACCTCTCGGACTATTCAAAGGTAAAAAATTGTCCATTCAACAAAAGAGAAACCAGCTGTTTACAACTCCTTAGATGCACTCAGAAAAGTATCATTGAAATTCTAATACTGTTTCATTAACTTACTGTTCGGTCAAAAATAACCTTCAAAATGAGTTTGCTTACAATTTTGAAAAAAAATTGTTGTTATATTTAATTTTTTATTAAAAAAAATATTTTGCATTAGAGACGAGTACAGCACACTCGGCTGAACAAACTTCCACAAAAGTGATAATATATCAGTATGTAATATGATATTAGTATGTTATTAGTATGATATTAGTATGTTTTTATACGGGTTTCGTGTTCTATAGACCAAAAGTCAATAGACTGTTGTAAGTTTCATTTGTTGGATTTAACAGTGAAATCTGGTATTTCAACACGATTGATGAAACTTTGGTTCATGATTTACAACGAAAGTTACATCAACCAAATCATGGGTTGATTTCACTGTTAAATACCATTTAACAAATGAAACTTTTAAATCAACAGTCTGTTGACTATTGGTCTATAGAACATGAAACCCATATAAAAACATACTTAATAAAATTTTATAACTTTTGTGGAAGTTGATGTTTAGCCGTGTGAGCAGACGTGCCTCCAGTACTCGCCTGTCCTAAGTTCAAATACCGACAAGACTAACAGAGAATATTTTTGAAGTGAAACTTCTTTGGCGGCAAGTTAAATTTCAAGGTCTCTTATTCGCAACGCTAAGCTAACGTTTTCAATTCATATAGAAATTTTCAAAAATGATAGCTGCTAGCGATAATTGAACCCTGACCATCGTCGCTCAAGCGTCGGAATCTATACCTTTACGCCACGTAGGCACATAATAAACAGGCAAACAAAATATAATTAAAACTGAACGCGTAACATTCTGTACGTTACATTAATTTTCATCCGAAAAGTATGCACGGAAAATTTATTTCTTTAAGCTTCAAACGAAGAAATATTTAGGCTTAGAGATACATCCAGCGGGAAAAAATTCTACTGCCTGTTCGCCGCATAATGAGCTTAAAGCTTAATTTGGTTTGCTGGTTGTGATCAAAAACTTGGACGATGATTGACAACATGCAAAAAACAGTTAATTCAATATAATAACTAAAGCAAAAAGTGTTAAAGGTGCAATATTTAAGACTGACGAGAAAAGTTTTTGCCAGCCAAAAAACCTCTCAAAGCTAAGAAAAATAGCTAAAACAGAAACAGAACGCGTTCGTGAATATAAAGAGCGAACTAGAGCTCTTATGAAAGCAGCCGCAGCTGGGACTGCAACTAATGATGAAGGAAAGGTGATTGCAACATCGGCTGAGTTCATCAGTGTACTTTGGTGAATCTACAAAGAACCACTCCCCAGAAAAATACACTGATGTTTTGTAAAAATGTATTTTGGAACTCAGCCATCATCTCAACAAAATTTTATAGCCAATCAAGTTGATACACTCAACAATCGATGTTCGTTGCTTTATGAGGCCCTCACTTAACATAGCAACTGTCATGATAAGGAAGCAAAACAAAATAATCAACAATATTTGCCTCTGCTTTCGGAGGCTACGTCAGCGAGTACTATGCAAATGCTATTTAGCATACAAAAAGTGACAAAGTTGAGAAAACATTCGACAGCAACTAAACCACCAACTGAACGCAATGTAAACAGGGACCGAAAATAACTGTTATTTTACAATTTTCAATTGAAAACAAGTAAAGAAAGTCTAAAGTCGGTCTATGCCGACTATGAAATACCCTAAACCCACTTTTCAAAAACAAAAAATTTTTATTGTAAATGGGCGTCTCCAAGGGCGGATGAAGCCTATATTTTATATGCATTTAAATATTGATGAAAAATTTACATATACCAAGTTTTATTCCTGTAGCTCACAGTTAATGCCTTTATTGTGCTTTCGCTATGGGAAGTGGGCGTGTTCATGGACGGATTACTTCCAATTTTTGAACACACCTTAGTTTTGGTATAAAATACATGCATATCAAATTCAATTTCTCTATGACAAACATAACCTTATTTATTGAGTTTAAAACTTTTTGGGTTGTATGAAAGGTAGGCGTGTCCGTAGGCGGATTACGTCCATTTTTCAAAACCATCTTTGTCTTGTCATAAAAAACATACGTGCCAAATTTTAGCTCTTTAGGTTAAACAGAGGCTTATTTATTGCGTTTTCAATTTTGGGTTGTATGGGAGGGGGGCGTGTCCGTGAGTGGATGACGTCCATTTTTCAAAGACATCTTTTTGTTAATATAAAACACATACATACCAAATTTTATTGTTATAGGCTAATTATAAGCTGAGTTATGCAGTTTTCAATTTTCGCGTTGTACGGGAGGTAGGCGTGTCCGTGAGCGGATTCCAAAAATATTGGTCTATGTGACCATGTGTACCAAGTTTCATTCAATTATCTCAACTCCTTCTTCTTATCCTGTGTATACGGACAACACACAGACGGACGGACGGACGGACGGACGGACGGACATGGATAGCTCGACTCACGTGGTGACGCTGATCAAGAATATATATACTTTTCTATGCGTTACAAACGTTTGCACAAAGTTAATATACCCTGACCTTTCAGGTTTAGGGTATAAAAATTAAGAGATAAAAGTCAATATGTGACACTTTCGACAAAAACCATAGCTGGTACGGTCCCTGGATGCAAATATTGAATCATTTGATTACACTGTGTGTAATTTTTTAAGTCACGGCAAAATAACCATATACGGACACCACTACGTGATAAAAGACTAAAAAAAAAGACCCGTGTCTCCCAATTTTCCCCAAAGTCATGCACTTTTTGTTTTATGGGCCACGCCTACCTCCCATACAACACAAATAATGAAAACTCTATAAAGAGGCTAATATCAAAGTAACAAAACTGAAACTCGGTATTTGTGTGTTCTATGTCAAAACTTAGGTGTGTTAGAAAAATCTGCGTCATCCACCCACTAACACGCCCATAAGGCACGATATTCTTCTTTATCCATTTTTAAAACAATACCAACAGTTATTTATTTGAGAACAGTGTAAATTAACTATTCATTAAAAGATCGATCTAGCATTTATGAAAAATTCATGTTAAGGTTCAAAAATTCAAAAATGTTATGCATTTGAAGAGTGGTGTTGCCGTCACAGAACTATGAAATTTTCTTCCGCCTTTTTTTTCTATTAGATCTTATGAATTTTGATCACTAAACTCTTAAAGTAGTTCATGTTTCCCTTGTATACGCATATAAGATTCATGCATTTTTCTCACTTATCTCTTTAATTTTTTTATCAAATCTTGAGCAACTGGAATATTCCTTGTCACTTGAAAACTATCCCATACAGCAACATTTCATAACAGACCTATCTGCAAAATAGCGCAAATTCCAAAAATGTTCGAAAAAATCGTAAATGGCAAATTATTGTTTTCAGTTAAAAATATCATGTCCCCTGATCAACATGGTTTCTTATGAGGTAAGTCAACTACTACCAATCTTATTCTTATCGTTAATAATTTTCTTACATATATAGAAAATCTCTTGCAAAGTGACGCTGTTTTCACAGATTTCGCCAAAGCCTTCGAAAAGGTCAAACTGCACCGCTTCCAACAGGTCCTAATTAATGACTACACATCGGATCTCATTAGGATTACATCAGGTGTCCCGGAAGAGAGTTACCTCGGCCCATTACTGTTATCATTATTCATCAACGACCTCCCCAAAGAAGACAAATACTCCAAGTGTCTCTTATTCGCGGACGATCTAAAACTATTTCGCCAGGTTATTTCTGTTCAAGATGGTTCCCTTCTTCAAGAGGATCTTAATTCCATTTTCGCTTGCGGCAAATCTAATCACTTGCCTCTCAATGTCTCAAAATGTCACTATTTAATCTTTGCTAGAAGAACGTTTCCTATTCTGGGTAACTACCATATCGATTCCCTATCACTTGAAAGAATTGTTTTTCTAAAAAAGATCTAGGAATAGTTTTTGACCCCCAACTCAACATTCGAGATCATATCGACTTCATAATTAAAGCTATGCTCGGATTTCTAATGCGTAATAGTAAAGATTTGAACGACCGGTACACCCTAAAGCCTCGATACACTTCGCTGGTCAGACTTCACCTTGATTACTGTTATTTCCATTATTTGGAACTCTTCTACTCAATTGCACTCTGAAAGAATCGAAAAAATTTAGAGAAAATTCACAAAATTTATGTTTCATAAATTAAACTGAAACCTACCCTAGTCCCCTCCATATAGAACTAGGTGCGCTTTCATTGGATTAAGCTCTCTTATTTGCGGAAGAAGAGGATTATCAATCATTTTTCTCAGAGATATTCTACCACAGCATTGATTCACCAAATCTGTTGGATATGCTCACCTTTCAAATACCCTTGAAACGGCTTCAGGGTCAATATTATTTTAATGAAACTCTTCACAGAACTGTATATGTAGGTTCATGTTCTCTTTGTATGGCATTTTATAAATTTTTTTATTGGTTCATGTATCTTGTACACACACTTTATGAACTTTAAACAGTAGGGTTATGATATATTAACGTTCTTCAGTTTTTTCTCTTGTGTGTTTTAAGCATTGATATCATGCATATTTCATGTGACTCATGTAATTAGTTACTGAATAAAAATTCATGAATTCAATTCATAGAAATCATGTAAAAATTCATGGCTATTTTGAGGAGGCTATTTTTGTACACCTATTTTTTAAGGTGTAATGATTTGGAGAAGAACTGATTGAAGGTGACTGAGAAGTGGTTTATGACACTCAAGGTTAAAGGAAACTCGGTTCTGCTGGGAAGTTATCGACTTAAATGGTTGTTGTGAACCTTAACTTTAAAAAAGGAGAAAGCAATAAAAGGATGTTTTGGAAAAGAAAAGCAGTTACTAAAAATTATAGTTTTGGAAGTCCATTTTGAATGTAGAAAAGGTTTTTTGGATACATTAATTCCATCATTAATCTTTAAAATACATTTAATATTACTCGAGATGTGATTAGAATTAGAATTTGGATTATAATTGTAATCAAGAATAAGCATTAGATTAAAACTAACTTATAAAATTATTAAAGGAACTAGCATTTTAATAAGATTTATTAGAATAAGAATTAGAATTAGAATTAGAATTAGAATTAGAATTAGAATTAGAATTAGAATTAGAATTAGAATTAGAATTAGAATTAGAATTAGAATTAGAATTAGAATTAGAATTAGAATTAGAATTAGAATTAGAATTAGAATTAGAATTAGAATTAGAATTAGAATTAGAATTAGAATTAGAATTAGAATTAGAATAGAACTAGAACTAGAATTAGAATTAGAATTAGAATTAGAATTAGAATTAGAATTAGAATTAGAATTAGAATTAGAATTAGAATTACAATTAGAATTAGAATTAGAATTAGAATTAGAATTAGAATTAGAATTAGAATTAGAATTAGAATTAGAATTAGAATTAGAATTAGAATTAGAATTAGAATTAGAATTAGAATTAGAATTAGAATTAGAATTAGAATTAGAATTAGAATTAGAATTAGAATTAGAATTAGAATTAGAATTAGAATTAGAATTAGAATTAGAATTAGAATTAGAATTAGAATTAGAATTAGAATTAGAATTAGAATTAGAATTAGAATTAGAATTAGAATTAGAATTAGAATTAGAATTAGAATTAGAATTAGAATTAGAATTAGAATTAGAATTAGAATTAGAATAAGAATAAGAATAAGAATTAGAATTTGAATTTGAATTTGAATTTGAATTTGAATTTGAATTAGAATTAGAATTAGAATTAGAATTAGAATTAGAATTAGAATTAGAATTAGAATTAGAATTAGAATTAGAATTAGAATTAGAATTAGAATGAGAATTAGAATTAGAATTAGAATTAGAATTAGAATTAGAATTAGAATTAGAATTAGAATTAGAATTAGAATTAGAATTAGAATTAGAATTAGAATTAGAATTAGAATTAGAATTAGAATTAGAATTAGAATTAGAATTAGAATTAGAATTAGAATTAGAATTAGAATTAGAATTAGAATTAGAATAAGAATAAGAATTTGAATTTGAATTTGAATTTGAATTTGAATTTGAATTTGAATTTGAATTTGAATTTGAATTTGAATTTGAATTTGAATTTGAATTTGAATTTGAATTTGAATTTGAATTTGAATTTGAATTTGAATTTGAATTTGAATTTGAATTTGAATTTGAATTTGAATTTGAATTTGAATTTGAATTTGAATTTGAATTTGAATTTGAATTTGAATTTGAATTTGAATTTGAATTTGAATTTGAATTTGAATTTGAATTTGAATTTGAATTTGAATTTGAATTTGAATTTGAATTTGAATTTGAATTTGAATTTGAATATTTGAATTTGAATTTGAATTTGAATTTGAATTTGAATTTGAATTTGAATTTGAATTTGAATTTGAATTTGAATTTGAATTTGAATTTGAATTTGAATTTGAATTTGAATTTGAATTTGAATTTGAATTTGAATTTGAATTTGAATTTGAATTTGAATTTGAATTTGAATTTGAATTTGAATTTGAATTTGAATTTGAATTTGAATTTGAATTTGAATTTGAATTTGAATCAGAATGAGATTTAGGTAATATGTTAATTTTGCTTATAGATCTTGGTGTCTTCAAATTATTTTCAGAGTTATCTATTCATTCACCAATAGTCCATTATCCATACCTACACCACCGCCGTAGGCATTCAGAAGCAAAAATTGCAACATTTTTTGGACTCGCAAAACTTATTTTGGCGTTTTAAAGCTGAGATGCTGAAATTCTCCAGAAATAAGCTGCTCATGCAGGATATACTTATTCTTATTGGAATGATCTTAATGAACAATGTCGTTGATTCATTTTTGCTTACGCTCTTCAGTTTTTTGATCCTGCGGCTGGATCAACTCCAATCCAGAGAGATTGGAAAAGATTGAGCTGATGGAGAAATAACAGTATCTTCCAAAATTTCTTCATAGATAGAAGATATGTTCTGGTTGGGTGAATCGGTGTGTTCTTTAGGGAGTAAGTCTGACGACATCAGTTATATGTGAGGTATCAGTTGAAGAAGTAAGTTGTAATTATTTATGGGCATTTTGACATGTGAAATTCGGCAATTTCGTTTTGCCAACCAGCCAACATCAATTACAGCAGCACAGCTTACACTGAAATGATCAACTGGAAAAGATTTCAGATCACTGAACCGCCATGTCTCCAGTTTTACAAGCAAGACCAACTTTCTGATCTACAGTATTCAGACGAATAAAAATTCTCATTGAAATTCCAAGTGAGCACCACAGAAAACATTAGTTAAATAATTGAATGTTGACGCCATACTTTAATCCGTTTGTATTATATTTTATTTTCGACAGATTATCTTGGCCACTAGCAAAACACGGAGCGTTTCTTTCAAATAGTACATAAGTTGGCCACAGCAGTAACTGACGAAAATCGATTGCACATTTTTGTGATACTTGACAGTTGCGAGTGCAACAGCTACCTTGAATCCCGAAGCGATCTTGAAAATAAAAAGTACAATTTTATTATGATCCAAAGTGATATGCTTTGCATAAAATCGGTCGGAAGTGCTCCTAAAATCCATTTTTTTCGATTTCACTTGTTCTCTAAGCTTTAATTTTTTGGATTTTTCGGAGCAGGATAATATGGTTGGAGCAGAGATCTATTTATAATCAGTCGAACAAAAACATTTGAGGTAAAAAAAAATCAGAAAATATTTGCATAACATCATAAAACACACAAATATATAATTTTTCCGGATCAAACAATTAACACCGAAGATATAACGAAATCATACATCAGGCTGCATACTAAACATTTTTTAAAAAGTGCAAAACTTTTTGTGAAACGGGACCCTGTATTAATAGAATAGAGTCAAAATTATAACCACCAAAAGCCCATTGGGGAATTAACGAGGTAAATAAAGGGAGCAAAAATCGTACGAATGTCCATGTGGCACACGTAAAAATGTTCTTATATTAAATATGTTAATCAAAATTTGTACTGCCAGCTCATATTCATTAAATAATTCACAAAGCAAACAAGATGTAAAGAGTAAGTAAATCTTTCCGTTATAGAAATTTTTTGAATATGATAGAATTCAAATTTTTTTACTTTTCGTTATTGGGTACGAATATATTTTTCTTAAGCTTTATTTATATATAAATAATTTGTTCCGCTTAATTCTGTTGTGGAGAATTTGTTCATTGTACTTAACTGACTACTACCCAGTGTAGTTTTTTCAACTTAGGTTTTCGTTATTGTTACCAGCAATTCATCCGTCAGTCATGAACAACAAGAGTAAATCTATCAATACCAGCAACAGAAGCAACCATAAAACTAAAGTAACATCAAACATCATCAAGTGGTTTAAAAATGCAATTTTTTCAAATAAATCAAAATTATTGCAGCTGTCAAGCGTCACGGTTGTGTGTGGGTGGCATAGAGCATTGAGGTAGCTGCTGGTGGTTGGAATAAATAAACATTGTTGCCTGTGCTGAAACATAAAGAAAAAAAATGTTGAAAATAAAACGAGAGAAAATCGATTGTTTTGAAAATGAGGGCAAAGTTAATATATCGTTTGGTCTTGAAGCGAACAATTGAAAAAATAATGCATTTGTTTTTTTTTTATTTTTATAAAAAGATCTTCTCATTAAAACTTATCTTGTTTTGGTTTTAATTAACCAGCAACTGTTGTCTTGTTGGAAAATTAATCTTAAAAATTTTTCAGAACAATTCACTGAATTTTATATAAAACAAATAGCTTTCGGCTAAAATCGTGTAATTCATACATATTTAAATATTAAAACAACAATTATTTGCAAGTATTTTCTCCTGTAATTTTTATTGTTGCTGCAACGAGTTACGGCACTCTTTAAGTAACTCTTCAAAAGTAAAATCATCACAGAAACAGCCGTATTAAAATTGTAAAAAAACTCTTGCATGTAAGGTATCAAAAAAAAGGAGAAACACATAAAATAAAATGGAATTAACAGACATCAGGAAACAGCAAAAGTAACTGACAGAAACTTCATTTATATAATTTTTTTTTCTCTTTTTTTTTGTTTTATCAAATGGCAAGGAAATAATTTTTCATAATTATTATGAGTTTAACTTTTGTTGAGCAATACAAACAAATACAACAAAAGGAGTTAAAATCATTTATATTCCTGATAAATGATGTTGCACAATTTGTAAAAGTGTTTAAAATAATAAAATAAATATTAAAACCGATGATGATATAATTATTGCATGAATTCTGTAAGTGATAATTTATATTCATTTGTATATGATTATCATAGTTTTTGTTTTTTATTAAAAGGCTTATCCTCGTATTGCAACTTAAAAAAATTCATTCTATTTTATATAATAGTACAAAATGTCATGAAAATTTTCTGAAAATTTCAAGTTGATCAAAGGACAAGTAAAGAAAGTCTAAAGTCGGTCTAGGCCGACTATGAAATACCCTAAACCCACTTTTCAAAAACAAAAAAATTTTATTGTAAATGGGCGTCTCCAAGGGCGGATGAAGCCTATATTTTATATGCATTTAAATGTTGATGAAAAATTTACACATACCAAAGTTTTATTCCTGTAGCTCACAGTTAATGCCTTTATTGTGCGTTCGCTATGGGAAGTGGGCGTGTTCATGGACGGATTACTTCCAATTTTTGAACACACCTTAGTTTTGGTGTAAAATACATGCATATCAAATTCAATTTCTCTATGACAAACATAACCTTATTTATTGAGTTTAAAACTTTTTGGATTGTATGAAAGGTAGGCGTGTCCGTAGGCGGATTACGTCCATTTTTCAAAACCATCTTTGTCTTGTCATAAAAAACATACGTGCCAAATTTTAGCTATGTAGGTTAAACAGAGGCTTATTTATTGCGTTTTTAATTTTTGGGTTGTATGGGAAGGGGGCGTGTCCGTGAGTGGATGACGTCCATTTTTCGAAGACATCTTTGTGTTTGTATAAAACACATACTAATCAAATTTTATTATAGTTTTCTAATTATGAGCTGAGTTATGCAGTTTACAATTTTCGCGTTGTATAGGAGGTAGGCGTGTCCGTGGGCGGATGATGTCCACTTTTCAAAACCATCTTTGTCTTGTCATAAAAAACATACGTGCCAAATTTTAGCTCTGTAGGTTAAACAGAGGCTTATTTATTGCGTTTTCAATTTTTGGTTGTATGGGAGGTGGGCGTGTCCGTAAGCGGATGACCTTCATTTTTCAAGGAAATCTTTGTGTTGATAAAAAACACATACATACCAAATTTTATTGTTGTAGGCTAATTATGAGCTGAGTTATGCAGTTTTCAATTTTCGCGTTGTACGGGAGGTAGGCGTGTCCGTGGGCGGATTCCAAAAATATTCAATAGTACAGATCCTTGGGTCTATGTGACCATGTGTACCAAGTTTCATCCAATTATCTCAACTCCTTCTTCTTATCCTGTGTATACGGATACACACAGACGGACAGACGGACGGACGGACGGACGGACATGAATAGCTCGAGGTGATCCTGATCAAGAATATATAACCTTTTCTATACCGGACTCGCTTCGTTCTATGCGTTACAAACGTTTGCACAAAGTTAATATACCCTGACCCTTCAGGTTTAGGGTATAAAAACTATAGGCTTAAGCGAGAGAGCACGTCGAAAATGTTTGACTTTTTTCAACATTTTTATTGAATAAGTAGAACAAATATTTTTATTTCTCAACTTAAATAGTTTAGAAATTTTCTTATTTTCTATTTTTGTATATTTTTAAGTCCAAATTTTTTTTTTTTAAATGAATTATGATGAAATTTTCATCATAAATAGTTGAACATTCTTTATATACTTATTTGATAACTTAGAATAAAGTTGAAAATGGAGCTTTTTTTTGGAAAGAATGCATATAACAGTATTTATATTATAAATTAGAGTATAATTATTATATTGTACTAGTAGAACATTTGTTAAAATTTGATAAGCCTGACCTAGGGTCATCTACTTGTGGCTTGGAGGAAAGTCATAATAAAATTCCTACCTAAGGCTGGTAGAAGTTCAGAAGGTAATACTTTATTTGTTTCCACTGTTGTGTGTATTATCTCCTGGACAAACGATTGAGTTACAACACCACTGCATCCATCTCGATTTGATGTAGAATTATGTCTTACAGTGTGGTTTGTAGGGGTCGTTTTAACAAATTTTTTCAAGATCATGAAACGTTTTGACGAATACTTTAGGGTATACCTACAGCCTTTAATACTCATCGTTCAAAGATAATATATATACTAAAATATCAGATATATCCTGCGCTGAATGAATAGCTTATCTTAGATTTTGTCACTATTATATTAAAGTCAAAAAATAGTAAAATATATAGAAATAACTGCAACTACATCAATGTAGTTTTAAGATTCTTTCTTGTCACTGAGCACTACCGGTTTGATATATTTCTCCTTTAGTTTTTGTAATAAAAACTATATAGCCTAGTTGTTAAGTCAAAGTGAAGTATTGCGAGAGTGTGATGCGAAAGTTTTTAACGGAATCTTGTTCGCGTTGCACTCGCATTCATTGAACTGAATGTGGCCAACAAGTATTTGTTTTAGCAAGTTTTTATTATTTTTATCAATTTGAATCATTTTGAAAATCATTTTTTTTTTTTTTTTGAAAAAGATTTATAACTTTGTTTAGGTTTTAGTTGATCAAATGAAGCTTTTTATGCATAGCAATAAATAAAAACCAATAAGAAAATGAAAAATATCAACAAGTAAAAAATTGATAAAAGTAACTAAAAATTGTCACAAAAAAGTGTTGACCTTGGGATTCGAACCCAAGCCACCACTTTCTTTGCTGTAAAAATTCGTTCATTGGCAAAAAATTTAATTTTTGCCAAATAAAAAGAGAATCAAAATAAAATAATTTGCAATATATAAGCAATAATTAAAATTTATAATATATCATACAAAATAAAACAAAAATTCCTGCAAAAATTAGTGTCGGACGTGTGATTCGAACCCAAGGCTTATTTATATAAGGTTGCATACTTTTTTGACGTTTTCTCATTTCGGCACCCTTATTTTGAAATGAGAGCAAAAGAGCGTAGTCATTTGAGTAAAGAACTGACACGGTTGCCTGAATATAATACTATTGGTAGTTTTTTTTAGTACTATTTGGTAAATAGAATACTAAAATTTTTGTTTAGTACTTTTATTGGTCCTTTTTTATTCGGATGTCCTGATAAAATTAAGTCATTGAGTTTGATCTACCCCCATAATTTTAGTTTTGATTGAAGGATTTCAGTACTATGCCCTAAAAAAAGGTTAAAGGAAATAAATATATATTAAGAAAATCAAGAAAGACCGACCAAATAAATATTTTCATATTCGAAACTTTCATTGCATTGGACAGCGGTGATCGTAAAAACCACTTTTACTTCCAATTTTGACAAAAATTAAAATTTTAAGACATCTTGACTTAGTGTTTACACAATAAAACAGAAAACTGCACAAAACCCTGAAAAATACTTTTTTTTCTCGAGCAGCACAAAACCCTACTCTGCAAACGTCAAAATATTTTTGTTTACATAAAATAAGGATGCGTCAAAAAATGTACGCAACCTTAAATAAATCAACCTTGATTCGAACCCAAACCGCTACGATCGGTTAAGGCAAAATTCGTTCATTGGCAAAAAATTTAATTTTTCCGTATTAAAGAAAAATAATTGCAAGATTGCCATTTTTGGCTCAAAATCTTTCTCTCTCTATATATATGTTTTTGGCCTTAGCAATCAAAGCACTATGAATTCTTTGTTGACAAGGAATAACCGCTAAAGTCGAGTTAGGACAAAATGAGGTTATAACTTTAATTGCTTTTTTTTCGCAACGAAATACACTAGTACGCAAATTTTTATGGTTGTACTTTGAAAATTAAATGTTTCAAGTCATCAAATCTAAACAACAAAAGTCAGGGTACCCTGATATTAGGGAGCAATTTTCATCTGAAAAATGCTCTACTGAAATTTTGAAAATGAGTTTAGCTGTTATTCCTTGTCGACACAGAATTAATTTGAGATTAAGATGCACAACGGAATCAAAAATTTTTAATTTCGTAACGCATAGTAAGTAAGAAATAATTTCGTATTTGTATTGAGATAAAAATACCAACACCAATTTTGTTAAGTTAAAAAACGAAATTATCCATAAAACAAAAATGCGTTTCAATTTAAGTGAACAACAATATATTATATGTTGTTTCTAAGATAAAGTTGGTATTTATATATATAAATATAAATTTAATATTTAATT